>JBBMJZ010413111.1:9938482-9954799 GCA_037833815.1 Zingiber zerumbet
TGTCCAAGGTCTCACTGCAATTGATGACACTAAACAACAGAGGAGGATTGGAGGGAGTACCTGAAAGCGGCTAGATCGGGCTTCCTAACGTTGGCAGAATTTTCCGTCCAATTCGGTAACTGATTGATACTCCTTGTTAAAGAGGTAGTAGCCTAGTTGCCTCATGTTGAATCTTCACCTACGGGCAAGCTTTCGGTTGAAAATCAAATCCATCGAATTGCATAATCTGGAATGGAATTAAAATTAATTATTTTTTAAAAAAATAGATCGAACCGTTCGTTTTTTAAATTAATCAATCGATGAATGATATAATCAATCAAGTCAGTCTTGTACCGTTGATTGATAATAATTCAGCTTAATCATTTGACCGAATTTAAAATTTTAAAATTGAATCAAATAAATTGAAAATAATCAAAATTTCTTAAAATTAATTAAAATTTTAAATTAACTGAGCTTCTTAATTCAGGAGGGAACCACTTCGCAGAGGGTCATTGCCACGTTGAAGGTCACAGTTAGGACGGTCAACGCCCCTATATCACTGACCGGTTGGGCAGCCCACTCGCCCGACCGGAATAAATAAGGTCTGATCCGACATCATCACAGCTCGATCCTGCATCGAGCTTCTGACGCTCAAGAGGAAGTATCAACAAGGCACACGCCGAGCGGCAAGCTTGCTTAGACTTACATCAAACCTGCCACCTCGGAACTAGCAAAGCGAGGCCACGACCGAGCAGACATTCAAACACAGCTTCCTGTTCAGCATAACGCGCGGAGCCCGGACAGAGGAATGTTGGCCGAGCGGTTGTCCCGCTCGGCCCGAAGACGACAGCTTCCGGACGACCAAAGGTTGGCTGAGTAGCTCTCCTGCTCGGGTCCGGAACAGACGAAAGGAGGATTTGGAGATATTCTTTTGGGAACTCGTGACATCAACAGATGACATGGTTGGTGGCATGGTCAGACAGATGATCGTACGACGGAAGCTTCTACTGTTTTGTCAGAGATATGCTTGGGTCATTAAGGTATGGTGTCAGAGGTACTTTCCTGACATGTCTTTTCATATAAAGTTTTGAGAAACGTGCGCGCCCCGAGAAGCGTGCACACTCGCTCTCAAAGTCCTATATAAAGGGCCTCAAGTTTCAACAGATGTATGTAAATTTACTATTGCTACTGTTACTCTGCGGGTTTCTCTCCGCTACTTTGCTTCCTTGCTTCAACATCGGTGGTGACTGACTTGAGCGTCAGAGGTCCATCGCTGAGGAACCCCTCCTTGACTTGGTACTAATACTTTATGATTGTAGGTTCACTTCATCGGGAGTCCACACACGATCAACAAGAGCGTCATATTTCCAACATTTATCGTCTTGACTTTTGAACAGATCACAGTTAGATCTATGCTATGCTGGGAACAAACGTACGCGCCATGCAGGCGTTTGTATTCCCATATTTTTAAAATCAATATTTTTTTTAAAAAAAATAACATTATACCCGTGTGGACTTAAATGTTTTTATTTGAACAATTTAATCTAAGAGAGAAATTTAAATCCAAAAAAAATTATTGGTTAAATTTACTGTAACGCCATTCTTAAATTATAAAATCTTAAACGTTATATATATATATAATATACTATATAATTATCTAAATTTTTTTATTTTAAACACTATAACTCAAGAGAAAAATTTAAACCTCAAAAGGAAAAACTTATTAGCTTAAATTCACTATAACCTAACTCCTAAATTTTAAAATGAAGTTGAGTTATAGTAGGTTAGCTAATAAGATTTTCCCCTCTAAGGTTTAAGCTTCTCTTTTAAATTATAGTGTTCACTGTTATAAATTTTAGATGCTCACGGGGGTATATTATGTGTATTTAAGATTTAAGATTTAAGATTTTATAATTTAGGGGTTGAGTTATAATGAGTTTAAGCTAATTAGATTTTCCCTCTAGGGTTCAGACTTCTCTTTTATGTTATACTATTCAAGATTAAAAATTTTAGATGCTCACGGGGTATAGTATTCATCTTTAGGGAAATATTGATTTAAAAAAATAAAAAAAAATTGAATCCATGCGCCTGTGATGTGGTGATGAAGAGGGGTCCCACCAAAGGTAAGTCAAAGAAAGGAAGACCGGCTGAAGTGAAGACCGAGGTCAAAAATGGTTAAGGGCCCCAGTAGGCTAGTCGGCCAGGTCGGACGAGCGGGTGAATGGGAAGTCAGATCGGGTGGGCAAAAGTGTCGAATGGCCCGCCCAATGCCGGCAAATGGGGGTCAAGAGGTAAATGACAAACTGCAATGAGCATATCTCGCCGACCAGGCTACACTGCTGGTCGGATGAAGGTAACCTATGACGGTTGGGAAACAAGGGCACGAGCCAGCAAATCCAAGGGACATGGCCGAGCGAGGGTGCCCCGGCCGAGCTATCTCTGATCGGCCTACAACTGGACCCACCTACGTATCTCGTCGTATCCTTTTGGGGATTTGCGTACAAAGGAGCATATTCCGCATGCAAATGGTACTTTGAAAACTTCTAGCTTATTACATCAGATATATGCATGCTTGCTTAAGGAAATGTGTCAGAAATACTTTTTTACTTGTCTTTTCATAGGACACTTAGAAAATGTGCGCACGCTTTGAGATGCGTGTACAAATATTACAGTGGTACTATAAAAGGGGGTTTCCATCTACAGGAATGAATATGTGTAATTTCATAATTCTACACACTCTTTTGCTACCGTATTCATGTTATTCACTATATCACCGGAGATTAATTTGAGCGTCAGAGGGCTAACACCGAGAACTCTTTCCCGATCTTGCATTGACATTTTTATATTGCAAGAGCATATAAAAGTTTTGCTTCGTCAACCTTCCAGCCATATTTCCAACTTTTTGTTTTTTCAGTTTTTAGACCGGATCCGCTAATCCAGATGCCTAAATCGGTGCGGCGCGCAAAGTCACGCGGCGTTTCACAGAGCATGTCTATATATATATCAAATTTTTGCTCGCTTAATATATTTATTAATATTCTCTATTTACTCCCAAACAAGATAAATACCATCTCTAGTGTAATGGATGAGAAAACTTCAAATCAGCTCGCAAAGTTGACAATATGCTTGCGCATGTACCGATGAACCGATCGCCACTTGGCCCTCTTGAAGTTTCTTTAATCTCTCCAACATTTTTTTTAATTAGCTTTTAATTGTTTATTCCTCTCCAAGTAACCGTTCGGTGGCCATAACGGCAGATAAATATTGAATAAAGGTTAAGCTCTACAAAGGTCTTATAATTTTCAGAAAAAATATATCAAAGTCAAACTTGTAGAATCATTTACAAGTAATTATAATTATGCGTGCGCATCATCACCCAGAGTTTCACGTATCAAGTATTCAAGTTATTATAAAATTAGAGCACAAGTTAAAAGGACATAAATTATATAAATTAGTAAAAGAATGTTTTTTTAAGTTAAAAAAATGACGATTTTCTAAACCGTGTAGGTCATTATGGCGTTTTATTTATCCAAATCAAGTCGCATGAGTTCATTTTCCATTTTACCCTTATGAAAAATTGACAATCTCATATGTGACCTTCATTTGAACTAAAGGTGACAACATATGATACAAGGAGCATAAGATACTTCGAAACTACCTATCAAAAATTAAATCATGTTTATGTGATGAGACCTCCTTAGGGGTGGACAATTGGCTAGTACATAGTGGTAAAAGGTGAATACATTTACCCCTAGTACCCCGTAAACTCGTCTCAAGGCTAACATGGAGGAGGTAAATCACGGACGGCTACTAGCCTTTGGAATAATAACTAGCACATAAGGGAGACATTTTATTTCGGCTTTACCGAGATTTGAACCCCAGACCTCATGGTGGCAACACCTCATGTACTAGCCACTAGACCATCCCAAAAGGACACAATTAGCTAGTACATGTATCATGAATTCTAGAGTTAAATCTTGATTAATAGTCGAATCTCTTTCCATTTCTATTTAACTACCAAGACTAGTAACGAGGACGGTTCAATTTATGTTTTCTCAAGACGGTATAGTTGAGACATAAGGTATTATTATATGAAATTTTGGGTTGAAAGTCGACGTATCTGAATATGCTCTTTCCATATCTTGTTCACTTACGCTAATGACTAATATTCGGGTTATACAAATCACCTTATGTTCACAGGAGGGCGGTTCAATACTTCAATTTATACTTGTGCTGTTAAGCCCACATTGCAAATTTGACCGTACGAGAATAAAAATTTAAGTTACGTTACACTGTCGTCGCAGAAGGAGCGCGCACCAGTATTATGCGGCAAGTTTGGTCTCTTTCGAGTGACACAGGAATAATTAAAAAAAGACAAGTGTGGCTTCCCTCGGCGTCGATCCATTCCTCCCTCCAAGAGACCAAAATCAATCCCGTTGCCTCGGAGCTTTCGAGTGAATCCATCGAGGGAGTAGAAAACAGCGGCCGCGACGGAGCACAGCTTGGACGGGAATTGGTTCAGTCGTAGATGGATCCAGAGATGACCGACGACCAGGGGGTGAGACGCCTTGCTGTATTCTTCTGACAATGTTTCGTTTTCAGTGATTAGGGTTCTGGTTTAAGTCCACTGCTTCTTCATTTTGCTATGCCAGTTTATGTGTAGCTACATAGCGTCTAGTTTTTGGGCGGTTTCTGCCTTCTTTTTCCCCGTAAATGTATGATGGGAAAATGTGGAATTTGCGTCATGCTGTAAAGTTGTTGACTTTGCTAGTTATCGGTTCAGTATCCGCTTTTTTGTTCAGATGAATGAATACGATGTGAAAAACTAGTAGCGGAGTGAGTTTATCGCCGATGTAAACTTCATCCTTGGTCAGAAATGGGAAAAGAGCTGGCATTCTCTGATTCTTCTCTGTCTCTTCCGTGGTAGGTATCAACACAGGTCTATGGGAGAGGTTGTTCTTCCACTTGTGCTTTCCAACTGAGACCGGTGGCAACCGTCCTTATAGATGATTCCTTAAGATTTATACCATTATCTCTCCGGCAGTGCATTTATAAGAAAGAATTCTAATAGGAGACTGCTGAATTATATATATCTGTTTGTTATGTTTCAAATATTTATTTCCTAACTGCAGCATGTTTGGATTATGGGCATGTTTGGACGTATCACCGGATTGAGTTCTGAAATCCATTTACTTTGTGCTGTGTTTGTTAGTATTGTCCAGTGTCCACACAAATAGTTTCCATCGTGTTCTGATAAGCCTTCATGTCGTGTTTATCTGCGTCAATGAATTACTGATTATTGTTTCTTTTTGCAGTTTAACCGAAGGAGCAGCTCTAGACGATTTCTTCTTCTAGCCTATCAGAGTTTTGGAGTAGTGTATGGTGACTTGGCTACCTCTCCTATCTATGTATATACAAATTCATTTTTGGGAAGGTTAAACGATCATAGAGATGAGGAGACAGTATTGGGTGTATTTTCATTGATTTTCTGGACATTCACCCTAATTCCATTAATTAAATATGCTATCATAGTCTTGGGTGCTGATGATAATGGTGAAGGTGAAACTTAAGACCTTTGTTCTTTCTTTTTTCCTCCTTACTGTTTTCTTCCTGTTCGAGAGTTCATAATCATGGAATTGCTCACAGGTGGTCCATTTGCTTTGTACTCCTTGCTCTGCAGACATGCAAAGATTAGTTTACTTCCTAACCAGCAAGCAGTTGATGAGGAGCTTTCAACATACTATAGGACTGGATACATTCCTCAGAATAGTATTTATTCCCCCCTAAAAAGTTTTTTGGAAAATCACAGAAATTTACACACATGTTTACTTGTCAGCGTTCTTTTTGGTGCATGCATGGTGATAGGAGATGGAGTTCTAACACCAGCAATTTCTGGTACACTACCACACTAATACACAATTTTTGTCTAAAACAATTTATTCCTTCTCTCTATTCTCACTATAGACTATTGAATTTCTAATTGCAGTTCTGTCATCAATTTCTGGTTTGCAAGTTAAAGCCGAGGAATTACTTGATGGTATGTTCTGGCTATTTGTGGCATCTTCAATAATCACTGAAAAATGTCAGCTATTTTTTTGCCCTTTTTGATTTTTGTGTTCAAAATTTAAATCTCATTTAACACTGCAAGCCACCGTACATTATGTGTTCCATTACAATTCTTAGTACCTACTTACTTGGAGAGCAATAGGAAAAGAAATTAGACATGATTGAAAGGTTGGTTACTTTTGCAGATAACTAAGTTTTCTATCTTGCTAATTCTACTTCCCCAACTGCTGGATCTGCCACTTATTGGTTGCCCTCCCTTTGTATATTAGAAGTAAAGTGATACAATTTCATGGTAAAGGATAGCATAGGGGCATGAAAATTGCAAATTTTATGATGCGATTAGAAAGTTCATAGTCAATGATATGTTAGTAAACTTTGAAGGGATAAACAATTGGTGGGATGGAAAACTACAATGAGAAGCATTGGTATTGCAAATTCAAAAGAAAAAGTGGGAATGAAGGAAAAGTGGAGGGATTCATATTGTTTTTTTTCCCCTTTGAAACTAATTCTCCACTAGTGGTAGATAGTTGAAAAATCATATAAAGGAATCCCTTCACTTCTCATTCATGGCAAAAAGTTGAAAAAAAAATAATTAACTTAACTTTCATTTTCTATCCTTCAACTAAACAAGATAAACAATAAGGGGAAAAATTAATTATTTTTCCTTCAGTCCACTTTTCAATAATTCTACCTTTTCTATTTTCACTTCTCCATCCTTTCATATAAATATAGAGTGAGAGTAGGGGTTAGTAGTTGTGCGGCTTCTGAAACTCTAATCAAGTTTAGATTATGTTAAAATTTATTAGCTAACCACTTATCCCAAACACATAAGGTATTAGAAAAAGCCATACATATGTATTTTCTTAACACTACTTCTTCACTTGTGGATGAGTAAACTTCATTTCATCGATTCACGCCTAGGAATTGATGGGATTTTTTTTAACGAGTAAGATTTGAATCTAAACCTTTTATTTGATACCATATAGTAATTAAGACAAGTAAAATATTATATCGTCTTTCAAAAAGGACATGCACATGCATTTTTCAGCTTGATATAAAAAATTAATTCTCTCTAAATATATATTTTTTTTCAAAAAAACATAGGCATAAGAATAGGAACGTCTTAAACTAATTAGATTGTGTATTTTATGTAACACTCTCCTTTATTTGTGCCCAATTCATTATATAAATAAGAGAACCTCTCATAAGCAAAACATAAACAAGACAACTGATAATAATAAATGAGAAATTGATTCTACAATAGAAAGTTAGAAGCATATGTTGATGTGACAGTTGTGCTACAATAGTCGGATGAATTAGAGGTTATAGTGGATTTGAGTTGATTGAGGTAGCCATTGGCAGACTAAGCAGAAGTGATGCAGAATAGTCAACCGATGGTAGATCCAACTAATTGATATGAGAACAGTAAGTGGAGTTGGAGGAGATTGAAGGCTATAAAAGGAGGACCAAGGGAGCGTTTGAAGGATGACGAAATACTAATTGTTCTAATATATTAAATCTTTCTCTTGTATCCCTTATAGCCTTTCTATAAGCTCGCATTATAAAGCTTGTTGTAAGAGGTTTCTTCTTCTCTAGAATTACCCGCTAAGGAGAAAGATACTGGATTTTCAGGAGTGACCTACTAACGAGTCTTAGGTCATGGAGTAGGAATGATGAGTTGCATGCTTCACTAGTGATTGATATGATTTTAATTCTTAATATTTTTGTTGCTTAACTTTGTTTGTATGATCTTGCTAAGTCATTAGTGTTGGTCCCTTGGCGGTCGACTAGAGGGGGGTGAATAGCCTGCACAATAAAAAAAAACCCTTATCGACTTTATAACTATATTAACATAAACACTTGTACAAAAGAAAACTAATCAAAGAAAGAAGAGGCTCAGAGATTTTACTTGGTTACAACCGGGGAGGTTGTTAATCTAAGAAAGATAAAAAAAGTTACTAAACAATATCTTTCAGGTAGAGAAACCTCTTACAGCAATTGAAGCACTCAATTACAGAATAAGACTAAAGAATAATCAATTATAAGTGTTTTGTTGACCTTCTGGGACTAGAGTTATATTTATAGTCTTGGTCGGGGTGCCTAGAAGGGTTCTAGGTGCCTGGGTACGGATAGAATTTTATCCATGTCGCAACGGCTCGTGACACTTGTCGTGTCAATAACTTTTTCAATCCAAGTGCCAGGACCAGTTCCAGGCGTCTTGACCGAGTTAAACCCGCTTCATGAAGCCACTGAAACAAGGTACCCCCTGTCTCGGGGGGTCCTGGTGCCCGGACTTAGGTCTGGGCTCCTAGACTAGAAAGTCAACCTAGTGTTGATTTTTTGGTCCCGGTCTTCTGCTTCGGTTCCGCTCGCATTGGTTCGGATCTTCCACTCTGATTCCACTCACTTGGATGATTTTGGCCATCCAGAATAGGGCTCACCTGAACCCAACTTCCGACCTTCTCCAGCAAACTTCCGCTCCGACTTCTCATCCCTCGGAGAATGTCGTGCGCCTCCTTCTTGTTCACCCGCGTACTCTTCCGCAGCACCTCGTACCTCGGACGCACCACCCGACGACTCTCTCCCGTGTCAACCTTCTCGATAGTTATGTCTTTTACTCAACTTTCTGTGCTCCTAAGTTCCTACACACTTAGACACAGAGGTTAAATACCAACAGGACCTAACTTGACTTTGTTGATCACATCAAAACTACCTTAGGGTACTAACAAAATAGAAATAAAGTCTATATTTCTTATTGAATTCATCAAAAAAGAGGTCTATGTAAATCAACCTCCACGATTTGAGGACTTAGACCACCCAAACCATGTCCTTAAGTTAAAGAAAACATTATATCGATTAAAACAAGTACCTAGGGCTTGGTATGAAGGGCTATTAACATACCAAATATCTAAAGGGTTTAACCAAGACCAAATAGACTAAACTTTATTTGTTCAAACCTTAGAAAAAGATATTTTTATAGTCCGAATTTATGTAGATAATATAATTTTTAGTTCAACCAATACTAATTTTTTTTAAAAATTCATTAAATTAATGGAAAATAAATTTGAAATGAGCCTATTGGAAGAACTTCTTAGGTTTACAAATAACACAACCCAAAGATGAAATTTATGTTTACCAAACAAATACGTTAAAGAGATAATTAAAAATTTAGAATGAAAAATTCTAAAAATATGAATACCCCAATGGCAACCAATGTAAAAATTATCTCTGACTTAGAAGGCAAACTAATAGGCTTAAAATATTATAGAAGTGCAATAAAAAGTCTACTATACTTAACTGCAAGTCAACCTGATATAGTATTTGTAGTTGGTATGTGGGCTAGGTATCAATCATGTGCAAAAGAATTACACTTAACAAATATAAAAAGAATGATCCAACACATAGGACTAGCACATTTGACTTAGCTGAATACTTTGATTCAGATTATGCTAGATGTAAACTAGATAGAAAAAGTACAAGTGAAAGCGGCCAACTTCTAGGTCAGGGCCTAGTAAGTTGGTCTAGTAAATAACAACACTGTGTTGCCTTATCCATTACTAAAGTAGAGTACATACTATGGAGGAATGTGCATCTCAACTTTTATTGATGATTCACACATTAAAATATTATCAATTAGAATATAAAAATTTCAATTGATAACATAAGCTCAATTAATTTAACAAAAAATCTAATACACCATTCAAGGACTAAATACATAAAAGTTAAACACCACTTTGTAAAGGACCATGTAGCTAGGGATGATATTGTACTTGACTATATTTAGTCCAGTCAAATCTAGCAAACATTTCTATAAAACCTTTACCTGAACTTGAGTTTAGTACACTTAGAAGATAATTAGGAATATGCTTAGTAAAATAGATTCTAATCCTTTCCAAATGATGTTTTTTTTCCTTTAAAAAATTATGATTTTTCAAAATTATACTATATATATTTTTTCAAAAATTAGCTTGGTTTTAAAATTCTAGGATAAATAGTTATGTTTTCTTCAAAACTTCCACTTTTACTAGTACTTTTAAAGATTGAACTTGGCCTTGGTTTTTCCCACAGAAAGCTTGTGCCCATAAGTTTCAGCCAGAGCATCTCACAAGCACACTCGGATTATCTTGCTTGTATATGAAAAAAATACTTATAATGGTGTGAGATGCATAAAGTATTATCTGGACTTCAAAAAGCTTATGTTTGTGCATCAATATAAGTCTGACTATAAATATCAATTCAAATTGATCAGGCTAAGTCATCTTTTTTAGTAAAACTAAATAGATCACATACTTAACTAAAATACTACTTCCTTATGGTAAATAGCCAGTAACTAATGGGTAGACATTAATTCTAAAGAAAGTAAATGATTATTTTAAAGATTTTTTATTATAAAAATTCTTTTTACCTTGATCTTTATTTAATTAGTTTAATTTAATTGGGGCAGTCTGCTTCGGACTCTGGATGAGAAGCTGGAGTGGAAGACTGCTCGAGGAGAGAAGGCCGGAGTTGGGTTCGGTGAGCTCAGTTCTGGAAGGCCAGAGGATCACTGAGGTGACCGAAGAAGAAGGCAACGACTAGAGAAGCGTCGGATAGTTAACATAAATTTGATTGATTCGAGCTCCCGAACAAGATGGTCCGGGCGCTCGGACCACCAAGGTGCCCAAAGGATGCCTCGTCGTAGTGTATCACTCTTCATGTCCATGTCTCCAAAGGTCTAAGCGCCCAGACATGGTCCAAGCGACTGGACAAGAGAAAACTCTATCCACTAGTCGTTGCGTAGCCCTTGGGAAGAGATAGAGTTTGCCCCGTTGGGGGCGCCTAGAGAGGGTCCGGGTGCCCGGACCATGCCATGTCAGCAAAGGATAAAATTCATAATAGTACTATAAATAAGGCTCTAGTTGAGTCAGTTTAGAACAACACTGTCTGTACTCGAAATTGTTATTTTGTTGTCAAGTTTCTGCACTGTCAATGTCCTGTACAAGGCTTCTCCACCACCGACTTATGTCAAAGAAGTTTTCTAGTTGAGCTATATTTGCCTTAGATTAGCAACCTTCCCAGTTGTAAACCAAATAAATCCTTTTATTCTCGTACTTCTTTTATGTATTTTAGTTTCTTTTATTAAAATATTTGTCTTAATCAAAATCGTAAGTTTTGAGAAAGGTACGTTTTTCATTTCAAACAATTCATCCGCCCCTTGTCGGCTTCACTGGAACCAATAGGTCATTCATCTTGCATCGTTTATGAGCTAGGAGGCCCGAGAGGCTAGGAGGTTAAGGAAATAAGATGCATGAGAAGCTGGGAGGCTATGGAGCTGGAAGTCTGAGAGGTAGGGAGGTTGTGGAGTCAGGAGGCCCGAAAAATTGGGAGGCTGTGGAGTCGGGAGGTCCGAGAGGTCGAGAGGTTGTGGAGCCGTGAGGCCCAAGAGACTAGGAGATTGTAGAGCTAGGGGGTTTGAGGAGGCTGTGGAGCGGGAAGGACTGAGAGGTGGGGAGGCTGTAGAACCATGTGGCCCTAGAATTTCCTATTTGGAACAACTTTAATAGTTTTCACCGATCCTCTTTTATCTACGTAGTGCCTACTAATTACTCCCCGAATCAGCTACATTACAATTATTGTAACAATCAATGTGCGGTAGGCAATAAATTAATTTTGTGATAAACTATTGTCTCTTCTCTTCCACCCTGAGGAGTCACATTCGGGAGGGAGAGGGACGGTGACGAAGAAGCCATGGTGAGCGACGAGGCACTTGGCGTGCTCCACAAGAGGGATCAAGTGTCCCATGTTAGGCATCGGAAGTAGGGCAATGCGTGCAGCACCATCGTTCTCTTCCATGGCGGAAACAAAAGGAATATGAATGAATTGCTAAAGAGAAGAGCTTTGGGAAGCAGGTGGGGTTTTCGAGTAGGTGAAAGAGCTTCAAAATGAAGGCAGTTTATGGAAGGAACTTTGGGTGTGTGAGTACCTCCCACTTGTAAGCTCCTGCAATCTGGATGAGGGGCAGCTGATGTTGGACTCAATCCTCAAGTCCCCCTTGACCACCTCCTCCGCCTCCAGCGGTTGTGTGGTGGCTGCTGCGGTGCTTGGCGTCGTAGATATTGAAGTTGTATTCTCATTGAAGATGCGAGCCAACCCCTGCCGCGTGGCCAGCACAGTGGCAACGATGAGCTGGAGGAAGAAGGGGATGACAAATGAACTTCCAACAAAGGGGGAGTGGAAAAAAATGAACTGGCAGAGAAGAGACATTGAAAAAAAAATGAACTGCCAAGGGGGATATTGAAGAAAAAAAGGATAAAAAAGTTAATTTGAAAATTAAATTACACTTTTGCGATGGAATTTAATTTCCGTCACAATAATGTCCAAAATATTAGCGAATAAAAACTTTGGTCGATAATCAATCACTAACTTCAATTAGCAACTAGCAACTAATAGCAATCGAAATTTCGATTGCTAAATTTGATTATTCTTATAATACTGACCCCATGGAAGCTTTCTATCAACTATCGGATAAATCCAAAAAACACATATCGGTTATAGGAAATGATCCAGCACCACGAGTGATTCAGAAGCTAAAATTATTTATTTACATTATGTGAAAATTAAATTCTCATTACTTTGAAACTCATCCATCCACTTCCTAAGTTAATTCAATCTTATCTTTACGAGCCGTGTTCTAAGGGTACTCTGTACAGTTGCCTACAGTAATTTTTTTAATAATAATTATTTTTTTATAATTTTTAAGCTCTCGATTATGTCAATAAGATTTTAACTTTAGTTTAAGGGTTGAATTATAGTATTAAGTGAAAAAATTAATTTTAAATCAAAAAAGATTTTAAATGCACATGAGGTGTTTAGGGTTTGGTAACGGCATATCACTATATATATATCTATATAAAAATGTTACCCTAAATATTTTATATCACATATTCATGCACACCTTTAAAAAAAAATTAAGTTTAAAATTTTTATATTTCATACTGTAACTTAGTCCTAAATTTTACCTTAAAGTTAAAAAAAATCATAAAAAGGTAAAAAAAAATTAAAAAAATTACTATGCATGCAAAGTACCCTTACATGCATTGTCGGTTAGAGTAGGATTGAATTAACCCACTTCCTAAGAATATTCACAATGCTAACCCATTCTAGCATCCATTGATCCTATCTGAGAGTCGAGGCGATGAATGTTGGGGACATGACGTTCCCATTAACCGTACGTTAACCTTCGACAAGATGAGCCTGCAACCACAAGACATTAGTGTCGAGCTAGGGAAGGGTTCCCCTGTGTTGGCCCTCCGACGCTCAAGAAGAGAAGTGAAAACAACAGCGTAACAGTAGCTACAGTAGAGATCTTATACCTCCGTCGAAGCTTGGGGGTCCTTATATAGGACTCACGGGGAGCGAGTGCATGCTTCTTGAGGCGTGCACTCTCCTCAAAGCATATATTGAAAAGATGTGTCAGAAAATTAAAGCATCCCTGACACCATACCGCAACGGTCCGAGCATATCTCTGATAAAATAATGGAAGCTTCCATCGTACGATCTTCTACCTGACCATGTCATCAACCTTGCCGCCTGTTGGTGGCACTAGTTCCCAGAAGGATATCACCAACTATTCCTTTTGTCTATTACTGGGCCGAGCGGAAGAGTTGCTTGGCCTGTCGTCGTCTGTTCGGGAGACCTTGTCCTTGGGTCGAGCGGGATAGCCGCTCGGCCTTCCATTGTCCTTGGGCCGAGCGGGAGAGCCACTCGACCAACCTTCCATTGTCCTTGCTCTGCCATTAAGCCGTGCAGAGAAGTCGCATTCGGATGCAGTCTGCTCGGTTCCAGGTGCACTCGACCACTGGATTCGCTACTACTCATTCTGAGCATCGGAAGCTCGGTATGAAGCCGAACTATACTGATATCTGGTCGGACAAGATATTCCTTGGTCCAATTGGGCAAGTGGGTTGCCCGATCGGAGAATGATAAGGGCGTTGACCTCCCTGACTTTGACTTCCACCGTGTCCTTGACCACTTTGCTGAGTGGGCTCCTCCCTATCACCGAATTACATCTAGTCGAAGGAGGCTGTAAGTCCGACTAATTGGACATTCGAGTTTGGAGCTCGATTGGTCGATTGGCCATGCTGTCGGCTAGACTCCAATCAGCCCGTCAGAGGGTGTCGAACGGCCTTGAGACTGATCCTTGATGTTGACCGGCGCTTTGCATATTTGCACTTCGAGAATTTTTCATTCTGTATCCTTGGTCGAGAGTAGTCAACGCTGACATCATCTGGATCTCCTCGAAATTTGTGCAAATCACCCCATTAAAGTCGAACATGAGCCAACGCTTGTTAATGGTGCCCATTAAATGTTGCTCTGTAGGCAAGCGCCATGTGGCATTGTAGTCATCACTGCACGCCCAAAGCGACAGACGTTCATGTGATGTTTGGCGGTTTGAATTCAACGGCTAGATCTGTGTTCTGGTTTCCAGGAATTAGATCGGGCGGCTTCAGTCGGTCGAGCCCAAGCTTTATAAAGCCATAGTGTCGGCTTCTGTTCCATCGTTTGCGTCTTTTGCAAGAGTGCTCTGGCGACTTCCTGGGATTAGTGATCCGGCGACCCCTCAGGCTCAGTGTTCCTGGGACCTCCCGTCTTCTTCCATGGCCACTTTCTTCTCTGTAAGCCTCTCCGAACTTCCCTGTCGTTGACCTTTCACAGTTCATCTTGTCCCACGTTGTTGTCCAACGTCTGTTTGTGTTTTTCCGTCTTCCTTTCCGTCGAACTCCCTTTCCGTTGAACTCCCTTTCCATTGAGCCTTTTATTTTCCCCTTTTCCGGTGATGGCTAGCTCTTCGCAGCCATTAGACCCCGCTCCCGGGTTCTGGTATACCAATATGGAGACGAGGTTCGATGCGGGCAATACTGAGAGCCTCAAAAACGCCTTTGAAATTCCTTCTGACCACCAGATCATTCTGGCTTCTTTGTCCAATCGGCCGAACGACCCGTCGACCGACGCTTTTTGTCTGTTCAGAGACCAATTTATGGTCGGTCTCTGCTTTCCGATCCATCCCTTCATCCTTGAAGTTTGTAACTATTTCCACATTCCTCTTCCGTAGCTCGTACCCAATTCCTTTTGCCTGTTGTGCAGCGTCGTCGTGCTGTTCCGATTGCACGACATTGATAACCATGATTTTGCTATAATATTTTGATTCATAATGCATGTTTTTAATGATGTTGTTCATAGACGAAACTCATATTTATAACACATTTTATGCATTGCATTCATTCTTAGACTTAATTACAAATTAGCTTATAATCATGGTATTAGATGATAATATTTGATATATTCTTTGTAGGCATCAAAAGGATCATGGATCGATCAAATCATATCAGAATTACGATCAAATCTAGGGATAAACGAGGTGATCAAGCTTTAAAAGCATTATGGACCGTTCATCCAAGATCCAAGCAGATCTAAGTCATCCATTGCAGATCTGACCCATCCATTTTAATGAGGAGTAGATCTCAGCCGTAGATGAAGATATAGAGGTTTTGGTTTAGATCTAAGATGTTTCCACCGTTAATCAAGACTTGAAGCATTCTGGATCGTCCGATCCAAATTGAGGTTGATTTAAAACTTGAGAAGCTACAGTGACTTCGGGCAGCTCGAGCATTTCTTCATCGCGATATTTCCACTGTTCATCATCTTCCCCGCAGCTTCCTTTCCACATTCTAGATCCAAGGTTGAATTCCTTCATCGACGGCGAGGCTTGGACGAACTAGCGACCAGTGATCAAGGAGCAAGGCGCGATTTGAGGGTGTTCCCTGTTTCGTGATCTTGATGTCTGCGAGCATTTTCCAAGCAAAGATTTGAGGGTGTTCCCCGATCTGATGCTGCCATCATCCAACTGAAGTGGCTGAGGAGTTTTCCTAGTTCTTCAGAGTTCATTCCATCTTCAATTTCTCCGGAATCAGACGATTCCGCAAGATCTCCTCTGTTCTTCAATTATTGGCAAATTCAGGTGATCGCGAGCTTGTGAGGGCGTTCTCCGCAAGCTATGAACATTTACCTGAATGAGTTGGTCATTCATTCAGGGTATTGGCATCTTCATTGATTGCTCGAAGGGCGTTCCTAGAAGCATCTCTGTGTTTCGGCATAGAGGAAGGAGATTGAGCTCGAGTTTGGTTGTAGAATGCCATTTGATTTTCTTTTCTTTTGAATTGTTTATGTACCTGCTTAGATCTCATGATCTGATTTCTTAGTTTGCAATTCAGTTTTGATTTCTTAGCTTTGTTA
>JBBMJZ010413111.1:10094422-10105053 GCA_037833815.1 Zingiber zerumbet
TATATGTTAAAACCCCGAAAATTAGAAATAAAGACAATCCTAGAGTTACATCCTACCGTTGGTTCCTCGAGATCGATCCTGGGCTCGTTACTACAACATTATTGTGAAGTTAAAGGGTTCAGTAAATATACATTTATTAATTTGATTTACTGAGCGTGACAGGCTTAGTTATCAAATTTTGGCGCCGTTGTCGGGGAGTTTGTTATATGCAGTGTTTAGTAATTTTAGGATTGTTATTTTGGTTGCTTTCATGTTTATAAATATTCATGTGTTTGATTTTATTTGTTCCTGAGTCTTCCGATTTTATTTGCTAGTTTTTCAGTGTAAGAACAGGAAATTCGGCAACCATAGATCCATATTATCCGTATTTTGGAGATTGGAGGGAGAATTATTACAATCAGACTCAGTTCTATCAGTCCTATCTACCTATGGAGCAGCGGAATAGGTATGAGGATGCACAAGAAAATTTTACAGAATCAATGTGGAAATGTAATGAAGTTATGCAACAAATGAGAGAGCATCAGGAGCAACAATTCTCAAGGATACAGAATATTCAGAGTCAGTTAGATCAAATTGCATCATTCATCAACCAGTTACAAAAACAAAGAGCTAGTGAGGAAATGGATTGTGGAGCTCTTGTCAGGCCTGACACTACTTCTATTTTTTTCACAACAATTATCTAATTTTTTTTGTGATGATGATGTAGTTGTTCAAATTTCTGATTCTACTAATTATGTTGCTTTAGATGTTGTTGATGATGCAGGTATTGTTGTAGAAGATGATTTAAGTATAGGGGAATGCTTACTGGAAGCATTATCTCAAGAATCACCAAGAATTGGAGATGTAAGTGAAGGGACTTGTGCTATGGAGCTAAGCACCCAAGAATCACTACATGAAGATGTACATGTACCAGAACTAGAGTCTGAGCAATTACTTGATGAGGAAGAGGTAACAATCACTACTCCAGGTACCTCTCAAGATGACAAGGTGAGTATTTTGTGTAGTTTTTCAGAGAATTTTATAGAGGTACCAATGATTGATTTTATTAGATGTGATGCATTTCTTGATATGTTTTCTACTCACACTAATATTCTCCCTTTTTTATCCCACATGCGTGTGGGAGGTGTTTTCTTTTATTGATGTTGTAGGAGAACATAGTCTTCCGGAGTGGGTACTTAAACTGAATCGACTCAGACCTCCAGAAAGAATTTTGAAAGGAAAAAGGATTAATAAGAAGAATTTGAGTGGAACCACGATTACTCCACTTCCGGGGTGGCTTCTTCTTCTAAACCTTCTTCAACCACCGGGAATTAAAGGGGAGTTAGTTCCAATTTTGCTTTCTCTTGCATTTAAATTCATGCTTTGTGTTTAGGTTTTCTCTAATAAATTCTTTATACGTTCTTTAGTTCCATACTTTGCATTTTGCATTTTACTTCCACAATTTATTTTCATACTTTGCATTTAGTTAAGTTTACATAGCATTTCATTTGAATAAATTCTTCATGGGAATTTCTTAAGTAATGCTTTTAAGATGGTAAAAGCTTATTAAATTTGATCATCAATTTTAGGTCACTTGACATGATTGGATGCTTTTCTTGCATGATATTAGTTAATTTGGCGGTGGATTCCAATTTGATCAATTAAGCTTGTTTGCATATAAAAATACCTAGAGAGGTCCACTTTAAGCCTATACACTATTATTTTCTCTTGTGTGGCATGCACTCATAGCAATTGAAACTCTAGAACTTGCTTAATTTCTTTTCAAAGTCACAATATCATAAGTATGCATGGAAATTGAGGATTTTGTCAATTTTGTTCCCCTTCATACTTTCCAATTCCTTTCCTCACAATTTTCCTTGAAACATTTTCATCTAGCATTTTTATTCTTGATCTTCTTTGCTTGTCATTTTCCTTTTGTTGAGAATTTTGGATTTATTGCTTGATGAGTTAGAATACCCGAAATTTTAAGTGTGGGGGAGGTGTTGAGTGTGAGTTGGGCAAATGGATGAATCTTCAAATTTTGTCCTTGTTGAAGGAAACCTTTCAAGATCTAGACTTGCATTTTTGAATTCAATCATCTGTTTCAAGTTCTAGATTTGCAAAATCTGATTCGGCAGAATTTAATTTGATGTAAAGCTTAGCTTTTGTGTTAAAAGAATTCAAAGAATCAGAAATGGAATGCTGAATTGAGTCAAATCTTTGTGCTGTTTCTGAAATTCTGAATTGGGCAGAGCTGAGTTCAATTAGATTATGAAAATGAATCAGAGCAGTGTTTAGAATTCTGTGAATGTTGCTCTGTTATAAGCTGCTGGCCTGTAAATATCCATATGGAGTACTTGGTTTTCATTCACCAATTGGGTTGCTAATCCACTAGAATCTTCCATGGATTATACATGTAGATATAATGGAGGAAGGGGAATAGGTGAATCTCTTTGAAACTGAGTTCTGAAGAAGAAAGAAACTGTAAATTCAGAAATGATGAAGTTTATCTATGAAATATTGTATGATGGGTTGAAGCTTGAGTGGGTTCTGTAAATTCCAGCACATGCAAAGTCTTTACATAGTTTTGTTCACAAATGAAGTTTGATTTGGTTTTCTTTTAGTCCAATTGAGATGCATAACTTCAGTTGTTCAAGGGGAAAAGGTGCTGGAATGAAAGGGATGAGTATAGTGCAGAATTTTTCAGCAAGTACAGAGTGTGCAGAATATGGCAGTTTTGTGCCAAATTGGGATGGAAGTTGTGATGAACCAAAGCTGCTGGAAAATAGAAGACCTTTGGATATGCATTGTAAAGGTTCTGAAGAGGCAAGATGAAGGAGTGTTGGGAATTCTTAAGGCTTAACAGGGGCAAGTTGGTACAAAGTGCAGCATTGAAGATAAAATTGAAATCAGCAATTCGAAATGGAGTTCAAAGCTTTTCTTCATGAAAATTTGAAACCTAGCTGTCAATTTAGTATTGATAATTGGTGGCCCTTCTTCTTGAGAGTTTACAAAACTTTTGGATAAGGAATTTGATACCAAATGGAGAAGCACAGATGGAGTTGAAGATTGAACCAAAACTGCAGCTTGATATTTTGGACTGTTGATGCAGTGAGAAAGAGTAAATCCAAGCTGAAATTCCATTGGAGAACAAGAGGTGGAGTCTTGAATTCGTACCATTGTTGAAGAGGATGCTTAGAGAAAAGAAGTGTACCAATCTGAAAATTCAGAATCCTTTGCAGTTCTGAAAATTCAAAGTGCTTAGGTTTTGACACTTCTACAATTTCCTTGAACAGAATTGAAATCATAACTATGCAGGAATTGATGAAGTGGTAGGAATGCATGTAATTATATGTTGAACTAGTGCATGGGATCCAAAACCTGTCAAAACCAGGAATACGATTTTTGAAACTAAATACCAGTGATCAAACATATGTTACTTTGAGAAGGTTTGAATTGTGCATTAATTTAAAAAAATGTTGTGTGCCAAATTGTGGATTGACCAGGGTTCTTGAAAGCTTGACGTGAGATTTTTGGAGCTAATTCAGTAATTCTAAGGAGCTGTGTGAACAAATGAATTCTGGTTGTTCTCCATTACTATGCAAGGGCAAAGCTGTTCTGAATTCCTGGATTTCATTTTCTATGATTGAGGTAGTAACTCAGAATTTCTGAAACTAGGAAATGCAGGACCAAAACCAATGTACCAATAAGTACGAGTTCAAAGTTATGAGGTGCAGAATTGAATAATCTGTGGCTATTGAACACCAAATTTGTTTGCTTCTCCACCCAAATCAGAATGAGTGTTATCAGACACAAATTTACAATTTTAATTCATTCAAAATTAAGTATTGAACTCCATTGAGCTTGTGTACCGGAAGAATAGAAGAGGGAGCCCCTTGATCAGAAATTTTAATCTGATATTCTATATAAATAAAGAAAACTTCTGTGAATCTGAGGTGGAAGCTGAAATCTTTGATCTGTGGCTTCCAATTTGAAAATATTCGGAAACTTAATGTCTGAAATATACAAGACAAGTGTTGTATATGGTGAGTTTTTCTTGTCAACTCAATTTAGAACTTAGTGGCATGTTAGATCCTTGACACTGAATTTGAAACTATGAGTGGTAATTGAGTGAATCTTCAAATCTGATCTCCCAGTCCATATTCCTGAAACTTTGGACCTTGTGGTGATTTCATTCATTAAGTTTTGCTGAATTTGTCTTCTTAAGTTCTGATTTACAGCTTGATTAATTGAATTCCTGTTGAATTGTGTTAGTTCAGTAGTGTAGATTTGGTTGGTCTTCCATTCAATTTTCTTAAATCTGCTATGAGTTAGACATGCATGAATAATGAAAGATATTACTGGAATTGTCTAGTTCATTTGTAGTAAAATATTTTTAATTAGAATTCAATTGAGTAAGGAATTCAGGATATGCAGATTTCTATTTTTGGTTTGGAAGAGCAAAAGAGTGAGTTTAATTGGAGATGAAAGTTCTTTATTAGCAGAAAATTTATGCACAACATGTAATTTCTTGGTATATTTGGTGTTGTCTTCTCTTCATGACTTTTATGATTCAAAATAGGAAATTTCAGTTGCCATGTCAGATTGACACAGAAACAGAGTAAGAAAGGACAAGAATATGCAGAATGAAGAATATAAGCAGTGGTTAAATTGTGTTACGAATTAGAAAGTATGATGATTTCTATTGTCTGAGACGACCAAGGTTTAAGTGTGGGGGAGGGATTCCTTCTCCATGAGATGATTTGAGATTATTTTTGAGCTTCCAAAATGCTGAAATTTAAGTGAAAAGATAGTGAAGAAGAAAAATAATTTTTTTTTGAAAAATGGCACATCAAAAGAGTATATCAAAAGAGTATCAAGATTCATTGGTTGCCATCAAATTGAAGGAGAGGTTAGCTTTATATGTTGAATTGGTAATAACAAATAGTATACAACTCTTTTTACATTAAATTGGTCAACTCATCAAGTATATTCCTCCAATACTCTTATCTTTTCAATTTGTCAATGAATTCTTTTCTTTTGCCATTTCATTCACTTGCATTGTTCTTTTTGCTTCCATTTTAATTCTTGTTGATAAATTCTTTTTGATTCATGTATGCTATGTTTATAGTGGCGGAGAATTAGAAAATAAGTAAGTTTATGGTAGTGAAATGTTGTGATTGACATTGAGTGAGCTCCACTAATATGCATTTTTGAGTGTGAGAGCTAGAATAGGTAAATCCTTTATGAGATTGCAACTTGCTTAATTTTTCAATTGGATTGAAATGACCATACCTACTGATTCTTGTTTGGATTGTATTCATGATTGTTTGTGATCTTTAAAATGGTCTTAGTTAATTACCTTTTACTATCTTCTAGGTATTACTAGGGAATTTGTGTGGAGATGATTTTTAGTTTTATTGACTTGCACGGGACGTCTAAGTGTGGGGGATTTGATAACCATAATTTTGCTATATTATTTTGATTCATAATGCATATTTTTCATGACCTTTTCACAGCATAATCTCATATTTAGATTGCATTTCATAATTTGCATGTGATCTTGAACTTTATTACAAATTAGCTTATTTTCATGGTATTTGGTGCTAATATTTGATTCTTATTTTGTAGGCATCAAAAGGGTCATGGACCCGATCAGATCCGACCACAGTTGGGCTTAAATCTAGGGCAAAATGAGGCGATCAAGCTCTGGATCGATTTGGACCGTCCGTTGAAGATCGGTGAGATCTGAGCCATCCGTCAAGCATCTGGTCCATCCGACCTAAGGGAGAGCAGATCTGAACCATAGATGAAGATCAGTACACTTGGATCCAGATTTAAGACATTTTCCACCGTTGATCAAGCTCAGATGATTCTCGGCCATTGGATCTGAACTGAGGAGGTTTAAAAGGTCGCGTGAGGAACTACAGTGCTCGGGCTCGGCATCCTCGCGACATTTCCACTGTAGCATCTTCTTCTTCCTCGCGGCGCCGCAGTTCCCATTCCCAAATTCAGATCCGAGAGTTCGTCTTCTTCTCCGACAACGATACCCTAGCTCCGGCGTTCACTTTCCGGTGATCAGAGAGCGTTCGAGGGAGGTCTCCAGTTCGCGATTGAGTTTTGTTTCATCGCCGCAAACCCGATCGAGGGAGGTTCCAGATCGGCGTTCTTCGCATCCACCAGAGCTTCAAGGGAGGTCTCCGGGAGCTGCTGGCCCTTTTCCGATTTCCATACCACAGCAAATCTGGGTTGATTTGGCCGGTTGATCTGGATTGCTAACCCACAGAATTCAGCTCTGTTTCTTCAGCAGGTGAGATTACCAGTGGATGTGAGCTTCGAGGGAGGTCTCCAGGAGCTGTGAGCATTCCCTGGTACTAGTTGGAAGCTTGGTTTGTTGTCGTTGGTCACCTGAAGGGTGTTCTCCAGAGGTGGCTCTGCCTTTTGGCAGAATGAAGGAGTTGAGCTCGGATTTGGTTTGTGGAATGTTTAGGTTTTGTTTTTCTTCATTTTGTTTTAGAATTGTGTTTGCCTTTGCTCAGATCTGAAGATCTGATAGGTTGCTTGCACTTTAATCTTTGAGTTCGAATTCTTGTTTCAGCTTCAGTTTGAATCTTCGTTACAAAACCCAACTCTGATATTCTTACTTGTAAATCTGATTTGTTTGAATCATTGCAATCCGATTTTTGTTTAACTACTGCTTAGTTTGCTAACTAGTTGTGTTTTAAATTAGAAGCTTTGATTTACATTAGTTTGTTTAGTTTTGATGATTTAGTTAGCTAGATTTGAGATCCGCAGAGGACTTTTTGTTGATCTTGTGACTGTTGACTTGTTAGTGTGATGAATGCTCAACTTGTGATTAAAATTGCTACTGTGATTAAGTTTACTGGTTGAATGCTAAACCTGGGGGTTGAGTGTTTATCTTGGTACGATGTCATTGCTTAACTAGGTTGTAATTGTTCATTGGATGATACTTCAATATATACAATTTGTTTCAATTCTTGAGTTTCCTTGTTACTGTCATTGTGAGTTGAAGATGTGAGAATCGATTTACTGGATTTACTGATACATTAGAATTTGAATCAAATTGACACAAAGTTGTTGAAATGGATGTATCATGTTTAGACGAGAATGAAATTTCTAGATTCATTTTAATTTGTTCCAGTGAACTGTTGAGAATTAGATTTATTCAAGTTGAATTAGATTTTGATTGGAACCAATTCTATAATTCACATACATTTACTAGTAACCCTTGAAAAAATACGACTTGGGACTCGTTGCCACAACGCTTGTATTAATTTTAGTGAGTTTCTAATCTTTATTAATTTGATGTGCCACATGACATGAAAATGGCTAACACCAGACCACTCTCCGGTTGTAGGTCTGCTTCATCCTCTATCGGTATACCATTTACCGAACGGTAGCTTAAGCGCACGCTTCATCCACCAAGTCCAGCTCCAGAAGCCTCCGCTCGACGTTGTCCTCGCTATAATGCTGTATTCGATTGGATTCAACCCCGACTTCGACGGGGATGACCGCTTCAACATCATACACCAGGTGGAAAGGGGTTACTCCGGTTCCTTCCTTAGGAGTCATGTCAATCGCCCATAGCACGCTGGGGAGTTCATCTACCCAGCTTCCTCCGACATGGTCGAGCCGAGCCTGTATGATTCGCAGGATCTCCCGATTGGCGACCTCGCCCTGCTCGTTGCTCTGGGGATATGCCACGGAAGTGAAGACCTGCTGGATGTCGTACCATTCACACCACTCCTTGAGCTTTTGACCTGTGAACTATCTTCCATTGTCCGAGATGAACTGACGTGGAATGTCAAACCGACAGATGATGTGCTGCCAGATGAATTTCGTGACCATCTGTTCGGTTATTCTTACCAGCGGCTCAGCCTTGACCCATTTGGAGAAGTAATCAACCGCGACGAGAAGGAACCTCCATTGTTCGGTTGCCATGGGGAACGACCCCACGATGTCCATGCTCCACTGGTCGAATGGGCAAGAGACTGTAGACGCCTTCATCTCCTCGATTAGTCGGTGTGAGAGGTTATGATATTTATGACAGGACAGGCAGGTAGCCACTGTTCGAGCGGCGTCCTCATGTAGGGTCAGCCAGAAGTATCCAGCCAGGAGAATCTTCCTTGCCAACGAGTGGCTGCCCGGGTGTCCTCCGTGGGATTCTTGATGTACCTTTCGCAGTATGTAGTCGGCGTCCTCCGATCCAATGCATTTAAGCAGCGATCTGGAGAAGGCCTTCTTGTAGAGCTGATCCCTGATCAGGGTGAACCGACCAGCCCTTTTCCTCAATAAGCGGGCCTCCTCTCGATCAGGCTGTGTAGCTTCCAATCGTAAAAACTCCGTTAATGTCGTTCTCTAGTCATTTGGGAAGGTGAGTCCCTCCATCCGGTCAATGTGAGCCACCAGAGACATTTGCTCGATCGGCTGTGATATGACGATAGGTGATAACGAGCTGTTTAGTTTAGCCAACTCATCCGCAGCTTGGTTCTCTGCTCGAGGGATCTTCTGTATGATAACCTCCCGGAAGTTCGCTTTTAGCTTTTCGAAAGACTCAGCGTAGAGCTTCAGCCTCGTGTTACTGATCTCAAATGTTCCAGTCAGCTGCTGAGCGGCCAATTGAGAATCCGAGTGGATGAGGACCCTGATGGCTCCGATGTGCCGGGCGACTTGTAGGTCGGCTATAAGCGCCTCATACTCAGCTTCATTGTTGGTTGCCCGGTAATCTAGCCGAACGGACAGCTGCAACCGCTCCTCCTGGGGGAGATGAGCAGTATGTCGATCCTGCTTCCCTGCCGAATAGATGAATCATCCACATATATCTTCCAAACAACTTCGGGCTCAGGATTTTGTACCTTAGTGATGAAATCCGCCAAGGAATGTGCTTTGATGGTCATTCGGGGTTGGTACTGAATGTTGAACTCGCTGAGCTCCGTTGTTCATTTGATCAGCTATCCAGATGCTTTTGGATTGAGCAGGACTCTACCCAAGGGGCTATTGGTCACCACGATGATTGTGTGTGTGAGGAAGTACGGACGGAGCCTCCGAGCGGCAAGTACTAAAGTAAAAGTGAGCTTTTCGAGACCAGTGTAGTGAGATTCAGCGTCTTTTAATATACGACTTAGGAAATACACCAGCTATTCTTCGTCGTTCTGCAGAACTAGCGCTGAGCCGACAACATACTCGGTCGAGGACAGATAGATTCAGAGTGGCTCGCCGACATTTGGCTTAGCTAGTACAGGCAACGAGTTCAGATACTCCTTGAGTTCCTCAAACGCCCGGTCGCACTCCTCATCCCACTGGAATTTGGTAGCTCGGCGCAGAATCTTGAAAAATGGTAGGTCCGGTCGACTGATTTAGAGATGAACCTGGATAAGACAGTTATCCGACCGGTGAGTCACTAAGCCTCCTTCAAATTCCTGGGCGGTGACATATCTTGTAGGGCTTTCACTTTGCTGGAGTTTGCTTCGATGCCCTGCTCGGTGACAATGTAACCCAGAAATCGTCTGCTTTTAGCGCCGAACAAACACTTGCTTGGATTTAATTTGATCCCATATGTCTTGAGTGTCTGGCAGGTAGGGATGTAAATGAGATGAACCGAGCCGAACAGTATTAGACTCAAGCTCGACTCGTTTAAGTTATATTCAGGCTCGAGCTCGGCTTGAGCTCAAATCAAACTCTTATTACAAGACTCGAGCTCGGCTCATTTTGGAATTATCAAGCTCGCAAACAGTTCGAGCTCGACTCGTTTTAGCTCGATTATCATAGTTAACGAGCATAATTCGTTAAGCGAGCTCGGGCTCATTTTCGGATTCATTTTAGAGCTCATTTTTTTGGCTCGTTTTAAAGCTCGTTTTAAGGTTCGTTTTAGAACTCATTTTTTTGGCTCGATTTAAGGCTCGTGAACCTACAAACGAATATGTTCGCGAGCTCACGGGCCAAATATCCTTAAGCTCGAGCTCAGCTCGATAAAACTGTCAAGCTCGAAATTGAGCTCGAGTTCGAGCTCGGCTCGATAAGATAAACGAATGAACTCGAACGAGCTTTTTACCTAACCGAGCTCCGAATAACTCACGAACTGTTTGGTTTATTTACATCCCTACTGGCAGGTCTCCTTGATATCTACACATAGATTAGCAGCCCGGAGGGATTTAATTAGTATGTCGTCAGCAAATACCTTCATGTTGCGGCCAATCTACCATCAAAACACCTTATTCATCAACTTCTGATAAGTAGCGCCGGCGTTCTTCAGTCTGAACGGCATGATATTGTAGTAGTAGGTTCCATCGATCGTGATAAAGCTGACCTTCTCTTGATCTTCCCTGGCCAGCGACACTTGATGGTACCCTTGATACCCGTTTAGTATGCATATCAGCTCTCACCCAGCAGTGGAGTCTACCATCTGATCGATCCGAGGCAGTGGGTAGAAATCTTTCGGGCATGCTTTATTGAGGTCTCGGAAGTCGATGCAGGCTCGCCACTTGTTGCGCAGTTTGAAGATTAGCACTACATTAGCAAGCCATCTTGAGAATTAAACCTCCCGAATATGGCCGGCCTCCAGCAGCTTCTCTATTTCCGCCCGGATGATTAGATTCTGCTCGGCACTGAAATCTCTTTTTCTCTGCTTTACC
>JBBMJZ010413111.1:10267212-10287545 GCA_037833815.1 Zingiber zerumbet
CAATGCATGTGTCATAACTTAAACCAACAATAAAACCAAGAGACTTTTAATTTGAGACTAAACTCATGCACAATAAAGTCTCTTCATCTCTATATTTTTATTCCATTCACATTTTCCATACTAGGTGCCCGGAAGCCTACTTAGTCACCCACGCGTTGTGCGTAAACGGGTGTGTAGGTTAATATTTCTCATATATAGAAATCTAATATGCTGCACACTTGTCATGCACGATGTTTATATACAACGAAATGAGTCAAGTGCCTGGAAATGAATTGGGTGTCCCAAAATGAATCGGATTGAGGCACTCGATTCACTTTGGATGTCTGAACTCACATAGTCGCCCACCGTGGTGGGTGTACAACATATCAAATATATATTACGGTGTGACAAACTGACCCATTTAACTTTTAAATGAGTTATTTTTAAATTGAATTCAAACCGTTTATGAGATATTTAATTTCATTACAAGCTGCGCTTAAGAATTGAAGTTCAAATTAAATTTAAACCGAGCTCGAGCTAAAAAAACAAAATAATAATGAACCAAGCTAAACACGAGCCTCTTCATGTTCAATTCGGGGCTCGATTCAATTACAACCGTCTACTGGGGAGGTGGTTCGAATTAATTCTCAACTGGCCAAGTGTACTTCTCTTTTACTGCAAAAGATCAGAGCAAAATGCCAAAATCCTAGCTACACTGAAGTCAACACTCTTATCCTTCATCTTCTGTCTGTAAATTATTCACCTCAAAATAATTGAAAGGAAATTAGACCGAGTCTTTACTTAGTCCATCCACAGATTGTTACTTCAACTCTCCGTGTACCTTGTTCTTCCCTTGTCTTTAAGTAGCCAAAGCTCATATGCTCTTTCAGTGGTCATGCAATCTCGGTGAACATTTCTGTTGGAAATCATGGGAAATTGTGGGTTGAAGGCAAACCCCTCTTCGAGAAGAGTCTCTGACTCTCTAAAGCAAGGTGAGTACTTCTTCAGTTATGATTCTGAATACTAATCGACTTTCTCGATTCAGAATTGGTTCCCTTTATTAGAATCTCCACAAGTTCAAAGTCCAAGAGCGGAAAAGGAGAAGGAGATTAGCAAGCTGCCATCGAACGCAAAGGAGGTCGAGGACTTGAGGAAGGAAACTGCAGGGAATCCTCTGGTATCGTTCACTTTCAGTGAACTCAAGTCTATTACTGAAAATTTCAAGAGGGAGAACCTTTTGGGAGTCGGAGGCTTTGGGTGTGTGCACAGAGGATTCATCACCGAGAATGTTAAGCAAGGGCTTCAACCTGTGCAAGTGGCTGTGAAGGTTCATGATGCTGATAACAGTTTCCAGGGTCACAGGGAGTGGCTGGTAGACATTTAGGAACTCTTCTTAGTTATTTTCAGCTTGATTTCCTGCAATATTTCCTGTCGTTTCGATTGATGTTAACTGGGTTTAAGACTGGTTTTTGATGTGTTTAGGCTGAGGTTATATTCCTTGGACAACTTTCGCATCCGAATTTAGTGAAATTAATCGGATACTGCTGCGAAGGCGAGCACCGAGTTTTGGTATATGAGTTCATGGCAAGGGGGAGTGCGGAATCTCATCTCTTCTCTAGTAATTTGTTCCTTTACAGAAATTTCCAACTTATCTTTATCTTTTAGTAAGCATGCTTCACAAACATCAATTTCCTCTTCCTTAGTTTTCTTCCTATTTCAACTGGTTCATATAGCTAAACAATTGTTTCTGTTCTTACACAATTCGACAATTCTGATTGATACCTGTTCACTTTTGGTAATATTCATATAGTTTCATTTAACCAAAGGGAAAACCTTTGGTTAAACAAAATCTCTGTACGATCAGTTTTCTTTGTTTTACTGTTGAAAAACATCAATAAAATAGATTCACAAGAGCAGTAATTTTCCATCTTTTGACAATGGAAAGAAAGTTCATCAGTTCCATTTATCAGGAATGCTTGTCTGCCTTCCCTGGGCTATCAGAATGAAGATTGCATTTGATGCCGCAAAAGGGCTTGCTTTCCTCCATGAGGCTGAAAAGCCAGTCATATTCCGCGATTTTAAAACTTCAAATATTCTTTTGGACCAGGTTAGTCATCTAGACGCCATTGCTACATCTTCTCAATGAACACAGAAACACACAGGTCCTTTTTTCGGTGAGATAGATATTAATGATAAACGTTTTTCTCACCCTTCCTATGCTTAGGCCTACAATGCAAAGCTTTCAGATTTTGGTCTTGCAAAGAATGGTCCAGAAGGAGATACATCTCATGTTTCAACTAGAATAATGGGGACCTATGGCTATGCAGCACCAGAATATTTGAAAACAGGTACGTGAAATTTTAGTGCTAGTTTGCAAAGCAGAGTTGAAGTAGCTCGTGATGTTTTTGATCAAATTGCCAAGGTTTATCCTAAAAATCTTCATGTTTGTAGGCCATTTGACTGCGATGAGCGATGTCTACAGCTTTGGAGTCGTCCTACTCGAGTTCGTAACAGGGAAGAGATCGCTGGACAAGTCTCGGCCAGTGCGTCAACAATATCTGGTGGATTGGGTTGTGCCATATCTGACTCAGAAGAAGAGGGTGCTGGCTGTTGTTGATCCCAGGTTGGGCAAAAACTACCCTGAGAGAGCTGTTCAAAAAGTGTCAAGGTTGGCCTACCACTGCCTCAACCACAACCCCAAGGCCAGGCCTCTGATGAGGGATGTAGTGGACTCTTTGGAACCTCTTCAGCTACTTGCTTGATCATGTAATCCGTGTTATTTCCGTCTTCAGATTCAGTGTATAATATGCGTGACTGCATTAGATACTTTCCAATCTAGCACTCAAAAAGTATATTTTGTTCTTAGATTCTGCACACGCGCATACACAGTTTAGTCAAATTTGGCAGCTGAATCGGAATATAGGAGCACACTTTCTTCCCCATACATAAATAACGAGTCAACGTCCCAAAAACAGGAACAAAGAAGTTGTGAGGTGGAAAAGCCACAATTGACCCCCTAAAAAAGGCGCCTTTTTTATTTTTACCCAAATTTTAACAGGTGGAATTGTCTAATCTTTGTGCGGTTCCAACAAGAAGCGGAGCGCTGAGCTTTGCTGAAGAAGCGGCGGCGGCGGTGGCTCCACGTCGGGGAGGCAGATATCGGCCATCGATCGAGATATCTCCTCGACAGAGAATGGTATGCTGTCAGTTTAGGTTTTTCTCGAGATCAGTGGAGGTCTTGTTCGCAGTAATTCCATGGAAAATGCAATTTTTACTGTGTTATTGTGCTCGGACTGAGTCCGTTCATCTAACCTCGAGTCGTCGTCCAGCAAGAAAGTGTTGTTTGTGATGTTTAGTGTGCCGTCTGTCATCATGATTTTCATCTTCGTAATCACCTGAAATGCAAAATAGATTGACTACTCTGGAGTCTCCAAATAGGCTGGGGAATTTCTAGGGATTGTAAAATGGGTTAAATTTTGGACTTTTGTGGTCGACTTAATCATTTGATGACCCAAAAACACATTGAGAAGGATTAGAGATGATGGAGGAGATGTACTAGGAAGAAGTAAAGTAACTCACCTCCTGAGATAGTCCATGCGTGCCATACTTGTCATCCCAAAACATGGTACCGATTCTATAGATTTGAGGGACACTCAAGTCCTGGAATCATTGCACATAAATCTTTTTAGACATCACAGAAAGATATATAAGAAAATGGGATTTAGCCCCCAACTTACTAGGCAGAGTTCCTCTGTTAACTCCTGCAAGGATTTTTGGGACTTCTGTTGTGAAACCTGCACAGGGAAGGTGCGTTTTAGTTACCCATCTGTGATTAATATTTTTAGTTTTTGCTAAATCATATATATCGCGTGCACACACACTTGCTCACCAGAAATCCAACTGCCTGTCTTATGTGTTGAAGTTCTTCCCATGAGGTTCCAGCATACTACAAATAGAGGCGTGATATCAGTCTTTGATCCACCATTATGGTGTTTGTTTTATGAATATAAGGCATCATTAGTGAACAATTTGTTAGAGTATTAACTGACCTCTTCTGTTGTTCTGGAGCACCATTGCTCCAATTCGCTCAGGCCAACCTTTACAAATTCTGCATTACTAGACGAACAGCACTCTCGACGAAGTAGCAAACTGCATAGAGTTGTATTGTACTTATATGAGATATAAATCTCAATCTCTTCTCTAATACCAAAATCGTTCATTATTCAGTGGAAACTGCATATACTGCAGAAGATGTGGAGTGCAATACAACTAAAGAAGATGGTACCTATTAAATAATTGTACATTGATAAATGCAAATACTTGGCTGAAGGACTTGCGTATTATTATTTTAGGCACCTGTAACAGCACATTGAGAATTTTATGTTATGGGAATCATGCAAATATTGAAAACAGGCCTTTATCAGCTCTAATTTTTACATAAATTCAATCTTTGTAGTCTCTGGTCTTTTCTTTGAAAAAAAAAAAACTATGTATCTGTGCCAATTCTTCTGATGAACTGATGAAAGAAGAACCAATATATCTTACATAATTTTCACCGAGTATAGATAGTGTATGATCCAAAATCTTAATAATGTCTTGCCAGTGCACACTTGATGCTTGTTTCACTATCAAATTGGAATTAGTGCTCTTTGAGGATCCCCTGATTGATCTAGGTCTGGGAGATCTGGGTGCCTGTAGATAATTTTTTAGTCACTTTAGTTGATACTAAATACTAGGTATTATTCACTATAATCATACACAGTTACACATCTCTTGGAGAAAGACCTGTATGCACATTGCTAAGAATGGAGCAATCTCTTTCTTTAGACTGTCACGGAGAATCCCATAGATCTTCTCGACATAAGCTGTTAATTGTTGCTTAAAACGTAATGCTGGATACTTTGCTTCAATCCTTCTGTGTTCACTAGACTTGCTTATGACTCCAGTGTATCCATTTGAAATTCCCATTCCAGCTGAAGAAAAGCGTGTGCTCTGAAGTTACAGTTTGCCAATATCATATAGATGAATATGAATGAGGAATCAAGAAGAGAAAAGATTAATCTGCCCATAATGATTTCCTTGATTAGACTTTAGCCTCAAGTTTAAAAAATAATAGGCATGATTTCCATGGCTATCAAGAGCAGTTATAGTGAATGAAAAAAAATCAGGTTATTTTGTTCCCGTATAATAACACCAGCAATCACCAAAAATTTAGACTTCCAGTTCTATACTGCATTTACCCTTGAAAAACATTTATCTGGTGGAACAAGTTTCTTACTCGTGCCATTCTGCTAAATAAGGTGGCTGTTGTTGCTCGACTTCTGTACAATCCTGTAATTGATGTGTGACTTGCTTTAAGGGTTTTTTGCAAAAGAAGTAGAAGGCTAGTTGTTGTTGAAAGCCAATATGCAAGTTCACCAACATTCTCCTTGTTCTGTACATGATGAAAACTTTTTAAGGGTCCATATCCCACAATGAAATATTTTGCAAGGGAAAACTTTTTGTAGGTCTCATATCCAGCAACTAGTCTCACTACCTTAATAGATGATTTGATTGTTTGTATGATCTGGTCAAATATGTTTGTCTTCTCTGCTTCAAAAGAGTGCCATTGGAGCAGTGACTTAAAGACGATAAATGCTGCAGCAGGTCTCTTGTTCTCAAATCTCTTGTATTCTGTAAGACACTTGATAAGTGCATCATAATTTTCCTGCAAGCATAAAGTAATTTAGCATGTGAATCTAATTGATAACTGGAAGTATCAAACAACCCATTCAATACATTAGATAAATTGATTGGGAGGTAGGTGTTTCATGCTGCTAGCAGTTCCATGTTATTGAGATATAATGTTACACATTAAAATCATTCTTGTGTCAGCATTTACCCTGGTTTTATGCCATGGGATCTGACACATTGCTGGAACCTATACTCTAATGTTGCTTCCTCTAAAAATCAGTGAATAATCTAAAATATGCTAGATCAATGCAAGCTAATTAGCATGGCCATTCATATTAAGATTCTTGTACATACTTGCTGCTGATCAGTTAGAGACTCCTGTTTACTTAGAGCTGGTGCATCTGGAACTAGTGCTTCTGGATCTGGTGTCTGTGATACTGCTGCTGGTTCCTGAAAATTGAGCTTTTGTTAATTGAAAACAGTACTACTGGAATAGTTCCAATTTGGTAAATATGTATTCCTTTGCATCATAAAACCATCACTTATTTTCTTCTTTTAATAATTCATTGTATTGCTAGGTTGTGTACCTTGATTACTTGCAGTTCAATAGTTTTGGAATTAGCATTTGGTTGATAAATTGGAGCAGGCTGATTGTCATGCAACTGATTCTCTGACTCCAATATGCTGATTTTGCTTTCACGACTAGAGAACAATTCCAGCAAATACATTAAGTTCACATGGAAAACTTTTAGAGAAAAAAAGTATGAAATTCTTAATTTGAGTCTTGCACTATTCTTCAAGAGATGACACCTTTTGATTACTGCTGATAGATCTTCATCTGATGAAGCAACTAAAGCTTGTTGTCTAAGAATCTTATTCTCAGATTCTAGGCTAGACAAATTTGTTTCAAGTCTGCATGGTTGAATATATATAAAGTTGGGCTGCCAAAACAAACTTTCTTTGTGCCTGTAGGTTCTACATCTAACCAATGTAGAAAAAGAAGACCATATTCATGTATATTACCTCTCTATCTTCTCCTGCATTTGGCCGATCTTTGAGCTGGACACTTCTGTGACCTTTAGTAATTGTTCTATCCGTTGTTGGGCCTCATTGTATTTTCCCTCAAATTCCTCAGATTTGGACTTAAATATACTTAACTCAGCCTGAAAATAGTCATGTTTCCTGTGTTTAGTCGTAGACGGACCACATCCTTCAATTTGGATCACTAAATATTTGTCCTTTCTTGTTGAAAATTCAAAGTCATCCTTACAGATGTTATTGGATATGTTTTTCCTAGTATTTGGTAGAATAATTTAAATTCTTTACCTCTAGCTGATTATTGTAGTTTCTCAACAAATCTAGCTTTGTGTTGTCCACCACTGGGACCTCTCGAACAACTGGTGCTGCTTGTTCAATTATGATCCTAGAAGCTTCTTTTTCTTTCTTGATTGCTTCATGGGCTGCATCAAGTTTTTCTTGCATTTCTTGTAATGCAGTTTCTAACTTTGCGATTTCTTTCCCTTTGGCATTTTCTATTTCGGACTACAAAAACACTACCTAAAAGTTAGATTGCAAGAAATATACTCATTAACTCTACTTTTAAGGTGATAGCATACCCTCATTTGCTTTTCAACATTTAATCTCCACGTGAGTTCTTCAACCTTCTTTTCAAGCTTGTCCTTTGCTTCTTTAAGTGCACCTGTTTCTCTTGCAGCCTATAATATACATCATTTTGTCAATACCAAAATCCAGTAGCGTAAACACGATACTGCTAGTCATAATCATTGAGACATGTCAAGAAAAGTGCCTATTGGATATCTAAGAGAAGCTTACCATTTTTAACTTCCGAAGTTCTTTTCTTCCTGTATGACCTCTCCACAGGCATTGAAGTATCAAGGCCGCCTTCTTAACTTGTTTGTAAGATGAATGAGCTTGACATAGGCGCCATTGGGTCTATACATCAAAGCAAAATTTATCTTAAGACTTCCAACATATATCAACAGCTACTCTCTGTAGTAAAAGACTGCATACTTGTATGATAATAGCAGCCTTGTTTCTCCTTCTTTGCCTATATTCAACATTTGCCGCCATTGCTCTTACTCCTGTTTGGATGACTATTGCATTTGCCCGCAGTTTTGTGTAATATTTTCTCACAGCATAAGAACATGCATTTTTCTGAATGTGAATTGCAGCAGCTTCTCTCCTCAAGCTTTCATATAGCTTCCGCGCAAGACATGCTGCAACAAGCAATACTAACATATATCGAGGATCTGTAGAAATATTTTGTTATCCTGTTAAGTCAGCCTTAGAAAGGAACCTCTCCAATGCTTTTGCAGTTGAATTGAGGCTTGACGCAGAATTAAGAATTCCTTCCGAGTAAGATATGTACGTATTTTCCTCTGGATAATTCTTGTAGTGTTAAACAAAACTTCCATGCGGCGGGTATCTAGCTCGGCCATCTGACCAGCTCTGAGGAACACTTTTGTTTTACCTATCTGAAAGCAAAACACGAGGCTAATTTTTTGGATTATATAAATCATATATCAAGATTGACTCTGTTTCATATGTTTCACTGAATGCACCTGATAGCCTTTCAAGCCCATTTTTTCACATATAGCTGCACATACTGCTTTTTCATCTGAACTGCAAAATTTGTTAGGATCTGCATCATTTAATCCATGCAATCTTAAGATAATTTTCAGTTCCTCATGGAGAACTTTATTACCAGTCACCAGTATCTTTTGCAAGAATTGCAAAACGATCCATAAATTCTGCAAAAGTTCGCTTTGTTGGGTAGCCAGCACAACTTATCCTGATTGCCTCTAGCACACCCTATCTTAGGAGGAGAGGAAGTGAGACTGGCATGCATAACATTTCAACTATGAGATTATTTCAGTGTCATACTGACCCCGCATCTCAATTGACCTAGGACATTGAAATTTTCGATGATGCCTGGTTTTAAGAGTGAGTTGGGCTTCACACATCTGATGTAATGCGGTTCTGTGGTGTTTAAAGTTTCCATAAGTGATTGGAGTTGTTGCTGCAAGTTTCACCTCAATAACCATCAGAAACAAAATTGAAGAAGAGAACTTATAGGATAGTGCCCTTTCGTACCTTAAACCGAGTACCTATGGATGTGGCCTTTGATTGTTTTGAACTCTCCTCACTTACTGGAGGAAATAGATTTGCTACAAAAGGACACTTTGATGCATCTAATAGGGCTTGATGTTCTGCAACAACTAAATCTTTGTTTTTATCGAGGAATAACTCGGCTTGGTAAGTGACCTGTTAAAAATGCCTACTGAATCAGTTTCATATACTCTAGATGTCTCACTAGTCTCATCTAGTTCCTTACATCTCCGGCATAATGGTTGACTGTAAAGGCAGTTCGAGCGAGTTTTGGCTTGCTAAAACGCTTGTGATTCTTGAATGTTTGGTACAGCTTTTGAGCAAAAGTTTCGTGTGTCGACTTTGGAAACATGCTGCAATAACATTTAGTTGGATCGATGCCATCTTAATAAGATTTACCATAAGATGCTGCGACAAAGGGAAAAGATTTACCATGCTTCATCTAGTAGTGCAATTATTCCCCCAGGTTTCTGCATCCAAAGAGTAAGAATTCATGTACAGTCTTTTTTTTTTCCACCTATGATAATTCATAAGATGTTGTGCTCATTTTCACCTTTTCGATAAGATCCAGAACATCTTGATTATCTACGAACTCTACATAACTCCAGTTGATTTCTTCCATTGTGTACTCTTCCTGCTCCATTTTGAATACATGCTGCATTTTCCACATTAGCATTACTAAATGCCCTCTCAGTAGTCAAAGCATCATAAGATATGACGTTCGATTTATACATACTTGATTGAAATGTTGTTGCAGTTTCTCATTAGTTAAGTTGATACACAATTGCTCAAAACTGCAAGATTAGTTAGATTTGTCATTGAAATTAGTGTTGCAATAACATTTCAGAATAAATTTTATAGGCTACCTGTTTATCTTGAAGCTCTCAAAACCATATATATCAAGCACTCCAATAATGTATTTTGCATTTGGATCCTGTCCAATTGAGCTGTTGATCTTGTCCACTAACCTGCCATGGTATTGTGAAAATGTTTTTTTTAATAGATTCGAGTAGTCTACAATTTAGATACACATTGCTTGTTATCATTTTCACAAATTAATTGAAATCAAGCATGTAGACATCGATTAATGTTCTTACCAGTCAAATAATCTTGAGTATACTGTTTTAGCCAAGGCATCACGGCTTAGTGCAGCAGACTGTGGATCAAGAGGCTTTGTGATTTTGCCATCAGGTGTTGCAATCACACGCTTCATAAGAGAATTTTCAAGTGCTTTTTCATCTGCCCTGAAAAGACCATTATATTTAGCATGTAGACTAGAAATCAAAACAATAAAAGGACAGCCCAATGCATGAAATTTCCGCCAATGCATATCCCGGGGGAGGCTATTTTTTGACTTAACAATTAAGTCATACGGCAACAATTTTACCATGGATCAAAATGATGCAAATTTTGAATGTCTCACATTAGCAGTTCTGCAGCTGTTTTAAGATGGTAGGCAGATTGCTCATCTTTCAACTTGGAGGAATCAGTTTCGTTCCCTTTCTCAAAACTTATATTTCCCAGGTGAAGAATTGCAGCTACCACACTAAATATTGCTTCCTGCTCTTCCTCATTGATTCCGACAATATCCATGGCCTTTCTGGTCTCTAGGTATTCCTTGGCATCGTCCATGGTCGGCACTTCATAACACTTTGTTTGGTTCAAGTAATGAAATGTTCTTGGATCTGCCACCTTAAACTTCTTTGCATCCTGAAAACAGGAATAAATAGTATCTATTCCCAAGAGGAGGACGAAGAAGAAGAAGAAGAAGAATTTGAGAAGGATAAAGCTATGTATATACTTCTGGTGGTGAAGCACAAAGCATGTAAAAACAATGGTAGTTTCTCTCTGGATCTGATACTTGACAAACTCGCGATCGTTCGAGAAGATATGTGCGAACTGCAGCTCCTGAGATCTTGCCATGCTTGTCAAATTGGATCTCCACAAACTTGCCGAACCGACTGGAGTTGTTGTTCTTCACTGTTTTGGCATTTCCAAATGCTTCGAGAACGGGATTAGACTGCACAATTGGGCATCATGTTCATCAAAACTGATCCAATTTCTGTATTGTGTATGCATCTTGTACCTCCAAGACTTGTTGCTCTACTGATCTGCCCGCCGAACCCGGTCGCCCTCCCATGTAAGCTAGATATCTCATGAGCATCTTAGTCGTCTCAGTTTTACCTGCGCCGCTCTCTCCACTCACCAAGATCGACTGGCTCCCATGGTCGTTTATAATCGCCCTGATACACCCAATATTAGCACACTCTTGTTCGATCATCAAGAAGATTTCTCTTGTGGTTTATTCAACTTTACCTGTAGCAAGCATCTGCTATTGCATAGAGATGTGGACTTAGCTCGCCCATGGCAGCGCCCTTGTACTGCTCCATCACATGAGCATCATACAAATTTGGAAGCCTTTGGAAGGGATTTACAGCGATCAATATATTTCCTGTGTAAGTCTGTTGCAATCAATCGAATTCATTCAACAATCACTCTTCCTCTTAATAATTCAGGTGGATTTAGAGATATAAAGAGACGATATGTGTGTACATAAATCTCATTCAGCCCGAAGCGAGTGGTAAGATTCTGAAGAACTCCTGGCTCGTGAAGATAAGCTAATCTAGTCATGTCCTCGATTCCGGCCGCCGGAGCTTCTGTGTCTTTCGGATGTATGCTCGACAGTTTAGCCACAACCTGCGTGGGTTTGCCATTGATAGTGAAAAGAACGGAAGAAAAACAGTTTATGAAATCAAAATTAGCAGCATACGGTCTTGCCGTCGGAGTTGAGTATGGTGGCGTCGTCGCCATTGATGGCGGTGACCTGACCGTCGATCCAAGCCGCCTCAGGATCCTCGACCCACACGTGCGACCCGACGATGATGTTCACCGGCGTCCCCTGTTCGCCGGAGAATGCGGCATCAAGTTATTACTGATTAATTAATATTCGATCACATCAAAGCAGCGACTACCAACTCACCATTGCTCCTTGCTTCTGCTCCGAATCGCCTTTCCGTTATTGCAATAGAGAACGGCGACGACGGGGAGAAGGAAGAAGGAAGGAGGAAGGAGGAAGGGGAAGGAGATTGATCAGAAGCAGAGAGAGAGAGAGAGAGATAAAGGCCGGGAGAGGAAATGAAGGTGGTGGGGAGGAACTATGTGGAGGGAGACGACCTTTGTTTGTCAGCAGCGCCATGTCAGCGGTTGACGTGGCCGACATTCGTGGCTTTGGATATTTTGCCGTGTGTCTAGATTCGGCGTTAAATCCCCTGTCGTGGCGCCAACACGAAGAACTGTTCTAGATTCTTACACCGGAAGACAACTACGTTAAGTATTCTCTTTATTTATTTTCTCCTCCAGTTTGTTTGAAAAACGGAAAAAAAAATTAAAAGAACTATTTTTATTTTTCCCCCATAAAAAATTTATAAATCACATTTTGCCATAATTTTGAAAACAGGAGCAGGAGACCGGATCCTCTGTCCTCAAAATTACATATTCTCGTGTCCCACTTGTCGTCCTAGCCTACCACTGGCAGCTTCTAGTAGCCGTCCCGATCAGCACTATAACCCAGAGGGTCTCCATCGGCACAATCGGTGTCAGAATTCGGTTGAATCTGAGAGGGGCTCAGATCGACGGCGAACAAAAGTTTAACTCAAATTTGGCCGAATTTCGACATCAATAGTACCGATGGTAACCCGGGTTCACCTTCTCCAAGAGTTAGAGTACTAATTGGGGCCACAGCTAGAAATCGTTTACGGTGGGCTGGGAGTGATGAATGGGACGTAGGGACAGATAATTTTAGGGACAGGATTAGATCTCGTGAGACTTTTGCATCGCCAACCATCGAACGAAAAAAAAAAAAAAAAAAAAAAAAAAAAAAATCTATTAATGAATTTGTAGAAATTAGTGTCTTCTTCAAATGCACGCTTCCTTGTCAATAGCTGTATACAATACAGTTTTATATCAACAGTTGTGTGGCCAGTTGTATGCCCTGAGATTAGAGTGCAATGGTTTGATTTTTAAGTGATTAATTTTAGACCTCTAATATTTAAATCTCAGCTGCTATCTATTGCAGAAATTTTATTCACATGAGATGATACATTTAAAAATGTTGACTTCTTGGATAGACATCTGCGAGCAATATATTTTGATGGTCGAGTGATTTATTTTAATGATGAATGAAAATTTTTCATTGAATCGAATCATTTCACTCTTAAAAAAAATTATAAAGAAGTGGTTTTTATATTGATTTTTATTTATTTTTTTCACATTCATGGAAGGGCTCAAACTTGTATTTTGTTTCAAATCAAACCCCTAAAGTTTATGCATTTTGATCCTGTTATTCCATAAAATATAAGCCATTATCTAAGGTTATTTGAGATGATGTCAATTTTTAGTATTCCAGTTTTCTTTACCCTGACAATCCTCAAGTGTATTTGTTATCCTATCAAATTTATTCATTACAAGTTTGAACTTTAATTAAATAAATAATCTATAGTATTTCATTCTAATATGTTGAAATATAATTTAGAGTTTAAAAATTATAAGATAATAAAAATAATAGGTATAAATGCAATATAAATATTGGCTAAATGTTGTAAAAAAAAACTCTCGACCCAAGTTCGTTTGGAGTAAATTTAACACAATCCTGCAACTTAACTGAAGCAAATTCAAAGTTTAAAAATTCAAATGAAAAAGAAAAACCATGAAACTAAAACAACTCCAGTAAATTTAAACTTGAAAATTACACTACCATACAGCGACTCCATATTTATTGTAAATTGCCTAAATTCAATTCACAAACTGTTGATCATAAATTCAACCTTATTCCACCACGCTAACAACGAGGTAGAGTTTATTTTGCCACGAATTGCAGTAGGGTAGAGCCCTGACAACTGCTTTCATCACATTGCTTTGATGGGGATTCTTAGCACACAAAAAACCTTCATGGCTCAAAAACCATGTTCTCGGCTTCCTTCTTAATTGACTGGTAGAGCACAGACGAAAGATAGCGTTCACCAAAACTGGGAAAGACGACCTGCAGCAAATAATACACAAAGAGCAATTAAAACGAAAGGGTGAAAAAAAAAATTCCTTCACTTTGCATCTTCAGAATATACAAAGAAAATTATAAACATTTATTAAGTTCTTCAAACATATACGTTATATAGAGAAGAATGCAAGTAAAATGGGGCATACAACGATGAGTTTTCCTTCATTTTCGGGCCTCTGTGCAATTTTAATGGCTGCAGCTGCAGCTGCACCAGATGATATGCCTACCTGCAATATATATTGTACTTGCATCAGCACAAAAAGAGTCCTGATAGATTTTTATTAGAGTAGAGTTGATGAAGAACTTGAATCTTGTATGAAGTTTGGGAAATGACACTCACCAGCAGCCCTTCTTTGAGTGCAAGAAGCTTTGCCATTTCAACGGATTCATCACTTGAGACCTGGTCATCAGTGTGTAAAATAGAAGAATCAAATTTGTTAAAAAGGCAGATGGCAATTGGAAACATAAAGATTTGTCATTGAGCCTGAAGGTCTAATCATTTTAACATCACGACCACTGTTCAGTGCAAAACTTCAACAAGATTAGTATGGCTTGTTAATGATGACGAAAACACTTGAATCACCAGGAAGCTATAAGACCTAGTTTCTCAAACTTACTTGAATAACTTCATTAACGAGATTGACATCTAAAACACCGGGGACAAAACCAGCTCCGATCCCTTGGATTTTATGAGGACCTGAAATTATTGTTTTCAAAAAAATCAAATTGGTCAAACAAGCAAAAGAGTCAATGACAGAAGCAGGCCAAATTCAATCACTTAACCTAGTGAGAATTACAGAATAATATAAAATTTGTTTCTTGTTTCCCTTGAAATGGAAATGCCTAGCATGTTCTCGTGAACTGGATCATTAATAAGAACAAACTTTGTGAAAAGAAAAGGAATACAGGCTATTCACCAAATGCTAGAGAATCACCCAACTAATTACTTTTTAAGGGAACATTGTTAAAATGCAATGAAAGATTAAGATGTCAAGTGCCCACTCTTTCAAATTCTATCAAGCATAGGAAAGAGATTCTTGGTTGAACATTGCAACATACTGAATGAAAAAACAAAATCATCTCCAGCTGCTCCAGCTGTATCAAAGCAGTATGGGCAATTCGAAGAGTATACTTATCGACCAACACAAATTTCAAGCTTTTATTATTTTTAAGTTCATCAGCATGGGCATATAAAGCTACTTATGTTTGACACTTCATGTGTAACAAAGGATGGGAGGACTAATTAGCATATAAAAGCTACACATTTTTTGAGCAAGCTATGGTCACCAATTTCAAATACTGAAAAGACAAAAGTCAGGACAGAAAGGAAAACACCTGATTAAGTTTTAACTCACCAGGTTTTCCTCCAGATAACACAGCACTTTCAGTTGGTTCCACACCACAAAGCTACACATAGAAAAGAATAAAACATGAGCAGATAAACCATGCAAATGAGGGAAAAGAAAATTGTGCAAGAAGTGTAGAAGCTGAAACTGATAACATTAGACAGCCATTTTTCAGTTGTACTACCTTAATGTTGGGATTTTGTTCCTTAAGGTACCTTCCTGTTCCAGTTATTGTGCCTCCTGTTCCAATACCAGAAACCAAAATATCGACCTTTCCACCGGTTCCTTTCCAGATCTCTGGTCCAGTTGTCTCATAATGAATCTACACGTATAAGCCAAACAAAATTTTTAGCCATTTTAGCAGGCAAAGAGTTTCATAAACAGCATCGCCAATATATACCTTAGGGTTAGCAGGATTATCAAACTGCTGAAGAATATACGAATTAGGTGTCTTTGCAGCAAGCTCTTCAGCCTTTTGGATAGCACCGTTCATACCCAAAACTGGATCAGTGAGAATCAATTCGGCACCAAAAGCTTTAAGAATGATCCTTCGCTCAAGACTCATCGAGGCTGGCATTGTAAGGATAAGCTTGTAACCCTTGGCAGCAGCCATGAAAGCCAGTCCAATACCAGTGTTGCCACTAGTTGGCTCAATCAGGACACTCTTCACAAAGAGGAAAATTTTTCAAATGCTTATTTAATTAAAACATTCAGAGACTTAATAGGATAACCAAAAAAAGAAGCAATTCATTGTTTACACGATTGGTTACCAACAAAAGTTCTTTTTAGCACCATAGCATGCCTTACTAAAGCTCAGACTTCTTTTAGGATTCTTATAGATATATATTTTGGAAGGATCACTAAATATGGATTTATTAAAGCAACTAAACTTAGTTTGCATGGACAATTGCTGTAAATTTTAAGCTGCTAGTGAGGATTGACAGCGTTAAGTTATTTTCTTCAAAATAAGAAATAATTCTGGTCAGTTTTCAGGGGGAAATAAAGATTTACTTTGAATTCTTTTAGACAAAAATAAACAATTGAAGAACTGATTTACCAGTCCTGGTGTGATAAGACCCTTCTCCTCTGCATCAGCAATCATGCTGTATCCAATCCTGCCAGGAAAATTATTGTCTCGTTAATTGGAGTCACTGAGAATTCTAAAGTGAATTGAAGTTTCAGGTGGAAGGAAACCACGTGCCATGAACATAAAAAAAAATACCTGTCCTTCACGCTGGAGCAAGGTTCCATCATCTCAAGCTTTGCAGCAATCCGGGCTCTACAGCCATTTACTACCTTATTGAGATACACCAGCGGGGTCTTTCCAATCAACTGAAAATTTAGATGGCATAGAGACAAGCAAGGCTGTTAGTACTTAACGTTTTTCTGTCAGGACAAAAAAACGTGAGAAAAAAGAGAAGAATGTACTTCAGTTACATCCTTTGCTATTTCTGCACTGGATTCACCCATTTTTAGCTTAGCTGCAAAGTCCCCAACAAAAGTTAGCATATTTCTGTCATTAGTTGGAAAATAGACTTCATATCTTTGTTCCAAAAAGTCAAATTGGTCATGTCATGAATTTTCAATCCCGGAAAGAAAAAGTAATGTCAATTTACCATATTAAGCACTCAATTAAAAAAAACTCAAAATGTGTATCTAACTTTAATATTTACTAGGGAGCACACTTGTTTTCCAAAACACTCTTAACTGTGATTTCAGGGCTACTCTTGAGAGGTCGCAGTGGTTGTGATTTCACAGCCAGATCACAAGCATTCACGCCTGGCTGGGCGCAATTTCAAGGTCACCTGACTCTAGAGAGCTTGCACAACCACAATTTCACGACCAGGCCGCCTAGCCACGATTTCATCTTCTCTCCTCTTCCCCATGGCAAAAAAAAAAAAAAAACAGGAGCGCTTGCGGCCATCATGATTTCACAGGCAAACCATGAGCATTCGCAGCCACGAGCCTGCGGCCAGCCCAACTGGCAGTGATCTTGCATCCATCCGGCCTCAATTTCACAGCCACAAATGCACGGTTGAATGGCTGTGAGCTCCCCAGAGTCTTTTTTTTCCCAACAGATGCAATTGGTGAAGGGTACTTTGGAAAACAATGATGCTCTTTGGTAAATATCAAAGTCATGTAAGCGTTTTAAGTATTGTTTTGTGAGTGGTAAATTATCCAAAAGGTAACTTTACGTCAAGGGATTGATTACCATCGCCAAAACCCCAATCAAGGTTTTGGCGAACGAAACAACAACCCTAGATCGCCGTAAAATCACACAAAAACCTCGTATTTCGAGTCCGGGACAAACAACAGGATGAAGATTGTATCATGACAAGTAATAATCTCAGCATCAATCAAATAAACAGTCAGATTCACAGCCGGAAGCAGAGTTACAAAAGCAACCAAATCATACTGAAAAAACAAGAACAGGAAATGAACATTCAGGATTACCGTGGTTCCAATGAAGAAAAACGAGATCGAAATTCCTCCTTTCCGAGAAAAATCTCAGATCGAAAACTCGCCTTTGCCAGCGATCGCCCTCCAGTCCCCGCTGATTTTAAGAATGGTTTCTATGGATACTAATACTCCATCTGTTATTATTTTACCATTTTTGGGAATGATAGCATACAGGGCAGGTTAACAAATACTCTTTTAAAATAAACCCAAGCATTACCGGAAACAAAATTAGCCTCCACTACAAGACCCCACAAGATTGCCAATAGTCAAGCGTTTAAACAATCGAGTAATTCCTAATGAGTACGACAAACTTATCCCCACGGATCTCTATTTGGTTAAAAAATAATAACAGACTTGTACAATAGACGATCCATTCTTGACGTACACGTACTATCGGAAAAATCCATCGAGCATCCATAATAAACAAAATATTTCTATTTTTATTTCGAATATCTTACCATTTAAATATCTCAATAATTAAATATCTTATAAATTAAATATTTATGAGTCCATATATTAAATATTTCATTATTAAATATCCTAAATTTTACGATTAAATATATATTTTTATTTTTTTCTAAACATAGAGAGAGAGAGTGAATTCACATATTTAAAAAAATATCCCCAAATATACGTATCAAATCACTAAAAAAAGATTGCGTTTTGATTTTGTAAAGCATTTATCTTCATCCAAAAAAAACATTAAAAGGTTGGGGAAATATCTATTTAGTTTAAAATTTATAATTTTTTATTTTATTCATTATTTTTAAACATTGTTGGTGAACCGAGACAATTCTACTATTTCTTCCACTAATCTTTTTTCTGTGAGCTGTTGATCCCAGCCGCCCCCGCCGTCCTGTAGGCCGTCGTAGGAAATTGAACAGGATGGCGGAAGCATCGTCGTTGTCGCGTCGAGATCGAAGAGGAAATTGAAGTGCCTGAAGACGACGGGGGAGGTAGGGGAGGAACAAGAGATGGCGGATGCTGGAAGAGGTGAGGAACGAGAGGTGCGGCGCCGGTTTCCGGAGAAGCACCGCATGCAACGGTACATATGTTCTCCAAACATTTCGCTCTCGCGGTGAAGCACTGGTACAGCTCGATATTGTTAGGGTCATTTTGTGGATAGGGGGAGTGAATAGTTATTCGCACTAGTTGTGTGCTCTGTGATGATGATATGTAGCGTAAATACACATAAAGTATACTCATGAACGCTAATACTAGGATTTACTTGGAATTCATCTCAAAAAGAGGTGACTAATCCAAGAATCTATACACGATACACTCTCCACTAAGAAAAATACTCCTTTTTGATAACTACTGAAGGCGGAGATGCCTTGTACAAATCCACACAATAAGATAGCAACACACTCAAGAACAAAAATATAAGTATACAAAGTAAAACCTCTTCTTACTTGACTTTGTTGTTGAAGAACGACTCTTGAATCTTGGAAATGCAACAACACTTATTTCTAAGAGCTTTTAAGAACTGGCGATGAGTGTCGGAAAAGATCATGTGAGCTGGAGAATAAAAGTTTTAGCATTTGAATGCTTCGTCGCCTTTATATCTGTGCTTCTAGGGCTTCCAATCGATTGGGGCTCCTCTCAATCGATTGTCATGTCAGATCCCAGCAATATCGACCGTTCAAAACTTGCATCCCGTGCAATAGTTGTATCCCAATTGATTGACCAATCGATCGGGGGAGACTTGAATCGATCAGTCGATCGATTCAGAGCGCCTCTGTACTCTTGTTGGAACCACCTGAATCGATCGACCAATCGATTCAGTGTTTATCGCAACGCACGCAATTTTCAGCCCCTAATCAATCAGTCGATCGATTGGCGATGCCCAATCGATCGGCTGATCGATTGGGGAAGGTTATGTGCCCACGATTCAAGCTCCCAATCGATCGTTTGATCAATTGAGCCAGCCTTCACTCGCGGCACACATTCAATCGATCGGCTGATCGATTGAACCACATTTCACTCGATCGAGTGATCGATTGTTTTCCTTTTCACTTGCTTAAACCAAATCTAAGATCCCCAAATTTAACATTCGGTCAACCGTCACCTGTTAGATCTTCTCATGCATAGCATCCAGTCAACCTTGACCTACTGGGACTTTTTCACCAAGTGTCCGGTCAATTCTTTGGCCCACTTGGACTTTTCTTCTCGTGCCAAGTGTTCGGTTAATTTTGATTCACTTAAACTTAACATCTCGCGCCAAGTGTTCGGTCCTCCATGACCCACTTGGACTTTCTTTCACCAGATGTCTGGTCACCCTTGATTTATCTGAATTCCCTTGTGTCAAGTATCCGGTCACTCCTTTGACCTACTTGGACTTCTTAACACCAGATGTCAGGTCAACCTTGATTCACCTGGATTTCCACGTGTCTAGCTTCATTCACCATGTCCTTCTGTCTAGCTTCACTCACTAGAACTTTCACCTAGCTTTACTCACTACGATTTTCACCTAACTTCACTCATCATAATTTTTCATATGCTTAGATTCACTCACTAGGACTTTCCTTTGCTTTGCTTCACTCACCAGAACTTTCACCTGCTTAACTTTACTCACCAGGACTTTCACCTAGGGGTGCAAATGAACCGAGCCGCTCGTGAGCGGCTCGGTCAAAGATCGACTCGAGCTCGAATTTTACCGAGCTCGAGCCGAGCTCGAGCCGGCTCGTTTAACA
>JBBMJZ010413111.1:10296783-10307308 GCA_037833815.1 Zingiber zerumbet
TTATTACCCACTTTCAAGTATTCATTCCCTTATTTGTATTCCTATTCCCATAATCCAAACATTAGCAATGATTCCCATTCTCGTTCCCCACTCCTATTCTCCTAAACCAAACGCCCCCTAAGAAGGTATTCTACCGCTAAACCATGACCTCCAACTATATTAATCTTATTTATGCTTATTTTAGTTGATTAACTTATCTAATTATTTTGATAGAAGAGATATGTGAAAATAATAAATTTGAAATTTGAAATAGACATTGAAAGTTAAAGATTTTATAAATGAAGTAAAATAAAGATAAAATATATAAAAATTAAACTGACAAGTCCTTAATATAATAATAGAATTATTAAAATAAGAGATAATGAATTATTTATAATTGAAAGTTTTAATAGTTTATTTATTTATTTATTTTTAAAAATAGAAAGATGGATAGAGAGGTATTTGATTTCTAATGGTATAAAAATAAAACATATGAAATCTCACCTGAATTATTGCCATCCCTATTATAATCATTAAAAAAAAATCATCTAGAATCTTTACTCATCGAGATGGGAGACCATTTACGCATGCTTACATCGGGACAGGATGACATTTGTAATTGGCCTGAGGATATCTCCAATATAAGATTCATAAGATGTAAAATCTCAAAAGTTAGAATAAAAAATCTTAAACAATTGTAGAGATGATATTTGACGTTTATAGTTGAATAATAGTAGTGAAAATATATATCTATTTTTTTTATCTTAAATTTAATGTAACATACATGAAGCCATATAATTTATATTATGAATGAGATTATAAAAAAATTTATTTAGAATTTTAATTATTGAAGATATTTTAATAAATTTTTATATTATTGATATGATATATTAAAATTAAAAAGAATATTTGTTTAGAAAAAAAAAAAAGATACATCTGTTACGCCTCCCACCGGCCCACAGATATGAAAAAAATATTTATTTAGAGTTATAATATTGTAGAGTCGTTTCTCCTATTGAATTGTTCTGATGCGTTAAGAAAAAAATATATATTATTTTCATGATAAAGCTAACAGCATTCCTAAAAACAATTTAACTTAAATTTAAGACGTTAATATAATCCGAATCTAAGCTGCCCTAGTTCCTATGCGTCTCCTGCCCCTCATTTCCTTTGCGTTCGCGGGGACATCGGCTTCCGCTTTACGCCCGTGGCTGATCTCCGTCTCCCGTGAAGAAAACCCTGCCCTATTCTCATTCCTCTGGATTTCAGCGTGGCACGGTGGCAACAGCTATCCGCATGCCGCGCGCCCGGCGATAGACATCGAGTGTCGCGTGCACCGGTGGCAGTGCGGTCGCGCACAACGCGTGCTTGTGAGGCACCGCGCCAGAATCGTCCGACTTCAACCTCCGGCGACCGAGAAAGAAGGCGGGGAGTGGTGCGACATGAACAGATAAAATCTCAGAAGTATTACCTACACCAAATCTTCCACCCTTCTTATTCCACCGATTTTGAGGTTTAGGGGGGAAAAGTAGAAGACGAGCAAGGATTCCGGTTTGGGTTTTCTCATTTTCTTCTGGGAAAATAGGAGATCAGTATTTCAACCCTTTCATGTTATCTCCTTTCCTTTCTCATTCCCTCCATTTAAAGCCTACCGTTTTCCGCCGATCGTTCGTTGTGCGAGTTAAATAATACTGTACCATAACTTTCGCCGAGTTCTTGGATCAGATGTGCCAACAATCTCTGTATCTACGTTGAAGACGCAAAGGACTTTCGGTCTTTCCATATAGATTCAATAAAAGCTGCCGGCAAGGTATTTGCCGAGTATCTCTTCCTTTCATGTTTCCCTTTTTTTGACAAGTATATTATGTCGCTAGCAGAATTTCTGTTGATCTCTTACTAAAAAGGGGGAATTTGTGATGATCTTTTACCCCCCAAAAAGCAGAAAAAAGAAGAAATTCTGGTGATCTCTCGTCACCTTGGCTCCGATGGCGATTGAGCTTTTGTTTCTCAATACAACTGGAAATTTACTTACTTATTAACTGAGATTGCCTCTAAAGTTTGGCAAAAAATTCAAACTAAATACAATGTCTGATTTCTAGGGAACACAATAGGGGAATTCATCAGAATGAAACCCCATATTTCCCATTATTGTCGGGACAAAAGTATTGAGTTTTAGACATTTCCTGTGCCTCATGCTGTATGATCACTCATATAAATGGATTCTTTGCAGGTGTTCACACCTAGTAATTTGCATGGGAACCAAATCCATAGATGTTGATTTATCAGATGTAAGTCAAACCAAACCAGAAATTAAGGGAAACCGCCTGGTTCCAATACCAGTCGCAGGTGGTTCATCTGGTATGGGGTTGCCTTATGCACCTGAAGATTGGCCGTGTCCTGGAGATCTATGGCGTTGGAAGGTTGGCACTAGGAAATGTGTCTCAGGCCATTGGATTGATAGGTCTATTTGTGCACCACCCTCTTGTCCAAAATCACGCGGTAAGAAGCCAGTATTTCAAAGCAAGTTATCACTTGAAGAATATATTCGAAAGGAATTTCCACAAGTGGATGTTGATTCCTTCTTTTCTTCATTCATATGGCGGGTTCCTTCTGTGGATTTTTCAGATTCGAGAGGTATTCTAAGCTTTAAAATCTGATCATTTTTTTTTTTCATTTTTACCACTTGCGATTTTCCTTTATTCTACTGATTGCTTATGGTTTTTTGTCTTCTTTGGTAATAAATATGAGCAATAATTTTACTCATTTGTTGTATAATCCATACTGATTTATTTCAATTAGTGCCCCCCAAAACTATTGCATCTCATTCCTATTAACGTTATGTCGATCCATATACTGTTATTGCATTTGTTGGTTTTAAATAATCTTTGTTTTAGGTAATCCAACAAGAATAAGATCAACAACAAGCAAGTTGCATAACCTAACTATATGCATATGCGGAACTTCATGCATCAGATGGCCATGCATATTCAGCAATTCACCGCATGCATATCCATATGAAGATGTATGCATATGGAATCTTGTACTTCTTTTCATTAATCTTCAATTGACTTATGCAAATTATGCTAGTAGATTTAGGAACAAAGGGACAAGAAGAAGATGCTGAAGCGTGGATATATTTAATTTAATCAAAGTACAAAAGAATCAATAGTGGAGAAGTGAAAGAAAATCTTGATTAGAAAAGGTGTGATAAGTATAAAATAATTGTGGTTTGATGATTTTGTAAAAAGGTAAATAGGTAATACTTTACATGTGAAGGTAAGAAACTTAAATTCTATTTGATTTGTGTTTAGCATATGGAGTGTCTTAGATTTTTTTTATGGATTTACTATTGTGATTCAGCTCATAACGTTATATAAATATTGATGTTACTTCATTCAATGTTAAGTATCTAATAGTATTGCATTTGCATTTGCATGTGCATGTGCATGTGCATAATGCATATGGTGATACTCAAATGTATTATTTACATCCAATTTTTTTAAACCCTTGTGTAATAGAGATGAATGCATGACCATACCTAGTTCACTTTGGCCTCTTGATTTTTCTTTGAGACCACTTTACCTCATATTCTTTTTTCGCTAATTGTTTCAATTTATCATTGTCGAAACATAATAACTGGTGTTGTAATGCAAGTGTTTTATTGTTATTTTTTGGACAAACCCATTCTTTGTATTAATTACTAAATATAGTGTCTGTAAATATTGGGAAAATTGTTCGTTCAATGTATTTTAAGTGATCATGCATGATATACTATTTTTTGGAGATTACAACATAATATATACCACTGCAAATTTAGGAAATATCACTGGCAGGTCATGAAGTAATTATAAGTGAATCCGAATGGAATCAGTAGGATATTATCAAATAATCCCTTTCCTTTAATGGCCTCCACCAACACACGCAAAATTACTATTTGCTTCACCTCCCTATCTCTTCGTACAATATGATGTTTGTTTCAGTTATTATGTTCCAGTGGTCATCCTATTCCCAATGCATATGTGGCAAGGTCTATGCCACTATTACAGTACTGCCTAATCACCACAAGAAATGATGGGCCTGTCGTTGAAGTTAAGTTTAGATTTTGTTTATGGAGCCTGCCATGTTAAAATCAAAAAAAAAAAAGAAAAAAAAAGAAAACTAATATTTGCTTCACTTCCCTCTCTACACACACAATTTGATATTTGTTTCAGTTATAACATTTCGTTAACCATCCTATTCCTGATGCATGTGGCAGTGTTGATGTCACTATTACGTACTACTTAATCAACAAAAGCAATGGTGTGGTACATGATCAATTCTGCAAATCCACTTCTGTCAAGCTCATAATGCTGATATACAACATTTGATTCAAGAAATTATATGAGACATTTGTACCTCAATTGAATTTTGAAGTATAAAATGCAATATAACTTATTGGGTATTCATAGGATGCCTAAGCTACTTTTTACGAAATCAAATAGGATTAGTATATGCTGCTAGTGTTAAGAGTTATCGATAGCGTAACACATAATTTTTCTATTATTTTAATTTTTTAAATGTTTATTATGGGGTTAGTTCTAAGTTCTTATCTTTTTTATATAATTACTAGATGAGTTTTTCTTTCAAGAAAAACTCTTTGTAGATGCCATTTGCAGATGATAGTTTTGATAGATGAAGTTTAGTTTAAACCAAATTGAACTTGAATGTGGAGAGAAACTATATATAAATGATGTTTAAATGATACAGATTGTTTTGAGCTATGTAGAACTAAAGCAATATATCAATGAGCGCTACATAGAAATGAGGGAAGGATTAAAGTTGGCTTAACATTTAATGTTGCGGGAATCATATGTAGGATTAAGTCCACATGGGTGGACTAAATCCAATTAAGTCCACATGGGTAGGCTTAATCTCCATACGGTGGGCTTACACGTGATTAACACACAACTAATTGCCATTAAGGAAACACACACAAGTGATCTAATGCTTTATTGCATATACAGGAGGTTTAGATTAAATGGATGTAGATTCAATTTGTAGATCCATTAATTCGGTTTATTAACATTGATGGACTGTTAATGAGGGATGAACTTTATGGTGGATAGTTCTTATAGGTTGAACCGGATATATAAAGGAAGAGATGTGGTTCATTTTAGGGCATGCTGAATCATGCTTCTTCCGCTTGATTCTTCTCCCCCATTGAGAAGGACCTTTGGTTGTCGGCTCAATCCAACGGAAGACTTTCCACTTCGGCAACAAGTAAGAAACAATAGTCCTTTTCAATGAATTCAAGTTAGCTCTTCGCTAGCTATTGTCTCAATTTTCAATATTGCTTTAAAGATTGACGATAATTAGATCTTGTTATACATTCATTATTGATGTATCACAATTTTTAACAATTGGTATCAGCGCTAAATATTAGCTTATTGTCAGTTTTTAAGGCGTAAGGATTATTTTTCAACGATGTGACACATACATCGTTTTTTGCATTTGATTCCATATGGATGAGTGAAATTGATGTGTATTCGTTGAATGCAGCATGGATTGGTTAGGATTTAACAATCGAGTTTTTCACATTATTCGCGAATAACATGATTGACGACGCGATTTTAGGGTTTTTTAGCTGAAAAATCGTATTTAGAAAATCAAGTTTTTTTTATATCAATCTATTGGGGAAGGTTCCCAATCGATTGGTAATCGCAAATTCGCGAACAGAGGATTCCTAGATCGATTGGGCTGAGCATAAGGGCCAATCAATTGGGATGCCCAAGATCGCGAACAGAGGGTTCCTAGATCGGTTGGGCTAACGAATAACATAAGGGCCTATCAACTGGGATGCCCATAATTGCATATAAGGGGCTTCTGAATCGATTGGTTTTCATCAATTGATTGCCATGAGGAGTTAATCGATTGCGGTTCATTGGGTTGTCTACAAAGGGTTTCTGAATGTGGATCGATTGACATTCGTCAATTAATTACACCAATCAATTAGAGTGGATGAACTTGCGAACAATGACCTTTAGAATCGATCAGGGAATCAATTGCTATGCACTAATCGATTGCCAACGGTGGGCAATCGATTAGCGTGCGTGCCAATCGATTCCCACCAATTGTTAGTCGATTAAGAAGGGTGTCAATCGATTGGTATCTGATACCAATCGATTGATATCTGATACCAATCGATTGATAACTTAATTTAGCTCATTTTTCAGTCATTTTTTCGTGTATTCTTCTTTACTCTTGCTGCTTAATCAAACCTATACTATCACTAAAGTGAGAACTATTGGAGAGGCTAAGAGTATTAGTTAGAGGAATGCATGTCCCGGGTGATTGGCCCAAAGGATAGTCATTTTTATGTTGGATATATGTTTAAGAAAGTTCACAAATTAAGTTAAACTTCTAAGTCATACGCATAGTATACCGACCCAAAGGAAGGGCATTATGTGGCCGATTAGAAGTATTGTGAGTGATAGTTGAAAATATAAGCTAACTAAGGAAACTCATAGATAAAGTATCATGCACATAATGCATCGGCCTAAAAGAAGGTGAGTTATGTGACAGATGAAGGTAATTATTAGTTGTTTGGAGAGTACCAATACAAGTTATAATTTAGTCCAAAAACTTGATGTAATGTTGCACTAGGTATCTCTATTAATGCCCATATAGTTGTGAAAATGTCCTTGTGAACCTTATTCTAATCTCTCTGCTTTAAGATTAGTTACAAACTCAAAAGAAGTGGATATTTAATAAGCTCATAACTTAGTGTGTACAGAAGAAGAGAGATTGAGGAGTAACACATTTCATAGTGCTCACTATGCATCTTCATCTCAATATTCAAATAAGAAGAAAAAGGGTAATAGTAAGAGTAAGAGTAAATAACTTGTAATGACTAGGCCTTCAGGGCATAAGGTGCAAAAATAACAAGATCCGGATCCAACTTATTTCTTTTGAAAAAGAAAGGGCATCTGAAGAAGGATTGCTCCAGATATGCCAACTGGCATATCAAGAAAGGTAAACTTCTCAACTTATTAGTTTAGTAGTCAATCTAGGTATTGTACCTAATAACACTTGGTGCATAAATACCGATACAACTACTCACATAAGTGGTGGCAAAAGGCCGCAACTACTCATATAAGTGTAACTCTACATGGCTGTTGAGCCGAATGCTAATTGATGCTGAAAGCTTCATCTATATGGGAACGGGCAATAAGGTAAAAGTAAAGGCAATAGGTGTCTTTAGAGTTTGCTTAGGGAACAATGCACTTTTGAATTTGGAAAATACATTTGTAGTGCCGTCTTTTAGATGGAACTTAATTTCTATTTCATGTTTAGACAAATTCAAATATTCTTGTTCATTTGGAAATGGAAAGTTTAGTATTTTTCGAAATTTTATCTTGTGTGGTATTGGTTCCTTTATTGACAAACTATATAGATTGAACATTGAAACTCATTCGGATAACCTTGTGATGCATAGTATAGTTTTAAAGTGTGGTGTGATAAATGAAAATTCATCCATGTTGTGGCATAGGTGTTTAGGGCACATCTCTAAACAACATTTAGAAAGGTTAATGTCATTAGGAATTCTTGATTCCCTCGATATGTCAAATTTTGGAATCTGCATTGAGTGTATCAAAGGAAAAATGACAAACAAAAGTAATAAGAGTTTAAGGCAGAGCAATGGTTCCTTAAGACTTTTTAGAACGGTCAAGAATACTTTGTAAGCTTTATAGATTACTATTCTCGATACGGATACTTATATCTTATTCATGAGAAGTCACAATCCCTTGACATGTTCAAAACCTTCAAAATCGAAGTTGAAAATCAACTTGCTAAGAAGATTAAGGTCGTAGGATCAGATCGTGGTGGTGAATACTATAGTAAATTTGACAGATCAGGTGAATAATGTCCTGAGCCATTTGCTCCATACCTAGGACCCTTCAACAGAATGGTGTGGTAGAGTGACGAAATCGGGTACTAAAAGACATGGTGAGAAATATGATTGCATTTTCTTCACTAGAGTCTTTATGGGGTGAGATACTCAAGACTGCGATTTACCTACTCAATAGAGTTTTTAGTAAGGCAGTAACAAAAACCGCATACGAGTTGTGGATAGGTAGAGTGCCTAGTCTTAGGCATCTACATGTCTAGGGTTATCCAGCTAATGCTAGACCCTATAGGCCTAACGAAAGGAAATTATACTCAAGAACCGTTAACTGTCATTTTATAGGATACTCTGAAAACTAAAGAGGAGAACATTAGTGATCCTAATATGCTGATAGTGAAATGATTACCATTCCACATACAGTTGAAGCTGCACAACCGGAAGGCGTAGTTGACCATGATATTTCCATGTCACCTCCAATTCATTTAGAATATACATTATCTCAAATAAAGGAATTCCTTCTTACGGTTAAGAATGACTCGCAACCACCTCAATATCAAGTGTGACTGAGGATATTCATTAGAGAAAGGAGATCTACGATGTCTCATTATATACATCTCTCCAAGAGCATGAGTTTGACATTTGGTTGGAAGATGATTCCACATCTTTTCAAGAAGTCAAACAATGCCTTCATCTGAAAAAAATGGATCAATGCCAGGAAGGAAGAGATGAAGTCTATGGCGGACAACAATGTTTGGAATATGTATAATTGCTAAAAGGTGTGAAACCTGTTGGTTGTAAATGGATATTTAAAATCAAACGAGATTCGCATGACAATGTCAAAAAGTATAATGCATGTCTAGTCATCAAGGGATTCAATCAGAAGGAGGACATTAATTAGAAGGAGGTTTTTTTGCCAGTTTCGACGAAAGACTCCCTTAGGGTAATCATGACACTTATAGCTCATTATGACCTATAGCTACACCAAATGGATGTTAAGGAAACTATATATATGGTGCAACCGGAGAACTTTGAGTCAGGAAATTTAAAACACCTAGTATGTAAACTAAGTAAGTCCATTTATAGTTTAAAGCAGACATCTCGTCAATAGTATCGAAAGTTTGATTAAGAGGTTTCTTCATACGGTTTTAAGGAGAATCCAGTTGATCAATGTTTGTATATCAAGTTTAGTGGGAGCAAGTTTATTATAATTGTTTTATATGTGGATAATATATTGCTTGCAAACAATGATAAGAGTCTGCTGCTAGAAACCAAGTCATTTCTATTCGGTTAATTTGAAATGAAGGATCTTGGTGGTGCATCCTTTATCTTACGCATATAGATTGTATCAAGGTATACACTTAGACTATCATAAAAAGCCTATATAGAAAAGGTGCTCATTTGGTATAACATGTAAAATTGTGCTCCCGACGACACTTTGGTGGCAAAGGGTAATAGAGTTAGCTTGCAACAATGTCCACATCGTAAACTTGAGATAAATGAAATGCATTAATTCCCCTACACATCGACAGTAGGGAGTTTGATGTATGCTCAAGTATGTATGTGTTCGGTTCTTGCGTACATTGTGGGGATGTTGGTTAAATATTTGAGTTACCTTGGACCAGAGCATTGGAAAGTTGTAAAGAGGGTTATGTGGTATTTGCAAAGAACAAATGATTACATGCTCACATATCGGAGCTCAGGTCATCATTGGATATTCAGACTCTGATTTTGCTGGATGCTTAGATAATTAGAGATCCACCTCAGGTTATATCTTCATGATGGCAGGAGGGGTTGAATCATGGAAAAATGTCAAACATACGTTAATAGCCACTTCCACTATAGAGACATAGTTTATAGTTTGCTATGAAATTTCCAACCATGGGATATGGATGCGGAATTTTATCACAGGTTTACATATCATTGGGGGCATTGACAGGCCATTAAGGATCAACTGTGATAAGAAAGCTGCAGAATTGTATTCCAAGAACAACAGCAGTTCGTCGAAGTCTAAACATATTGACATAAAGTTTCTTGCGGTTAAAGAAAGAGTTCAGAGTGACCAAATAATGAGCATATAAGGACATGAAATTAGTTTCTTGCGGTTAAAGAAAGAGTTCAACATGGTCAAATAATGATAGAGCATATAAGAATAGATTTCATGTTAGCGGATCTACTTATCAAACGCTTGTCACCCAAGGTGTTTCTTTAACATGTGCTGAACAGGGTTCTTCCTTTTGATGAAGTACCCATTATGTAGGAATTTATATTTTCTCTAACGTATGAATATCATATTTGTTGTTGTGGTTTTGTATTTGGTTATTTTAAATATGATGCGGACTTCATTTGAAGTCATAAGATTGAATCATAATTTACCAATGTAATTTAGCATAAGGTTTTGGTAAATATGATTTAGATCCGGTTTAGGCCATAAAAGAACTTATTGAGAATGAACACTTATAGATCACATTTCATGTCATTTTTGTACTACACATCTACATTTGATCTATGTCGTTAATGATTGTTACGAGAAAATCATGTATTAAATACCACAGAGTTATTGACTTATATAAAGAAGGATATACAACATAATTACAATAATACCCCTAGTTATTATGTTTACAATATTCTAACACTCCCCCTCAAGCTGGAGAATATAGATCA
>JBBMJZ010413111.1:10324821-10338517 GCA_037833815.1 Zingiber zerumbet
GTGATTATTCTATTTGGTAGCATAAACCTCCTAATGATTTCTTAATGTGCAAAATGGTTTAATTGATTAATTAATTATTAGACTAATTAATCAATTAAATGATTCTTTTTTTATATTTTCTTTTCTGCCGCACGCATGCGCAGCAATCATGCGATCAATTAATATTTTAACTAATCAAATAATCAGTCAATTGATCTTTTAATTAATTAGTTAGATCTCCATGATTAATTAAAATAATTGATTATTTTTTCATTCTTTCATCAAATTTTAAAATTGATTCCAATTTCTTAATTAACATTTTCATCGCATGATGATTCCACATTCATATTCATTTTTATGAACTCACCTTGTATAGCAGCTACTAATATTTTATTTAATCATAATAAATTAAGCTTTCATTATTTAAATAATCTTATGCTTTGATTTTTTATTCATTTAAAATTTGATTTAGATAATTTATTTATAAAATAGTCGTTATATCTTGCTATTTACTAAAACTAATTTTTCAATATAAACTCTCTACACTTTTTCTAAATTATCGATCATATATATCTTGATTTATGCAATACCATGGCACGGTTTATATTTGATAATATACATTTTGTGTATCCTTTTTCTATATTCTTTAATTAGAAATTACATTTACAATGCCCCGGCTATGGTGTAGCAGCAGATTATCTAGGTTAATACTCATATATATGTGATTCAATTTCTAGTTATGACGAATTTATAGAAATTTTTCTTCTAAAAAGGGTGCACAATCAATGGAGGCTGATCATTTTGACTACCCATTGTGAGTATTTTCTAATTTATTCTGATGATCGATAAAAAAAAATTTTATGGGACGATCATTTATCCCAAACTAACTGAGTTTATTAATTTTTTTAATTAGAAATTACAAACGTCCTATTAATAAATTAAAAATAAATAAATAAATTATACTAAAACAAAATCTGATTAATTGCTATCGGTAATTCATGCTTCATTTATCAAATAAATTATAATTATAAGATTTTTTTTAAAAAAAAAATGTTAAATGAATAATGTAGGAAAGAAGGGGGGCGAATTTTCTAGTCCGCAAAGGTTGGACCGATTACTGGTCTAGCTTCTATATTAGTAGAAGGTAATGATCCCCTACCTATTAACAGGTGAGAGTTATTGTCTTCCATCAATCTTCTTATCTTGATTTAGAAACGGTCCAGGATAAAAGGACCAAGGATCCAATCGTCGCAAGAAGCCATGCATGCAGCACGTGAACAGGGAACGCTCAACATAATTTAATAATTTAATGTGACTTCTTAATCAATTCTTTTAGGTGGATATTTATTTTAATAGCATGTTTTACAATAAAAAAATAAAGTCATAATGAAGACTGACAAACTAAAGTACAAAAGGCTGGAACGACTTCAAATTCCATTACCTCAATACGACAGTTTAATGGGCCATACCTGCCTTAATTGATTTGAGAAATATATTTTCAACTTTAATCATTAGAATTTTAAGTTATATTTTAGTTGATGTCAATAATAATAATACAATGTTCACATCTCTACCCGTTAATTTCTGATTAATTTAATTTTTATTTCAATATATTTTTATCCATATCATTTTATTGTATGACAAGCCGGGGATAGTCAAGATTTAGAACTCTCTGTGGTTGATAGTAGTCATTGTCATTGGTGTTGTGGCAACGATGGTTGCGATTGGATCATGACGACGGAGTGGAGTCAACGTTACGAGTGGCAGGGAGAGCAACGATGATAAAACTATCAACAAAGATAACAATGAATGTGATATCATAGTAGTCAGGGAGGAAGGTAGAGACAACATTGGTGGAGGCAGTGGCTGCGACAATGTCCCATAGATATAGTGCACTAATAGGGAGAAGGTTGCCACAATTATACTAATCAAGTCGCAGTTGGACGCTTGTGAGTAGGGACAAGGAAGGCGGCGACACCAACTATTCGTACACCAAACAGAGCAATACACGTAGGGAGGTGAACTGGTGAAGCAGCAAATAAAAGAAAATTTAGGTTAACTAAAATTTTTGCCAAACATCCATGCAATAAGGAGAAATAAAGGTTGAAATAAAATTATGATGGAAATATGAACTGAAATAAAATGACGATGAGCCTGAAATAAAATTTTAATTATGATTTTTTAAAAACTGGTGGGACTGGAGCCCACCCTAGTCCAAGGTGGTTCTGCCTATATGACAATAGGCAACGCTTAATGTACTCTAATGTGATTTATTAATTAATTCTTTTAGTAGATATTTTCGTGGGTTTTATTTTTAAAAGATATGTATTAATTTTTGTCCTCGAGCCATAATATAGTAGGAGGATGTTAAATTGCCATTTAGTATCTATGATTCTATTATCATATGTACACTTCTATCTACTTTACTTTTATTTGCCGGAGCTCCAACTCAAAGGCAATAAAAATAAAAATAAAAATAATTGCGTCAAGGAATGGAAAGAAAAGTTGTTATATGTATGAGGTTTGTAAAAAATAAACTCTTGGAGCTTGACAAATGATTCTTAATTTCCATAAATTAATCCAGATATTTTGTTACTTTTTCTAAAGTAGAAAGATCATTAGAACTGACATGATTTTATGTTAGCTTTATTGTTTATGTTATTTTTTTTTTTCTCTGAGGAGGTTATTTGTATTAGTATTGGATTACAGTAGCCATTTATTAAATATGAGTTTGGTATGGAAATAAAAGGTATTTTACAATAAAAAGGTCGATGCACAAAAAAAACCGCTATCTTTGAAAAAAGTTATTTATAAAATTAAGACAATAATTTTTAAAATTTTATTTGCATTGTATGCCGATTTATAAATATTAAATAAATATTGAACACAGACTCTTTATGAAATTTGATATACAGCTTAATTATAGCATGATAGACGGAGTAAGAGAGGAATATTGATCTAGTCTTTTTAATGTGTATCTGAAGGATTTGTAATTTTGATTATTCAATTTAATGAATTTATATTTATCGATAAAACAATAAAAAGGTTAAAAATTTAGAGAGGATGATTTTTTTCATTAATGAATAAATAACTTAGCCACCAACAAACTGATATGTCTGACATCATTTTTTTCAATCATATATGCATATATAAGCATTAATTAACCACGGTAATAACATTAACTTGATGTTTCTAAGTCAACATCCATGTTATTCTTGGATAATGGTGCAAAGTTAGTATCTTTCAAATGGTTAATTAGGTATCCACGTTGCCATGAATTTTTCTCCAAGACAATTCTCAGATGAGCAAAGAGAAGCTACACATTTATATAATAAATTTTATCCGACAAAGACAAGGGTCCTCTTGTTGAATTAGATCTTATTTAAAAAATACCACACATGTTTTTGGTAAAATCTCTTGGAATATGGAAATATGAATGATGTTCGTAATGCCGTAACCAATAAACTACGAGACTTGAACACTGCTCTTATTGTAATGAAGAAACTCTTTCAATTTGCTCTATAAATAGCAATTTGCTCTATAAATAACATGCCAACTCTAGTAATTTCTATCCCACATTTCACCAAGCCATTGAGTTAAGATGTCCGTCTCCCTTTCTTTCGCAGCATCGGCGACCTTCGGTTCTCGCGATGGCCTCGGCGGTTTTTCCCGTCCAGCCGCCGCCATCAAGCAGTGGCGCTGCCTTCCACGCATCCAATGCCACGCGGCCGAGCAATCTCAATCTCCGTCGACGACGTTGAGGAGGTCGGGGAATTACCAGCCCAGCATATGGACTCCCGACCGCATTCAATCTCTCACTCTTAGCCATACAGTTAATATTGATTAATATTAATTCTCTAATTAAGTTCTTTTTTTTTCATAATGTTCTTAATTTGAGTATATATTGATTGTAGGCGGATGAGGACGACCACGCTGAGAGAATTAAATTACTCAAGAATCAAACTAGGAAACTGATGGAAGAGAAGAAAGGTCAATTGGAGGAGCAGCTTCAGCTCATCGACCACCTGCAACAGCTCGGAGTGGCTTATCACTTCAAGGATGAGATCAAGGACACTTTGCGAGGGTTTCATGCTTCTTTCGAGGACATAGGCTCCCAGCTCAAGGACAATCTGCACGCCTCAGCGCTGCTCTTTAGGCTTCTCAGAGAAAACGGCTTCTCTGTTTCCGAAGGTGAGTCATTAACAACTGATCCACCATGAAAATCTACTGCGCGCGTCAATTCCAATAATTAATTAACCTTGTTGGTTAATGATTAAGATATATTCAAGAAATTTAAAGACGAGAAAGGCCAGTTTGAAGACCGGCTCCAGAGCCAGGCTGAGGGATTACTGAGTTTGTACGAGGCTTCTTACCTTGAAAAAGATGGCGAGGAGTTATTGCATGAGGCCAGGGAGTTCGCAACCAAGCACCTCAAGAGCCTCTTGGAAGAAGAAGGATCTTTGAAGCCTGGCCTGATCAGGGAGCAAGTGGCCCACGCTTTGGAGCTCCCACTGAACTGGAGATTCCAGCGATTGCACACGAAGTGGTTCATTGGGGCATGGCAAAGGGATCCCGCCATGGATCCTGCTCTGCTTTTGTTGGCCAAGTTGGACTTCAACGCACTGCAGAACATCTACAAGCGAGAACTTAGAGAAGTCTCAAGGTACATGTATATATACATTTATTCATTTATAAATTCATTATTATTTTGTTATTTGATCCTTATAATGAAAAACTAAAATTAATTGTTAGATGGTGGACGGATCTCGGGCTTCCCCAGAAGCTGCCATTTTTCAGAGACAGGTTGACCGAGAACTACTTATGGACCGTCGGCTGGGCAAAAGAGCCTGATTGCTGGGCTTTCAGGGAGTTGCAAACAAAGACCAATTGCTTCATAACAATGATCGATGACGTTTACGACGTGTATGGAACGCTCGATGAGCTAGAAGTATTCACCGATATAATGGAGAGGTAATTAATTAACTAATAATTTAATCAATATAATTTTTAGAAATTCAGTTACATTCTTCAATCATATATACTTCACACTCGTGTCAGATGGGATGTTAACGCAATTGATAAGGTCCCAGAGTACATGAAGATATGTTTTCTAGCCGTCTTCAACACGGTAAATGATGCAGGCTACGAAGTCATGAGAGACAAGGGAGTAGACATAATACCTTACCTCAAGAGGGCGGTACGTAATTCACTAATTAATATATATACTAATTTTATCTAGGTCACACTGTATATATGAATATTATCTTTCTTTTTGGTTGATTTTAGTGGGCAGAATTGTGCAAAATGTACATGAGGGAAGCCAGATGGTATCACGCAGGGTACACACCGACGCTGGATGAGTATTTAGACGGCGCATGGATATCGATATCAGGCGCTTTGATATTGTCCACAGCTTACTGCATGGGCAAAGATCTCACGAAGGAGGACTTGGATAAGTTCTCCAATTATCCTTCCATTGTGCACCCTTCCAGTATGCTTCTTCGACTCCATGACGATTTTGGAACTTCCACGGTGCTAAAATTCTTCAATGAATGAATTAATTAATCAATATATATCAAATTAACTGGCTCTAATATAATTAACCTTGATCGAGTAATTAAGTACTACGTACGTACAGGATGAGCTGGCGAGAGGAGATGTGCAGAAGGCGGTGCAGTGCTGCATGCACGAGAGGAAGGTGCCGGAGGCAGTTGCCCGTGAGCATATCAAGCAAGTGATGGAGGCGAAATGGAGGGTGCTGAACGGGAACCGGGTGGCGACGTCGTCGTTCGAGGAATATTTCCAGAATGTGGCGATTAATATCCCTCGAGCGGCACAATTCTTCTATGGAAAAGGAGATGGATATGCGAAATCGGATGGAGAAACCCAGAAACAAGTCATGTCGTTGTTGATCGAACCTCTCCAGCTCTGATTATCTATATGCATGCATAATATGGACGTATACTTATAATAAACCTAATTATTTAATTACGTACTTGTATTTACAAAGTTTTATCGTTCTATAAAAAAAAAAAAAAAACTCGTGTAACCGTTATAATAATGAAATAATAATATTGATGGTATTAGAAATTATTTGGTCGACCTAGCGTTTAATTGGATTTTATTTGACTTTTACTTTTTAATTTGACTCGAAGAGAGACATATGATGGTATATTGAGTTATTTTTGGGCACCGACCTCCCAGTCCCCTTCCATGTGCACTCGGCCTTCGTCCTATGTTTTCCACTTGGCTAGGTTCGGAGGCTACAGTTCTCGGGATGCTATAATATCTGAGGTGCTATAAGAAACACTACGTTACTACATACCTACAATACTCGGGAAAACACTATATATATTACCTACCAACACTACGTTACACTAATAGTTATTCTAAGAATTGGCCCGCAACAGCCCGACAATATCAGGTACTTCATGGAGATTCTCTTTCATAGGCTATATCAGGATCGATGGAGGTAAATAAAAGGGTTGGGGATGCATGATTGCTTCTTCTCATGAGTAAAGGTGACTCTTCTCCACTAAATCTTAATTCTTTAACATTTTTCCATCTTCTTTTTCTTTCTCTCGAGTCACCTCAAGTTTGATTGCGGAATCTAAAACTAATTTGAGTCTCAAAGTAACTACATTGGTAGGGCTAGTCAATCCTAATGATCCTTCCTTTGCAGGCTACTAAATCTTGCCCTATCAGGAGGATATCTCACCATGCACAAATGGTTTTGGAAAAGGAGGGGCCCAAGCAAATGAAAAAGAACGCCATCAAATAACATAGATTTTTATTTTTAATTTATTAAATTATCAAGATATGAAATTAAATTAAAATAAATAATTCTACAATTTTCAACTATAGATGTCCTTTAAACTAATTTAAATTCAATTTGAATTTTAAATTTTGATGGAAATAGGTTATACATTGATCTTGGGCACCCCATATGACCGGTCTCATAGCTATTTGTCGCGAGGTAAATCATGGATATTTATTTTATTTTTATTTTTATTTTTTTGCTTTTGAAGGGTGGCCATTGTGCAATCTATTTCAATTTCCAACCTTTGAAGAACACGAAGGCGTGGATATGACTAAAGTGGTCTTGTAACTTTGCTCACTCTCCAATTATTTGCCGCTTCACACAAAACCGAGGTAGGGAACCTGCTTTCTCCACTCCTTGGGCCTCTCTTCGGTACCTCCTCTCTTTGATCAAACAAGGATCATTTGATTTGGTTGCCTCCTTTTGTGTGTTTGTTAAGAGTAATTCGATGTGGTTGTGTGGCGGAATATAATAGGCAAATATGTGGAACAAGTGTTTTGTGCCGTGTGGAAGAGGGACCTACGAAGTGCATGTTGTCGAACACCATCTTCGGCTCCATGTGCAATTGTAATGGTGGATGGAGCCAGTTCCATGTGGGAGATAGTTTCAAGTGTGAACAAAGCAAAAAATGTAAATAGAGTGTGAAAGGTAACACAAATAGAACGAGAGAAAGAGGTAGCCATAAAAGGAGGCTAGTAAATTTATAAAAACTTAGGTTTACAAAGGAAAAGGAAATATTAATAGACAATAAAATAATAACAAAAGACTAATATATCCTTATATAATAATTTATCATATACTAACATCCCCTAAACTCACGATATACTAACAGAAAATATTGAGAATTTGTTAACCAAAAATTGAAACCGTGCAATGGAATACATCTTGGTGAGCAAGTCTACAATTTGCATGGAAGATGAGACAAATGGTAAGTGATTGTGCCATTCTAATAGTGATAGCGAGTAAAATGACAATCAATCTCGATATGTTTGGCATGCTCATGAAAGATAGAATTGTGAGTAATTTAAATGACACTGGAGTTGTTACAATGCATAGGGGGTAGGATTCGAGAGAAAAACACTCATATCAGTAAGTAGTCAACGTAAGCAAACAATTTCAGTAGTAGTAGAGGTCATAGCATGATATTCTATTTCAGTAGAAGAACGAGAGATAACATCTTACTTTTTACTCTTCCAAGAGATAAGGGAATCTCCCAAGAAAATACAAAATTCTATGGTAAACTTATGATCTATAGAATCACTATCCCAATCTACATCTAAATAGGCACACAACTCTAAGGCGAAAGTAGAAGGATAAAGAAGACTATGAAACTGAGTACCTCAAAGATATTGAAGGATACGAAGCATAGCTCCCCAATGTACTGAAGTGGGAGAAGTAACAAACTGACTGACAATATGTACACCATAAGCAATGTCAGGTTTAGTAGTGATGGTGAGATATACTAGACTGCCAACTAGAGTGCAATATAGAGATGGATCTGGTAAGGGAACACCATCAGTAGAAGAGTACCGAGCATTAACCTCAAGAGAAGTATCAACAGTGCGAATGTTGGATAGATGAGTTTGCTCTAGAATGTCACCAATATATTTAGATTACGAGAGAAGATAGTCATGAGAAAAATAAACTACGTCAAGTCTCAAATTTTTCATATCAAACTCACAAGCCAAATGCAATTTCAACTCTTCTATTCCACTTAAATCATCCACTGTAATAATCATGTCATCAACATAAAGAGAGAGTAATGTGCGACCTGACAAAATACAATGAACAAAAAGAGCAGAGTCATGTTGGCTAGGAAGAAAGTCAAGAGATCCAATCACAATGGAGAACTTGTAAAACCAAGCTCAAGGAACTTTAAGGCCATAAAGAGCCTTCTTTAGTCTGCAAACTTCACCAGGGTTGTGAGTGACACCTGGTGGAGGCACTATATAGATTTCTTCTTAAAGATTTCCATTTAAAAAGGTATTTTTAACATCAATTTGAAAAATAGACAACTGACGAACTGATGTAACTGCAATGAGAGTACGGATAGTAACAAGCTTGGAAACTGGAGCAAAGGTTTCCTCATAATTCATACCCTACTATTAGGAAAATTCTTTGGCAACCAAGCGAGCTTTATATCGCTCAATTGACCTATCAGATTTAGTTTTGATTTTATACATCTATCGAGAACCAATCGCACGCTTCCCCAAAGAAAGAGGAACAAGATCCCAAGTACCTGTTTGATATAAAGCAGAAAGTTCTTCTGCCATAGCTTGTGCTGCCAAAGAAGATCAAGAACAACGTCTCTATAAGAGGAGGGTTCAAACAATTGGTGAATAGAAGCAAAAAAAGAATAAAAAGAACTAGAATAAGTAGAATACACAAAATCAAGTAATTGAGTAGACTTACGAGATCATTGAGGGTAACAAGAAAGAGAATCCGCTATCACAGGAGCATCATGGGAAGCAGTAGGAGTAGAGGGATCATCAGGAAGCTAATGACTAGAATCTATATAAGCGTCAATCCTACAAGTAGCATCATTAGAAGAAGAGGTGTTAGGGCAGTCTAATTGTGGAGAAAAATGAGATGGAATATCATCAGAGTCAGTGAAAAAAGGATCAATATGAGTGAGATTAGATTTTTAAAGATTAAGAGTGTTAAAGGGAATGGAATAGAATGTGATGTGTTCAAGAAAAATAACATTACATGAGACATAGAGTTTTTGACTAATTGGATTATAACATCTATATCCCTTTTGACCCTCGTCATAGCTAAGAAAAACACAAAGTGTGGACCAAGAACTAAACTTACTACATTCAACATGAGGATGGAGGACAAAACATATGGATCCAAAAAAACTCTTAAGACATAATAATCACGAACAGAATCATATTGTTTTTCAAAAGGAGACTAATCAAATGTAATAGAAGATGAAATTCTATTGATAGAATGGACTGCAGTAAAAATAGCTTCACCCGAGAACTCGCTAGGAACATATGCATATAATAGGAGAGAACATGCAGTTTCAACAATATATTTACATTTTTTTTAGCAACACCATTTTGTTCAGGAGTGTTAATACAAAAACTTTGACAAAGTGTACCATCTGAGGCAACTAGTTCAAAAAACAAGATTGGATGTATATTCACCACCCAAGTCACATCGAAAGCATTTAATAGTATCATTATGTTGAGTTTTTACCATGACACAAAACATTTGATAGATACCAAGGAAATCATAACAATGTTTCATAAGATAAACCCAAGTATAATGAGTACAATCATCAATAAAGGAAACGTAGTAATGAGATCCACCAGGTGTACGAATAGGAGATCAACTCCACACATCAAAATGAACTAACTCAAATGGTGAAAGATAAATAAAGATACTTTTATAGAAAGGTAAAGCAGAGAAGTTTGCCAATTTACAACCACAACAATCTGAAATATCATGAGTTTGTAATTTTCCTAAATTTCCTTTAGAAGCTAAGTATTTCAAACGAGAAGAAGATGTAGTAGCGTAAAGACGCTAGAGGAGGGGGGGGGGGGTGAATAGCGTTTGTCACATTTTTGAAAGTAAAGAATACGTAGTGGAAATAATCAAAGTGAAAGATAAACACTAACACATGTGTTTTACTTGGTTTGGAGTCTTCAACGACTCCTACTTCAAGACTTACACTCGCTCAGTGCTTTCGTTGGACAATCATTATAATCATGAAATCATTACAAGAATAAGTACCATGCAGGAATTTAGATTATATCGACAATACAAAATTACAGAGTTGAGCGTGGCTTGCCGGAGTAGCTTTTCGATATCCCGGAGACCTTTTCGGTGTAATGTGCGAGTATAAAAGTTATAGCAATTAATGTTCTGAAGTTGTTGGTCGAAGCCTCCTTTTATAGCACTGTCTAGGCGCCTGAAACCCCTCTCGGATGCCTAGACTGTGATGACGCAACGAGTTCTTGTTGAAACTTTATCCTGAAAGTTTATTTGCCTCTGGATGTTCTGACCCTCTTCGGGCGCTTGGATTGTTGACATGGGTCGACCAACCGTTGCACTCCAACTCAGATTCTGGATGAACTTTGCTGGTCCGAGCGCCTGGAGCAGCTCTAGGTGCCTGGACTGCCCGGGTGGCTGGCTAAGCATCGCCTGGCCTTATTGAAGCTAGTCAGAGTGCCCGGATCAACTCCGAGCACCTGAAGTCTGGGAGGCCAGATCCCTTCTGGGCACTCGGATCCCTTTTGGGCGCTCGAATACCTTCTGAGCGCTCGGATCCCTTTTGGGTGCCCGAATCCCTTTTTTCACCTTTGTCTTTCTTGTAAAAAATAGTTAGTCCAAACAACCATAATATGCTTATCCTACAAAATAAATTTAGTATAATAAGATAGCAGTAATAATTAGATCTTGTCTCCCTGAGATCAGGATTTAGTCACAGTCTCAATTTAGATTTTTGAAATGGACCTAAATTGGACCTGTGCCTAACGTCCCCAAATGGGACTCGTCCTCACTAGATCACACTCCTCTAGTGCTTACATTACTTACTAATCGTAAACTTCCTTGATGTTAGGTCCCTTAACCCACCATAACTTCTTGCCAAATCTCAACTAATATAGATTTCCTTCTGCCAGTTCTCAATTAATACGATAATGAAGAGGGGCCCCGCCAAAGATTGGTCAAAGAAAGGAAGAGTGGCTAACGTGGAGGTTAAAATCAAAATAGTCAAAAGCCCAAGTCCATAGATCGGGTGAAGTTGACCGAACGACCTCCAATGCCAATCGGACGTGATCGTCCGAACGATCATCCACTAGAAGCTTACAACTAGGATTAAGAGACAAATAGTAAATATCCAGGCCCACCGTCCTTACTAAGCGGACAACATGTCCGGTCGGACAAAAGGCAATCTTTCGATAACAGGAAAGCCTTATTCAATATGACCAGCTGGGACATCCTTGTCGAGCGACATCCGATCGGCCTATAGGGGGACCTACCTACATATCTCATCGTACTCTTTTGGATGTTTGTGCCACCGACAACAAAGCATGTCCAGCATGCAAATTGTACTTTAAAAAATTCTAACCTATTGCATCAGATATTTGAGTGCCTTCTTAAGAAAGGTGTTAGAGACACTTTTTGACTTATCTTTTCCTAGGGTGCTTTGAAAAGCGTATGCATGCTTTGAAATGCATGCACAGATACTACAGTGACACTATAATCCCTTCCTGACACTAATGCTCTTAGTTTTGTAGGACAATGAGGAGTCTTCATCAAGTCAACCATAGAGCCGCATTCCTAGCTTGTCGTCTTCTCAGCTTGTGGACATGATCATATTTGACACAGTCTGTGGGAAGTCTTTACTTATAGCCGAAATGTGAAGATAGAAGACGCTGGATGACCCACCACCTGACATTGACGCAAGAAGAGTTAGAAATGTTGAGAAATGCTCAAGATGCAAAGATCGTGCAGCAGCAACAGGAGACGACAGACTACTACTGAGCGCTGAACAACCCAGCTACATCGACAACATGACAACGAGCTTATCAAAGAGCCCAAGAGAAAGACTCCGTCAGCTACAAACTAAACCACAGGCTGACTGGCACCTTCATGGAAGCACTGAATGCGTTGATTCCCTATCACCAGGCATTATTCCTCATGCCCTCAGAAGAGTAAGGGTGAGATGAAAGGACATAAGGATCCTCTTCTGAGGGCGCGCTCATTCGAGATGGGTGGAAAGGCAAAGTGCCCTGACTCGACGACTCTCCCAAACGGATCAACAGGAAGTTCTCCTAAGAGATTCTCGACGATCAGTTGTCACCCCACTATAAGCCTCTGACGATCAGAGAATATACAAGGCCACTGACCCTAAAGACCATCTAATCAAGTTTGACAACATGGCTACACTCCATCAGTACACCGACGAGGTCAAGTGCAGCGTTTTCTACACCACCCTCTCCAGATCGGCACAGAGGTGGTTCAGACGCCTGCCGATCGGATCAATCCATAGCTTCAAAGACTTTCGGGCGACATTCCTACAACATTTTCCTAGTAGCCGCCAATACCAGAAGATAAGCATTAACTTGTTTACAGTAAAACAAGGGCCTAAAGAAGCGTTGAAGACCTACATAAAAAGGTTCAACCAAGTGGCCATGGACATCCCATCGGCCACCTCGAAGATATTGGTAAGTGTCTTCTCGCAATGACTTACAAAGGGCGAATTCTTTCGCTCACGCATCCGAAAGCCGCCAAAAAACTTCGACTAGCTGCTTGGGTGCGCTAGCAAATACATCAACGTGGAGGAGGCCCAAGTAACACGAAAGAAGAAAGTGACAGCCGAGCCTACCATCGCCCCTGACCGTCGGTCGACCAGCAGTAACCAACCACCAAAAGGGCACCGGGCGGGAGCTGCCCAGCAACATCAGGAAAATCGAACGCATGTCGTTCAGCACGTCGATGCAGAGTGACCATGGGCTTAGAAGTCCCAACCGTGGGCGTTGCTGTTCTGCTCATATCACCATTCGACGACGCATAATATGAGAGATTGTTACAACCTGAAGGCAGGGGCAAGCCGACCAGTGCCTTAGAGGCTCCGTCGTTGGTCACCCTCTCTTGATCGGCATTGATCCTGTCCGAGCGCTGAGTCGACGGACGCTGGGGATGTGGCGCTCTCCGCTGGCTTCTCGTACGCTCCGGTGAACCTGCAACGAAGTCGGGCCAGGAGGGGTTTCCCGGCGACGACCCTCTGACGCTCAAGTCAGGCAACGAGAAATAAGAGAGGCAGCGTAACTATGGCTACAGTGATGTGTATGCATACCTTCGACGAAGCCTGGGGGTCCTTTTATAGGACCCCGGGGGGGCGCGGGCATGTTCCTTGATGCGTGCATGCATCCCCAAACATAC
>JBBMJZ010413111.1:10389039-10405027 GCA_037833815.1 Zingiber zerumbet
ACTAGTGCCCATCGTGGCCGCGAGTTTGCAACTATCATGATCGAGATGATCCCAATCAGAAAGTGAACAATTAACGATTCGATCGTTGATGTTGTGATCGCAATTCATGGGAGTCACTTGCGATGCAAGTTTGGCTAATTGGTGGTTGTTAGCCCGGGAGTTTATCACTCGGAGTTTACTGTGAGAGTTTGAGATGGAGGATAAGAATTCGTTCTATTCAATTTCCAAATGGATGAGAAAATGACTACAAATTAGTTCATAGCAATTAGAATCCGTCTACATATCATTTCGATTATGTTTTTTTTTAAACTATAGCGCAGTCTATCTTTTTTTTTTTCTTTTGTCATCCATCTTTCAGAATGAACAGATCTGTGATTTAAACAAATATTTCAATTGATACATATCTTCTAAAATGTGAGAAAAGATGTCATTGGTTGGCCATCACAAATTCATAAAATGTAGCAGATTATCCCAACGGTCTTCTCGACCCATGAAGTGTTTGAATGTGTCTGTACGGTGAGGAGAGACATTTTATAATAATATTATACTTAAGTGTTAATAGAACTACGTTTTTTTTAGTCTTTAGTATACCATCTCAATTCCATATCAAAAGCACAAAAGCATATCACTCTCTCCCCAATAAAAAAAAATCCTATAACTTTTTTCTAGACCTACATTATTAACTTTTTAATGCATCATTAATTAAAATGAAAGTGTAGATTTAAAATTTTACTATCACTCTTAAACTATAAATCTCAAATTTTGCATTCATAATAGGTGAGCTTTTTCTTCACATTTTTTATTTCACAAATCTCTTTAAAAATCTCTCATTGAAGGTACCTTTAAATTGTTAGTTCTTTGATTTTAACAAATGAACCATAAATATTTTCCTATTCTTATTTTGGACTTAAAACTTTTTTTATAATTCATGTATCTAATTATTCAAACGGATTAATTTTAAAAATAATTAATTTGACCCTATAAAAAGTTTTACAAGCCACTAGAATAAATTCAAAAAACATAGGAATACTTTGGAGGGGACCCTAGCTTGTCACTAGTTTCAAAAATGCCCAGTATGAGATGTGAACTCTCACTGCGTGCGAAGGAGCCCCACTGTTTTACCACCGCGCCATATCTACATTGGATAGTTTAAAACTTTGATAATCTAAATATCCAAATCTTATAATCCAATTAAGTTTGGAAATAACTGATCCGATTTTATAAAATTTTTTATTAATTATCAGGATAAATCAAAAAAGACGGATGATTATAACGTCTCCTAAATCTTATATTTTATTATATTACTGTATGTTAACTGAACCTGATTATAACGTCTCCTAAACCTTATATTTTATTATATTACTGCATGTTAACTTAACCTTTAATATTATTCTAGTTCTAATAAGTGTCCGGTCGTATAAAAAAATTTTATTAGTCATCAAAATAAATTAAGAAATACGGATGATTATAGCATCTCCTAAATCTGGTATCTTATTATAGTACTGTATGTTAACTAACCTTCGATATTTAGTTCTAATAGTATGGAATAGCCAAGTGGGTGAACCTCAGGCTTTGCAATATTTTAATTAAAGTTCTCTATATACCATGCATCTTTTTTAATATATATACAATTAAGGAGATAGAAATAATAATTAAACATAATAATAGGTCGATGCTCCAAGTCAATCAATAAAACATGAAAAGAAGTCAAGCAAATTCCACCAAGTGAGTTTAAAAAGACATGGAAAATCGATAGTAAAGCTTTGCTTTCTTAATATAGAAATGGAAATAAAATGATAAACCTTTTACTTTATATATATAATATTTAAGCTATTGAAAATTGATTCGTAAAACTAATTAGTTAAATCATCATAAATTAATTTTTTAAATGAATGAGAAATTAAAATCTACAATTATAAAGGATTGTCTATTTTGACTAAATGAAGATATTAGCTCCAATACTAGCGAAGCTCGTAAAAAAACATGAATCTCGAATATACGTAATTATTAATTCTCATGAGACCATTAAAAGGTAAGAAATCAACTTAAAATTAAGGATTAAACCCCAATATTAGGATGAGAATTGATTGATTTATAGTTACTTATGATCTGTCAACTTGAAATCATACCATGCATGTAAATTGTTAAAATTTGGTGTATGAAAACTACAAAAAAACCCACATCATGCATTGATTTTGTTTAATAATTTAATTGTTTAGGTTTTGCCCATCTAATCCTAGAGGTAGACGACCTTCTTTTCTAGTTTACGAGTATGTAGCAGTGTGAATAGAATACAACAAATACAACTAATAGAGTAGCTGCCTCCACGAGCACGATGCAGAGTAAGCTCTCAATGTGAATTCCTAGCAGAACAGAATCAATCCTCGATTGCGACATGCATGGACACTTAATTTGACAGAAAAATCTATGTTGATTGATCCACAATTACAGGACTGGGTTCGGAACACGCACAACCCTACAACAATAGATCAGCTGCCAATGAACTACCGCAAGCGCTTTCAGATTTATCAGATAGGTGAACTATGGAGAAGGGCCAACCACCCCTGGACTAATTGGCTCAATAAAGATTTGGACACCTAGATTATAAAACAAAAAAAATAAATAACAAAAGTAGCTTGACAGTTACCAGAGCAACAAATACGGGATTAGCGAGCAACGGATCCACTGCATGCAAACACATTATACCAATGCTTGTTCCACACGTCCCAAACAAAGTATAACTCCTCTGGCGAATGGCATTCCAAGTTGTGTGAACTTGTGCGAAGAGGTAACAACTTGCCTATAGCAAACTCTGAATCATCAAGCAAGGGATCTCCTATAGTCTTCTTTGGCGGGCCACTTTATATTTGTGGTCTCATGTTCATAAAGACTACAACTTTCCTTCAGGGACTTGTTATGGTCCCATGAAGATGAAGAAGTAATAACTTTTGTTTATATTACTTGTGTGTTCAAGGAGTCCGCAGGGAGTTGGAAATATGCTCATGCAGTTTCACCACCTTTGACCTCCATCCTATCAAAGTCAATGTACCAAGAAGAGAGGCAACAAGAGGTACCAACTAAAGAAATTCCCCGAGAAACAACTCTTTCGAATAGATGAGAGCAAATAACAAATTCTACTTGTGGTTGCAATTTTCAAGCAACAGATAAGAGTTCTATCATCAAAATTCCTACTGACCATGGCAATAAATTCTGAGCTAGCAAGCTCAACAATGACATAGGACCCTTTTAAGAGAGGATACAATAATAAACCATCAAGCAACCCTGTTTGACATCTCTGTGGAAAAAGAGATGGCAAACAGAGAGACCATGAAGCACACGATTTTCTAATCGAGGCAGGAGGTGTAAAGCATGAGAATTTCCAATGCTAAATGATGAAAACGAACCTCATCAGATGGTATTACCCATTCCAACCTCAGCAGTTCGCTTTGTGTTGGTTCCAGACGAATAAACTAGTTACCTGCAAATGAAGAACTCATTTGGCCAAATGAACATTTCCAGTGTTGCATCTTGCATAGATTGAGAAGATTGTAGCCATGCTGCTTATTTACATATTTCCAGCAATATTATTGATGAAATCATAACAAACTTGATACAAGATAATCAACATACTCAATTGAGATCAATCTAAAACTTTTTCCAGTACATTTATGGTTCAGCTGTCTTAAGTGTCCTATTCTGATAATGTAAAGATGGCACAGCACTGAGCAAAATTTATCACATGAAATGACATTCTGTCATTGCCAACTATCCACAAAGTTGAAGATGAGAGATTATGTTTTCGATTCAGAAAGTTCTCGCACTGCGGTTTCTATTAACATGAGCAAAAACTTATTTGAATCACAATTATATGGGTCCTTAAGAGCTGCATGAGCCAAGAAAGGCAGCTTTCTCAAACCTCTTCCACTTAATCCCTGGACAATTCAGTAATAGATATTGCAATTAATTGGAATTTTTATATAAATCCTTACCAATAAAGAAACATTCAATTACCTCACATGCTTTTGCAGCATCAAGAAGTAGACTGGAGTGGTCAAAGGGCCCATCAGATTCATCCATCTGAGATGTATGGAGTGTCTCTTTCAGTGCTGAATAGCTTAACAGCAAGGCACCAACACAAACCTGGAGAACCAAAACCATACAATAAAAGCTAGCCCGAGCAGTTGGTGGGCACTTTTAAACATTATATTAAGGCATGATATTATTCCATGATACACCTAAAACGATTTCAACATCTTTAGTCACGGAAAAAGGTGGAACATTGACGTGAGTAGAAAGGCCAAACCCACAAATTCCTTTGCTAAAATTTTAAATAATATCAAAAGAGAGAGAAAGAACCTTACACAGAGGCAAGTGAGACTAGAATCTTGCCAAAAGAGAAGTCAGACAGACGTCTGAAGCATATTTAATGTACCCAAGAGGAAAAACCTACTATTATTGAAACCAGAATGACGTTAACAGCTTTTCAAATACATCAAGTGAATAAGAGATGAAGCCAACAACATGGAGAGTCCCAGCCCAGGTTCCACTCAATTTAGTGATGAAAGTAGAGAGCTTAATGGACGTTGTTGTCCTGATTAAGATTATCCCATCCTTCAATTGTTGTTCTTTAATTTCTCATTGTGTGTAGTCTCAGGATGGAGGAGTTGCATGAGCATGTGGAAGAAGAGTTTCAAGATGGAGCAACATAAAGGGGAAGTAAGGAAATGAATATGGAAGAAATATTAATTTAGTTAAGTTAATAGGTGATATGCCTTAATTAATTTAATTTGATAACTAGGTAAGGTTGTGTGGCTAATAATTTAGTTAGGGTAATGTTAGTTTTGGTTAAAATTTATATTGTGATTTAAAAATTGCTTATTAAGTTAATGTTTGATGATATCATTTAATCAATAGTCATATTATTAGGTAAAGATGATTATTAATTTGTTATTATTAAAGGTTGTTAAACATATTATCATAGACAACGTCAAAAACTCTGAATGGTTCATAACTTAAAGTGAGAAAGATTTATAGCATGTGCAATAGGAATCTTCTCATCACACAATTGACTTGAGATCTTCTTACCAAAAGATTATATCTATGTCAAGGAGCACATACATAAATGGTTATGATTCAAAAGAACCACTCCCATTTATTTAAGGACTACGACTTTGGTTTACAAGGAATTTTATCTGTGGCAGCCATAAAACCACAACCATGACCACATGCTCTACCTCAGTTGCTCATCTTTCAAAAAGGCAATCCTATCTCACAATGCTCATCAAGGACTAATCTCTCATGCAATATACAAGGGACATGAGGATTTGCACTTATGAGTCCAAGTTGCACATCACTACTCTCACCAATGTCAAGTTCAAGTGGCAAAAATTGGCTGCCACTTAACACCCAAGCAAATAAAGTTATGAACTTAGATTGTTGCTTGCTAATGGAAAATGTTCAAGGCCATCCACTTCAGGCTTATGTGCAAATTTATCCACCTCACTAATGGATTAATGTGGTTCTACTGTTGTAGTAGTGGATGCCATAGATCTTGACACCTTGCATTAAGCACAGTTTTCTAAGTTTGTGCAATAACGGGTTACCATGTAGCAAAACAGAAAATTTGTGTTCCATGTTCCCTTAGTTATTAAAATCAAATTGGAAATCAAACAAGACAAGCTTTGGATCACTGATCTAGAGGTCAAACCGGTTGATTCATTAGTTGAACCACATGTCTACCCAAACATTGACCCAGCTAGTCCATTGGTTGGAGTGACTATGCTCGCTCAACTGTTAAACTGCAAATTTATTTGTTCTATTCATAAATCATATATTTAAGTAATGAAGAAGACTAATATGTTGTGTCATATAAACAAATTTCACATCACAAACTCTATAATTTGTAGTTTGTTAGTGCCCTTAATGTGGTTGTGGACTGTGAAATACATGAGTGGGGATTGTAGCATAGAGAACCTACACTTGATTGCATCGAGGATTAAAAGCATGGAGGACCAACAATCTGTACCATAGGCCTAGGATATAGAATAATGATGGAAGATTAATGCAGGAGGATCCAAGTTTTAAGAGGTCATAACTTTTGACTTGGGTTGAACCACGTGACTTTAATATATCAAATTGAAGCTCGTTCAAAGATCTATAATTGGTTACTGGGTGGAATCCTTTTCGGTGGCTTCAAAGATTTTGCCTTTTCGGTGAAGGAGTAAATACCAAACTAAAATCTTAACGGAAAACACTAAAAGAGAAAGATTTTAGGCTTGGTAGAATAAAGACAAAATATATGAAATTTAAGTTTAGCAATATTAAATGTAATGAGACAATTGTTAAGATAGTAGATGACGAGTTGCCCAAAACCGAAAGATTTAAATATTTAGAATCATTTTTGCAAAACGATAGAGGGACTCAGAGAAATGTCTTACCTAGAATACAAGCAGGATGGTTGAAAAAGAGAAGATTGTCAGGTGTTTTATATGACTGTAAAGTACCTCTGAAACTTAAAGGAAAGTTCTACAAAATCACAATTAGGCCTGCTATATTATATGGAGCTGAATGTTGCGCTATGACTCGAACACGTGAGCAGAAAATAAGAGTTGCAGAGATGAGGATGTTAAGGTTGATGTGTAGACATACGAGGATGGACAGAATAAGAAATGAGAGCATTAGAGAGAAAGTCGAAGTTGCATCTATTGAGGGAAAACTCCGAGAGACACATTTAAGATGGTATGGACATGTACTCAGACCAATAAATGCTCCAGTTAGGCGATGTGAAACTATGATAAACTACACATATCAAACGAGGAAAAGAAAGACTTGATTAGCAACAATAAAACAAGATTAAATTTATTTAAGTATAGATGATAATATAGTAGGAGATAGAACTCAGTAACGTAAAAGGATTCATATAGCCAACCCCGCCTAGTAGGATAAGGCTTGGTTGTTGTTATTGTAAGATTTTATATCTATTTAAACAATTGTTCAGTTGAAGTTAGGGCGTTATTTTTTGTTTTGAATCAATTTTATTCGATTAAACCTAGAGACAACGTCTCTATGTTTTGACGATTTCTTGTTTCTTCTTTGAAATCCCTTTATGAAAACGAGCCTCTAGAATAATTGTTATTTTGCCCAACATCAAAGATCAATGACAAGGACTGCCAAATTGAGATTAGGAGAGATGACCAACAAGTGAGTTTAATGATTATAGGAGTCAAAGGTAATAGGTAATATTGGATGAGATTTTGATGTTTTGTATTTTCATTATATAAAAGATTTACTAATTAATTCATTGATTCAAAAGTCAAATATATCATTTGTCTTATGTAGTTGAGATTAAGGTATTTTTGTCAACCTTTTTTTTCTCTATATGATAAAACTAAGGGGATGCTTTTGATGACTCACTTAGGTTTTTTGGCTTTCAAAAAACCGGATAGTCAAATCAGTTTTTTCCCCTTTTTTGTATCTAGTCTTTGAGAGAAACTAGCCCAATAAGAATCTGGGTTCTCATTTTTTTTAGACCAACAGTTGGGTCAATCAAGGTTCAAAAGTATGATGCATTCTCTTCAAGACTCTAATAACAAAGATATATGCAAGCACCCAACACAGCATTTTGTACTCGTTGGGAATTGACCCCAAGACCTATTGGAGCAATCACCCATGTAGTTAGCAACTGTATCAACCCGCGGGGCCAAGAATACTACTATTAAATGATGCTGAGTTATTTCTAGTGTGTTGCTCTTTGACATCAAAATTATGACTTCACTAGTACAAAGAGAATAATTAACAGAACAAAATTGGAAGATAACCAAATAGCTAAATAATTAATATTTTAATTTGAAAAAAAATTGTGGAAGAATTATGGAGTTTTTTTTTGTAAGTTTAAGCAATGTTTTCAGCTTTATTGAAACACCTTAGATTTTTTTTTCTTCAAAGACCATGCTAACTAAGAACTTTTCCTATAAAAGCGATTTTTGTTAGAGAAGCCTGAGATATGTTAAACATTCTCTGAATGAATAAAATTAATGTTAAACACTTAAATAATTTCTCAACCATGGTAGCATATGGACACTGCCCTTCCACAATGAATATTGATTTTATGGTGATGCTAGCTCATGCAGCTTGCATATGCCATGTAAAATTTTATGCATTATGAGATCTTAAATTAAAAATTGTACCTGAGGAGGATATGAAACAATCCCAGCTCGCAATAATTCTTCTAGGCATGACCTTAATATTTCATATCGTGCTTCCAGTGTAGGAGGGCCTACATAAGCCTTGATATCCGCTCGGTCAACAAAAGCAATATCTGCAACCTAAACAAAGGTGAGCTTATATATTTGACAGTGGAAACCACTAAACAACTTAACCCATATAGTTAATATGTCTAAGCTATCAAACATAGCAACAATGAGTAGTTGTTGACAAGTAGTTACAGAATTACTTGCATTGGCCATACAATTTGACTGATTATTTAGTTCATTCCTCTACTGTCAAGGATAAACCTAGACCAGTTGATTTGAGCCATGACTGCATTTTGTTAACAAGCACTTCAGCAAAAACAAACCTTAGGTTCAACTAGTCCTTATGTTACAAGAAAAAGTCCACAGGATGATAGACTATAATTTGGGAGTTTGTTCTATGCTTCCAGCAATATTTACACAACTAGACCAGCTACAAAGGATAAATAGATCATCCTCACCATTTTTTTTTTGTCAACATACAAGGCTTATTAGCAAAGAAAGTAACTCGTCTGATTCTCAAATTTACAAAAAAAAAAAAAAATGGAGACATAATCCTCCATACCATTGCATATGCATCATATATATAGGACCTGCATCCAAATTGGATAGGGGATCACCAATATGAACCCTGATGCGATCACTTGTTATATGTGTTATTGTGTTTCATCTCCAGATCCCCAAATTCTGGCTTTAACACCCAAATTAAGAAGGGTTTCATAAAACATCAGATGTGTGACCATAACATTCTTAAACAGACAGGAAATGGTACTAGTTATTGAACCATCTATCATGCCCTCATTTCTTTTATTTTCTTTGAATGACTTTGTAAATGCTATTCAACCCCTAAAGGTATAAACAGAAGTACATATTTGCTTAGTTTGGAAAGGTCCATGAGGATCATAAAAGATTCCATAATAACTTTTACTATGATCTATAAAACAAAGTAGAATGAACTCAGTATTCCACATCTTTAGTATTTCTAGAAAAGAACCTTGAGATATGCTTTGTAACAAATAATCAATATGCAATACATTTTAAATTTATTTCTATACAAAAAATAGAAGGTGACATTTTCAACTCCAGGGGTGTGTTTTTGCAGGTAAGCTCACAAATATGAATTTTTTTTTACAGGAATAGTATGATAGATTTTGTTAAACAGAGTTAAATTTTACATGGATTGACGCATGGAAGCAACTGGACCTTATGCAGCAGAACAGAAAGAGCCAAAGAGATTTAGGGATATTTCTATATGTTTATACGACCTGCAGACCCTATGTATCATTATTCATGACACGTGTTCTGCATGGATATCAAAATCCAGAAGCACATAGTATAAATTCTTCATATCTTGAATTTGCCAAGAGCAAAATCACTTAAATCAGTCACCAATTTTCTGAAATTCATGAAGCTTCAGGCAAAACAAATTTGAGCTTACACTGGTACCCATTAATACACTAATCAATCTCAGTTCTGCATGAAGTTAATTTTCACACAGTAAATGTGAACTGTTTTGCAACATCACAAGATACAAAACTGTCTATTCTTTCACATTTATTTTAATTGTATCTGAGTATTTTTAGCTGAGAGAAGAATGCATGAGAACTTGCATCTGTCTATCTACTTGGTTCTCTTTTAAGGAACGTGGACCTTCATTGCAGCAATTCTCTCCCCTAGTTTCTAGAGGGGTCTATCATGCAGTTATATTGCAGCAAGCCATGAATTGTTTAATAAAGATTCTACAGGCGGGTAGCTGGCAGATGATGTTTAATTTGTGCAAAGGAAACATCAAGTGGTTTATGGCAAATTGTGAAAAACACAAATTGTTCAAGGTAGTATATAATCAAATTCACAAGTGTCACTTCATATCATATAATTGCTGATCCAACCAATGTAGAAAAAAAACATGAACCAGTTACCAATGGCTGTTGTTATGTTGGATGTTGTCAGAATTATCACATTAGGCCAAGCTTTCAATCTATCCATTTGAGTAAGCAATGCATTCACAACCTGGTATACAACAGGTAATATAAGTAAGTAGCACATAATAGAAGGAAGAAAAGAAAACATCAGAGCTATGATGACCCAATATTGGAAACCAGAAGTGTTAGAAATCAAGTTCTTAAGTATCACCCGTATGGAGTCTGATGGTTCTGAACCGGACAAGGCTGCTTGTCTAGCAGCTGCAAGACTTTCAACTTCATCTACACATTAAATAAAAAAACAGTTTTGGAGTAAGATTTAATTAAGGGAATAAGAGTATTGAGTATTCAACAAGTGGTAAGAAAGTTACTGATTATGACCCATACAGAGCGTTACAATTTGTAAAATAATGGATGTGTATAGTAAACTGCCATTAGTTGGAGATTGAACATTAATATTAAAGTAACAAGACCTGGGATGGGTAACTTTTATGGAAATTAAGGATGCAAATATGTTATGTGCACACATTGAAGATTGTAATGGGTAGGATGAAGCATTAAAAATAAAACAAAGAACTGTCTGATGGTTAAAACATTGTATAACATCTATCCATTTTTACCTAACAAAAACCAGTAATTAAAATGAAGGGTCAACAACACATGGATTTTTTATTTTTTTTGATGTGCTTGTTTTTGCTTCTGATACATTATTGTGACTCCCTAGTATAAAAAATATGATGATATCTACTATCATAATGAAGAAACAAAATATGCATGTGAGACAGAAAATGAAATATGCCTAGTTAGATTACTGTAGTTTATTTGATAAAGTTGTTAAATTGATTTTATTTGAATTGAAAGACTGAAGTTCCAGTTTAGGATTCCAAAGTATGTTCATCATGCATATCATAAAAATAAATGCAAACCAAAATATTATTTTGTAAAGTAAATTCATGTAGCCAACATGTTATGTATGACATAGCACGTTATATGCTCTACAATGAAGTAGCATGATTAATAAATTATGCATGCTGCATACCCACATGCAACCTCATATGCCTATTTTCAATTATACCACCTCGTCCATGCAAATAAGTCAAGACCACATTGGGTATGAAGGAACAGACTACATGAAGATAATTGATTTTGGTGCATAATCAAGTTAATAAAGCAATAATAAAATCAGAGAGAGAGAGAGAGAGAGAGTTAAAACTTATGAGTGATATGCTCAATTAACGATTTGGTGCACTGATCTTATAAACTTTTTCATATGCATATATTTGCTTAATGTCATATTGGTAGATGTTATAAGTTTCAATCCAAATTGTTGTATATTATTCAGTAGGTAGTAGATGCAAACCCACTTCATCACATTGTTTATCTTGATTAGGTCATTAAAATTATTTAAACAATACTTTTCTATGCACAACACCAATTGTAAATATGGTTCTAATAGCAACACGTGCTCAGATGACATGCCATCAACGATAACTTTTAGAACCTTGGATAACAATAATTTGATGAATGATCATTCAAAACTTGCTAAGTATCAAAAAGAAGATGTAAATAGACAAAAATGAATCTAACCAATCAAGACGAACACAAGGCTATTTTCTTCTTCCACCATTTCCTGAATTTTCTGAAAAAGCTTAGCAACCTGGAAGAGTACCAAGAAAAGCTAATTGAAAATCACCTCATTAAAGCGATGAGGGCAACGACAATATTTGAATTGATATTTATACTCCAAATGCAGTCTGTATATATAATAATTTCTATGAAAAACTATTGACAGACATGCATTTTAATGAAATTGACAGAACATACCAATTTCCCACTTTCTGAAAACCATTTACTAAATAATGAGTGTGCGTTGACTTCTACCAGCTGGCACAAGGGATACCTTATTACAAGGAATTGGTAGCATCAACTCAAATATCAGCATAGCCAAAGACTCTGAGCAATAGGCATAAAATGAGTTGTTACACCATCAAACCTTGACTTGAAACGTATAGAAAGCTTTTGAGCCAATGCTTTACACAAAGATGTCTTGCCCGTTCCTGGAGGCCCATGTAAAAGGATAATCCTGTAACACACATTTCAGTACGAGTAAACTTCAACTCTTTTGTAAGTGGTGCTTTTGAAACGATTATGCTGATGACTTCACAGTTACACAACATGCAAAACAACCAATCATGGAGATTAACTGGTAGCTTATCCATAGAGTATATAACAACATGATTAGTTCCAAAGTGTAGGAATTAATTTTCTTTCGCCTTATAGATACATGTCTAATGTTGCTAATTGACTAAATTATCTTTGACATCCACTTTCATTATTAACTAATCCCAGATTTATCCCCATTGTCTAGGAAGGATTGATGAAGTAAACATCTCCCTCATGTTCTAGAAACTACAACCATGTTCCCCCTAAAAGAAGAATAGGGCTATCACATAGAGGACCAAGAGACCTCTGTCCACACTATTATCATAGCCCCACAAAGGGGAGTTCCTGAAAACAACAACTTGAAACTAACACCTATTCTCCAAATGAGGTTAACCGCATTTAACTACTTAAGTGAAGCATCAAGCTGCAACCTAAAATGTCATTATCCACTTGAAGAACCTTGTTTCACAATTCCAAATGTGCACCAGTGTACATGCACAAAAACAATAGTAGGAAGAGGACCATTCTTCAAGGTCCACATGACATTTACAACTACATTGAAGGTTTCTAGAGAAAAACTGCAACAACTGCAATAAGAACCAACAAACTGAAAAAAGGCAATTAAAAATAAGCACGTCTAGAAGCGAGTTTGGTTTAAGGTTTAAAATCTTGAAAGATGTCGGAATTTTGGTGTTTAACAGGAATAATGTAATTTTGATAAATGTCATGTCATGCCAATACAATTTCTATATTTATTTAATTAAATTATGATCGTAACAATTATGTCTGCACATATTCAAGACACAGTACCATGGTACATGTTATTTGCATGATATTATTTTGGTAGATGAAACACGTGAAGGAGTAAATGCTAAACTAGAATCTTGGCGGGAAACACTAGAAGGGAAAGGTTTTAAGCTTAGTAGATTAAAGACAGAATAGATGGAATTTAAGTTTAGCAATATGAGAAGTAAAGACAATTGTTAAGATAGGAGAGGACGAGTTACCCAGAGCCGAGAGATTTAAATATTTAGGATTATTATTGCAAAACGATGGAGGAATTAAGAGAGATGTCTTACATAGAATACAAGCAGGATAATTGAAATGGAGGGGAGCATCGAGTGTTTATGTGACCGTAAAATATCTCTTAAACTTAAAGGTAAGTTCTATAAAACCGCAGTTAGACTTGTTATGTTATATGGAGCTGAATGTTGGACTATGACTTGAGCACATGAGCAGAAGATGAGAGTTGCAAAGATGAGGATGTTGAGGTCAATATGTGGACATACGAGGATGAACAAAATAAGAAATGAGAGCATTAGAGAGAAAGTGCATTTATTGAGGAAAAACTCCAAGAGACACGTTTACGATGGTACGGACATGTACTTAGACGACCAATAAATGCTCCAATTAGGTAATATGAAACTATGATAAACATGCATATCAAATGAGTAAGAGGAAGACTAAAAAAGACTGGGTTAGCAACAATAAAACAAGATAAAATTTATTTAAATATAGATGATGATATAGTAAAAGATAGAGCTCAATGACGTAAAAGGATTCATACAACCGACCCCACTTAGTGGGAAAGGGCTTGGTTGTTGTTGTTGTTGTTATTGTGTGTGTGTGTATATATATATATATATATAATATTTTTATAATTTTTAATAATTGTCATATCCTAGTTATACCGTGCCTTATATTTTTAAAATTTTCCATATCGCCGTATCCGTGTCGTGTCCAATACAATACTTGTACCCATATCCATGCAACATAGGTGTCCTTGAATGAATTTACTTTTCTATTCCTAAAGCATCTGACAGGCATCAAGCTGCAAAATAACTAATTACATGTGCAAAAAAAAAGAAAAAAAAAATACACTGCTTGATAAATAAATTTAGACACAGATTATTCCTAGTTGCATAACCATTGATAATAAGATGCTGCTTGAATGGATATTCTTACCGTAGTTCCAATAACAGCATCTGTGGCCAGTGTTGCCTTTAGTATCTCAGTCTGCAATATGCTAAAGAAAATGAGGGATGAATTGCTACGTTAAATACTCGCTGAAGCAAATTTATGGACCAATCCACTAAGAAATCAACCTCAAACCAATTGTTCAAAACCTTTGATGCGGGAGAAAGCAAAAGATCCATGAAATCCCTACCAAAAGTAAGATCAGTTAGGAATAGGAAAATAATTTTTGTAATGCACTCTGCCATCAGCATTGGAAAGTGACCAATGCAGTGCTTTGAGCAAAAGTAGTTCAAGCATAAGTTTATCGAACACATTATCGAACTCCCAAAATGCTTTTGCACTCAAAAGAAGTTTGGAAAAGCATTCCCAAAGAACTAGTAAAACCAAAAATTTTGTACTGATTTGATGTTAAAAAAAGTTAAAGGTGATAGGTAATGAGTAATGAGAACACTCACAACATATCCTTTTGTCCTAATGTCACAGTTTGTTGGACAAGATGACCCCAAAATGTGGATTTTCGTAATTTATCCTTCAGTTGACACATTAGGGATGAATGATCATGACTGATTTCTGGAGTTGGTGAGTCAAGAAGATAGTCCATAAATCCACAGAATTTCTTTAGTTGCTCTTCATATCTGAATAATAGAGAGAAAAAAATTCATAAATCTACATGCTTTCAGTTATTGAATTCAACCAATGGTCTCCATTGCATGCGATATATGTGTAAAAGCATAGAGGCCCCTTTTATATTCTCAAAAAATTTATATTGGTAAACAATTTTACATCCAGCGTGTGCATTTGTTTGGGGGGATCGTTCTACATGAATATGAACCTCTATCATACCATAGGTGATACATTGACAGACAATATGGAAGCTATTTCTAAATGATGAATCAGATTGTTACAAATTGGTTGTAAAAAAAAAACATGTCTTGAATTAGTTGAATGGGTGAAGTTTACCAGCAATCAGCAAATTTTATGTGCTTTCATCTTTTGCAAAAGCAACGATGCCTAGAATAGGTAAGGATTAGAACAGGAGATGCTAAGAGGATTTCACCTTGGAAAAGATAAAGCGTCCTTCTTTGAGAACTTGGCAATCTCCGAATGGTTGAAATCAGGATCAGGGCCCAGAAGAAGGTATCGGCCGTCGAGGCAAGGGGTGAACGACGACGGATTCCTCCGAAGAAGCTTCAAGCCGTGCCTCGCCAACTCCAAATCCCTTCAAATACGCCAAGTCAAAAGGACAAAGGACGAGATTTCCAGAGTTGCGAATGAGAAGAGAGTACCGGATGACGGAAGGACGGAGGAGACTCTGCAGGTAGCTACACCGTGAGAAGAGAAACCCAGGAACAATCTCCTCAGTGACGGCGGCGCCGCCAAGGACGTGTCGCCTCTCAAGGACGGCAACGGAGAGGCCGGCACGGGCGAGGTAGGCGGCGGCAGTCAGACAAAGATCCAGAAAACATATACCGACCTAGATCTGCAAGTCGTCGACAGATTGGATTTCGCCCTTCCGAAACACGATGATCCCGTGGTGGTAGGAAAGTGGAAGGAAAGCAGGCGGAGGTGTTAGTTGCGAAGAGTCAATGCGACGCTGTGCAAAGGGAATAATGAAATCTCTGTGCAAAGCAAACAAATCCCTAGCAATTTCTAGTTCCCCTTCCCTCAATGAACTCT
>JBBMJZ010413111.1:10405127-10422420 GCA_037833815.1 Zingiber zerumbet
AGATGGTTATGATTCCCTGGCTTGCTTGTCATTTAGCACCTGCTCGGCTGGTTTGATTTCCTTTACCTATGCCTCCGACCCTGTGCACTCCGCCCTATAAATCCTGACCTGTGCGTCCAGCTATGTAAATCCTGACCTGTGCGTCCAGTTCTGTAAATCTCAACCTGTGCGTCCAACTCTATAAATCTCGACCTGTGTGTCCAGCTCTGTAAATCCTGACCTGTGCGTCCAGCTTCAACCATGACCTATGCACCCTGTCCTGTAATTCTCGCCCTGTGAACCCCGACCATTGTTTCGTGACCTGCATATCCCACTTGGTATCCTGCTCTATAAATCCCAACCCGTGTTTCCGTAACCACTTACCTGTGATCACAAGCCTTGTAAATCCTGACATATTCGTATCTCGTATGTTCTGGCTTGTATAAATCCTGGGTTGTATTCCCCAGCATGTATTTCTTATCTTGTAGGTCCTTTGCTTGTACGTGGTCTCGCGCTCTTTACGTTTCGTATCCCGACCTATATACATCCTGCCTTGTCGTTTCTGACCTGTATGTTATATCCAGCCCTATCATTCCTGACTTGTATATTATATCCAACCCTGTCGTTCCTAACCTGTATGTTATATTTAGCCCTGTCGTTCCTGACTTGTACGTCGTACCTCGTATATCCTTTGCTTCTACTTGGTCTTGCGCTCTTTTCCATTCATATCCCGACCTGTATATATCATGCCCTGTCGTTCCTAACCTGTATGTTATATCCAGCTCTGTTGTTCCTAACCTGTACGTCGTACCTCGTATATCCCTTGCCTATACTTGGTCTTGCGCTCTTTTCCTTTCATATCCCGACCTGTATACATCCTGCCCTGTCGTTTCCAACCTGTATGTTATATCTAGCCCTGTCGTTCCAGACCTGTATGTTATATCCACCCCTGTCATTCCAGACCCCGACAGTCCGCTAGTTACATCCTCTTATCTTCTGGCCGCCGCGCCCCCTTGACTTCTGACCGCAACATCTCCTTTACTTCCGACCGCCACGTCAACTTGACTTCTGACCGTCATATCACCTTGACTTCTGACCGCCTCATCACCTTGACTTATGACCGCCACGTCCCCTTGACTTCTGACCGCCACGTCCCCTTGACTTCTGACTGCACGTCATCTCCCTTTTCGGGGCCCCACTATCATATGCAGTATCATATATTTTATTTATAATTTGTATGGTAATTTTAAAACTTTATGATAAAATTTATATCATTCTCTTTCTATTTAAAAAACTTAAATTTTAATATATTTCTTAAATTATAATTTACATAATAATTTTGATAAAGACATATAATAAATTCACATGGTCAAAAAATACTTGTATATATGTGTTAAATACTCAAAAATATTTTTAAAAGGGAATATACATTAAAAAATGGAGCAAATAACATTTCTCCTCACATCTCTTCTAGTTAGGAAAGCGACATTAATTTTCCTTGCGGTGTTCATGAAAATAGGACACCTTGAACAGGATAGTGATCAGAGGAGAAGATAAGAAAAGAATCCAAATAAATTAGGATAAAAAGCCATCGTCTGCTAAAAGAAGGAAGCTTTATTAATAATTAAGAGATGAACCGTCATCTAATTGATCCCCTAATTAAAAAAAAATAGACTAGGAGATGGGGCACTTGTAATTACAATCGGATCATGGTCGATCCCTCCTTGGGTTCACCGTCCTCCCAAGTTATAGATTGAGTCGAGGCGAGTCAGCGCTCCTCGCTTGGCACCCAGCAGCCTGGTCACTTGCCCACTATTGGCGGCCTCCAAGTGGTGAAAGTTATCCGCCCCGACCTAAACTATAACTTGGGGATAGTAAACAAAGGGTGGAATCACAACTAATTACGGTCGGATCGCGACCACGATCCGGCGACACGAGATCTTTTGGACTCGTACCCCTGGTTCGCTCCTAGACCAGGGGTCGCTCATTGGTGGGATCCCATTAACCCCACTTGTATAACAGGTGGGGTCCATAGGATCTCACAATGAATGGAGTGGCTCATCCTCTGGACAACACTTTGTGGTATAGAAGATTTGCGCTCTAATCTGGCCATAATTATAAATGTTTCATCCCCTGATCTATTTTTTTTTTTTTTTGGACCGAAGAATCTGGTCTTATGTTTATATATATCTAAACCCTAAGATAAAGAAAATAAATACTAATATATGAATTTCAATTCTAATTTTGTAGCAAAAGAAAATAGATCTTTTTCATAAAAAAAAATCCTTAAAATTAATAAAATAGGATTTTATACTAACTATACCCTATATATATATATATATATATATAATGGCTTATGCAAACTCTATTTGCGACACCAAAATTACTTTATTGCATTAAAATGACATTAAAATTTATATTTATATCTAAATATGTTCAAAGTTTCTGGAATATTATGGTGCAAGGATGATACTCTAACACTTCTAAAGTAATCATCAAAGAATTTAATTAATATCGCAATCGATTCTTTAGATTGAGGAGAACTGACCAGACTTGCTGTTCAACAACACTGAGTTTCCATTGACAAGCCCCACTTACAAGTTACATAACACTTACAGGTTGACAAGTCCTAAACTTCATGAAATATTCTAATTATTCCAAGATCACACACATCTGATCTTGTAATACATATGTACCCTTCTAATTAAAACCACAAACATAATTGATATCGACATAGACCGTCCTTTAAGATTCTTCTTTCTGATATCCAGAAAAAGAGGAGTTAACATATGGGAAATAAATTGCTTGATGCTTTGCAGTTCCTCTCCCCTGAGCCCTGAGGTAGTACTTCAACCTGTCAAAGAGAAACAAAAAAAACAAAAGGTTTAGCTTCTTAATAATTTCCATTAAACACTTTTAAGGTGGCAAAAAGTAGCAACAGTGAAAGTGACACCAAAAGAAGCATCTGTCATGCTCACTAAGCCAAAAGCTTGGAAAGCCAGCAAATATCTCATCGAAAGCCTTTTGTTTTACTACTATTTATATAATTAAAGGCTAATTCTATAACGTGGTATTAAATATGTCAGTAATCCAACTTCAGCAAGTCGATCTGAAGCAAAATACTTGTTCTTTTGCCTGTTCTTGATGTGTGTGTTTGTTTTCTTTATTTTTCACAGAGGAGTTTTGGAAGCATGGAGCTTTGCGAGCACAGAGAGAGCTCAATGGAACAGTAGTTGCAGAGACAGTTCATAGTAATTTAGTCAGAAAACGAGAGAGAGATTATGCTTGCTGCAAATCTAGGTACCTCTGCGGTTGGAGGACCTGTAATTGGCATAAGGCATTTGACCGGCTTCGATGCGACGGACGTCCTCAACAAGCAGATCATAATGGCGCTTCACTTCCTCCGCCGTCTTGCCACCCATGGCGTGAGCGATCTTGTGCCACCGGTCCGGCGTGTCGCGGTCGAACACTGCCAACGCCTTCTCGAACATCTTGTTCTCCTTCGCGGTCCACGACGCACTCATCGAACTCGACGCCATGTATCTACAATGGTTTAATTGCAACAGTGCCGTGGCCTCGGCCTCTTCTTATATAAGCCCAGCGATCGAGCTGGGCATGCTGCGTGTGGAGGTCCACGCAAGCCCTGCAAAAGAAGCTAAAGATCGCGTATTATGCTGATTCTAATCTCATGCACAATGTGAGACAGACTAATCTTGTCAATTCTCCCTTTTTTCAATGTTAATTATATCATAAAGTAGCTTTAATTCTCTATTAGTAAAAGGGACAGCTTCTGTGCAAGTAGCAGCCATTATGAAGCTGATGGATCGACGGAAAAGTAAAGCAGCAGGGAAGGATAAACCCCAGCTGTTACTTTTGAATCGGGTCTAATTGACTTGTGCCTTAGGCTTACTTTAGATCTCCTGTCCACTAGATTCTGTGGTCTGTGTTCCTCGTCAACCACAACTCATGAAGCCAAATAATATTAATTGCCACTGTAAATTAAGCTCCAGAGTTGCATGCCAAAATATCCACAAGAAGCTTGATGAGGTGCAGATGTCTGCTACTTGGCATGTAAACCTCCTTACAAAAACTATACCTTGTCCATAGACAGGCAAACAGCAGAGTCAGCTGGTTTGCATATCATTGAATTAACGGAAAAGAAAAGGTGTGAGAATCAACATCTGCAAAAACGTTTGGGGGGAAATTCTGAATGTTCTTCTTCTTTCATTAATTGTCAGCATGTCAAGACACCTGACGGTGCCTTTCGAGTGGATACGGAGCACCTAAATCTTTGGAACTGGACCATTTTGATGGATCCTACTGCAAGCAGATTCCAATTTGCCTCTTCAAAGTCTGCTAAGGTACAAGAGGGTAGCTAAAAGCAAGATAAGTACCAACCACTCCAGATTCGAATGGGCACGACTAACAATTGCCAACAAAAAATAACAACACTTCTAAAGATATTTTAGCAGTGTAACGAGGCAACATTGCTGAAGATAATCCAATCCATGCTAGTTTCAAATCACTAGAGATAATCAATCTTGTATACAATTCCACTTCATTGAACCATTCTTTTATACAAATTAAATCAAATCCACTAAAGATAATCCAATTGCTGTGAATCTGTGATATTCATCCTCGACTATATCAATGCTCCACCATACAGAATCTTTTTCAAAAGCAGATGAAAATTTGCCAGACATTGAAACCAAAGTAAAAGGAGTGTTTCTCCTCCTACCACTTTGGAGGTCGGTGGCCGAGCCCACGGAATCCTTATTCAATCTGTAGAAAATTCAAAAAAACTTCGCTTGTCTGAGTGCTATGTGGAAGTCTAAGATCCACAGGAAGGGATTGACAGTTGATTGTGAATTCATCATTGACAAAGCGAAAGAACAAAACGAAACATTCTTAGGAATCAGGATTGGGGCAAAGAGGTGGCACACTACAGATACAGATTCCAGATGACTGTGAGAATCCAATCCTTATCTTTCCCATGTCCACAAAGCAATGGTTGGATTCTCTGTAGTTGGGTTTATCTCTTGTGTGGTCCTTCATTTAGTGTGATTCGAGATTCTCGGCAGATAACCCAGTAGTGGACTGAATCTAGCCAGCCATCACAGGCTCAAGTGATAGTAAAGATATGAATGATAAGCTTAAATTGTTGAGTCGGAGATCATTTTCCAGCTTATTCTGTGAAAGATTTGCTCTCTTTCTCTGGTAGTGGAGGAGCACAAAAACCTTGCAGTAAACATTTCACAATAATTAAAGATTCTCACTCCAAAAGTATGGCTGTTTGATCATTTCCAGGCAGTATTGTGACATTTTCACTCTATTACAGTTACTTTCAAGGACTATGCATACTTGTGTTCTCAAACTAACAACATGATATATATATATATTCTAAGAAAGCATAACAAGATAATATCACTGACTTATGTAGTTAAACAATCCAAATTAGAAAATAAAATTTTCTGAAACCCATACAGATATGAATTAAAGAAGTGGGAAAAAGATAAACAATCCTTACCTAACTTCTATCTTCTTAACTCACTTGCTTCTACAGTATGGTACGATGCATGAACTATGAATGAACTAAACGAAAAGCACAACTTAATCGGCTTCGGCGATAAGAATTAGGAAGGCTTCGTGACTAACGATCAATTAGTAGAGAAGTAGCTTTAGGAAGCTTTTCGAAGACTGAAGCTGAAGGAGTTGCATGTGCAAGCTTGATCTTTGTTTAAACCACATTAAGGTGGTGTTGAAATGTAATGAGCCCTTGGTTCCTTGCTAATTGCTAATTCTATAGTTTCTATAAGAATGTTAAAAAGTAATAGTGCCCTTTTGAATAAAATAACTAAAAATCCGATTATGGATGATAATTTCCTCCGAATATGTCGGATTTAACATCCGACTTAAATAGAGGAGCATGTGAAGAAATTTTGTTTAACTCGATTAAATAATCAAATAATCAGGTATGAGTATTTAGATAATTGAGTATAGAGTTGGGTCTAGTAGAATCCTACTTATATTCGACCCAAATATCTAATTAAATATTAAAAAATAAATTTTCAAAACTTTTATTGAATATGGTTAAATTAGGTTTAAATTAAACATATTTTTTTTCTGTTGAATTATATTTTTTTGATATGATATTTAATTATAATATACTTTTGTTAAATGAGTATAGATACGATTGGGATGAAATGATGATCTAGATGAATATAATAAATAGGGAGGAGAACAGAGGATATAAAATCTGACTATCCCTAAATGCAATGAAGGTATATCGCATTCCATGTGGGCCAACTCAACTGGGCCCGGCCCATTTAATCTCGGATTTCCCCAAATTTAATTTCTCCAAAATATAACCAAAATAACTAAATGCCAAAAAAGCGATCAAATAATTCTAACAAAGAAACAAAAAACATCCCAGAAAAACATGAGAAGTAGAGAAAAATGACACCCCAATTCCAGCGCATTCCTTGTACAATGGATGAATTAATTCAAATTCAAAACAAAATATTGATGCCAGCGAATGGGTTTGGTGGTGCCCTTCTATGGCACATGAACAGTGTTCCACCAACGATTTGGTGTTCCAGCTTGGTGAAGCAGATCCACGAAAGACAAAATTAATAATTTAAAATATTTTTTATTTGATATTATAAACTCCTGACTATCCCACGTCATTAAGAGGGATTTCAAAAGATGATGAGATCTTTTGTAAAATTTTGATCCTTAATTATTACCGTCATTATCGTATATACCTTGATATTATAAACTAAATAACACGTATTCCACTGGCATCTATAAATTAATAGTAGCTGTGTATAAAATATGATCGTGCAAATTAAATAAATGATGGTAGCATTTCATTATGTCCGTTTCTACTTTTTCGGTCATAAACAATAAATTTCGAAAGGGAAAATTTAGCTAACTGTGTACGGTAAAAATAACTATTAAAAGAGGGCTATTTTGGTAAAAGACTCGCCGAAATTTTCCTTGATTAATTAAAATAAAATTAAAAGGTCTCACTGTGTTCCACTGTCACCTCAACTGGCCAGAGCGCTCGCCTTAAAAAATTTCGCCTTTCTCTTCCTCCCACTACGGAAGACGACGACGGCGAAGACCGCTGAAGGAAAGCACAAGCGAAACCCTAACCGCGCCTCTCCTTCCTCCCAGTCATGGAGGGCCAACGTGTCTCCAAGAAGCCTGCTTCGTCAGTCTACGTTGACGTCTTCGGAGGTCCTCCCCGTTTCGCCGCCTCTCCTTTCCCTTCCCGCCCCGACGACTACGCGGAGATTTTCGGAGGTTCAGGGACCTCCTGCAGCATCCCCTTCCTCGATCTGCCCCCGGAGACGTACGGTCTTGACGGTGATGCTGCCGTAGTGCGCGACGGCCCTGGATTCGACTACTCTGAGGTCTTCGGGGGCTTGGACTTTCGGGAATTTTCTGTACCGCGTGAGGACTTGTTTTCCTCGAGTCGGGGCGTGGAAGTCGGTTCCACGAACGGGAGGTGCGCTTCTAAATCTCTTTTGTTAGCTGTCTTTGTCGAGTGGTATTTTGTTGGTGCTGTGTGAAAAAAGATCAGCTTTTTGTCGGCTAATGGCTTTCTCCTTCCTGAAGCTGGCAGTGAAGGTTTAGAAAACGTGGTTGCATGCATAACGAACAAGAATAAGAAGATGTGGGAGTACGTTATGCATCTAGCTTTTGTTGATATGGTTACAATATAACATACAGTGTGTATTTTTCACTTCTTTCTTGCTAATTTTATTGCGCTGAATGAATTCAAAGATATAAATCCTGCCCACTTTGACATTAGAAAACCCTTCACCTAGGCTCTCTCTGTTTTTCATTATTGACATGCTAATCTCTAGGTCTCAATTAGCAGATCAATGCCATTTCCCCTTGCCTTTGTTTTTTGTTGCATACATTGAATTATCAAAAAATCAACTAGTTTAAAACTAGCTATTAGTTAGATTGGGAGATTCAAAGAGGATTACTAGATTTTGTCTTTTTAGACATCACTAAGACTATTTTTCTTAGAATAATTGATTATTAGTCACTAGGTCTCCATTTGCCATTGACAGGGACTTTGAGGATCCGATAATTAATGGTCACCCCATTAAAGGATCTGAATATCCTCTGGAAGATGTGAATTGCATTGAAGATGATCTTGATTGCTTCCCATTGAATTGTGATCTTTCGAATCATAATTCTGGGAAATCTAACCTGGCAAATAATGTGAAAAATAATGGGAGCAATGATGGTGCTGTGAGAAGACAATCACACAAATCTGATCCTCCTAGATCCATTCTTGAATGTACTACTCATTTGCAAATGCAAAAACCCGGTGCTCCAATTAGCAAGGTTAACAATGTTGATTTACGTACCTCAGGAAATGTAACCATCTCAGATATTAAGGAATGTAGCAGTCTATGTTCTGCTTCAGAGCTTAATCACATAAATTTGGATCTCCACTCACATTCTTCCAGCAGTAATTCAGTCACTAATGATGATGTAACATCTTCCAATGCTATGTATGTGAGTGTTGTAGATGTCAGTCTACGAACACAACCTTTGCAAGTACCACCACCACTAAGACCACCTCCAAAAGCACGTAACAAAATAAATCATCCATTCTTAAAGACAGAGCCTAATGTGGAAATCAGTACGGATGGACACCATTCATCTCAACTAAATGAATATCCTGAATGTTATGGGTTTGTTTCCAAAATCCATGCACCACAAGTTGTCATGAGGGATGGTCCTTCCTTGGATGTAGACATTGATGCAAGTTCAGCTGCTGCTGCAATAAAGAAAGCAATGGAATTAGCTGAAGCAAGATTAAAAAGTGCAAGGGAGTTGATGGAGAAAAAACGTGTAAATTATCACAACCGAAAGAAGAGTCACCATGAAACCGTAAGCGAACAGAAGATTGCTCAATACTCTTTTTTTTTAGATAACACCAGTGTTATTACAACACAAAAGAAGCTGGCAAAAGAGGACAAGATTGATGACATTCCTTCAGAGAAAGGAAATATCACCAATGTTTTAAAGGCAGATCTGGATGTTGGGGATACAACAAGAGATGTGATAATGTCTAAACATGGTCAAGAGATGATGAAAGAAAACAGTTTAGCTCCAGAAAAGGAATGTCTGGAGTGGAAGATGATGGATCGAGAACAGTCAAGGATAGCAAGCAAAGAACAATCATTAATACTAGAACATGTACATGTGCAGGAACCTATTAGGAAAATGATGAAAGGAACTACAAGCATTAACAAAGATGGTCATTATGACAATAAAGAGGTTACACTGCCATCTGAATTTAAAAGCAATAATAATTTGAATGCAGATATAGAAAAGATTGATGGGCCAAAGATTGCCACAGATGTGAAAGATGATCACGATTCTTGCAAGGGAGAACCAATTGAAGATCTAGATAATGTGGTTCTCATGGAGCCACAGCTTCAAGAAGATATTGATATCCTTAAGGATACTCACATTTCTTGTAGTGTGGAAAACAAGAAGCTTGAAGAGGCTCAAGAAGTTCATGGTGAAAATTTGAGCATACCATTCTCTTTTGATAAGAGTTCTGTTGCAGTTAGAAATGAAGAAAATCTGGAAACATTTGACATCCATGAGTTTGAGGAGTCAAAAGATGCTAAGTGCAACTATGAATTTGAAGACAATCTACATGACTTTCAGTCGGTCCAAATGATATTGTCAGATACATTAGAATTAGAAACTGCTAAAGTAGCTTCTGAATCTGGAAAAGTTGAGAAGAAACTCACTGCAGATAATTCAAACACTGAAGAGTGTGATGATGGGACTATTCTGGATGCATCCATGATAGGTGTTCTTCCACATGACAAGGAAATGAGGATGGCATTTGTATCTGGCATGTTTGATGCAGAGAAAGAGTTGGATGCTCTTTGTGAATCTGATGATTCTATAAATCCATCAAGGGAAGTGCAAGTTGAAGATGGTCACTCAAACAACCTGGTCCAAATGGATAGACATACAATGAAAACTCTGAAGGAAGTTAGGGAGGAACCATACTCAAAGAAAGAGTCGTCCATTTCTGAGAAATATGATTCAGGAGTGGTAGTTGACCAAGGCACAGATGAAATAGGTGATAATTCAATGATACAAAATGCAACTGGAGTAATTTCGTATGAACCTAAGAATGCAAAAGAAGATGGTGCCTCCTCTCAGGATCGCAATGAGTTCAAATCAAATGGACCACCAGTGGAAGCCCAGAAACGTGATGGGACACCGGAGGCAGTTCTAAAGTCCTGTTTGCTGGAAAAATCTGAGATGCAAACAGCACAGCATGGAGGCAAGAAAGTTAGAGAAAATGAAAAGATTGGAGATATTCATGTAAACCTAGATGTTTCAGAAGAGCAAGTTGAAGGTGGTCACTCAGACAGCCCGGTGCAAATGGATGAAAATACAGTGGAAACTCTGAAGGAAGATAGGGTACAACCACACTTGAAGAAAGAGGCATCCATTTCTGGGAAATATGAATCAGGACTGGTAGTTGACCATGATACAGATAAAATAGGAGAGAATTCAATGAAACAAAAAGGAATTGGAGTAATGGCATATGAAGAACCTGAGAATGCAAAAGCAGATGGTCGGTGCTCAGAAGATTGCAATGAATTCAAAGCAAATGAACTACCAGGTGAAAACCAGAAATGTGATGAGATGCCAGAGGCAGTTCAAGAGTCTTGTTTGCTTGAAAAATCTGAGCAAACGATACAAGAAGGAGAAAAGGAAGTTAGAGAAAACGAAAAGCTTGGAGAGATTCATGCAAACCCTGATAACATTGATATCGTGAATAGAGATTCAGATGCCAGCCGCTGCTTCCTATTCAAAGATTTGGATTCTCAGTCAGAAAATGGTGATGGTATCTCAGAATTACCATCACCTCAAGGTGCTTCAGACATTTACAATGTTGGGCCCTCAAAGATCACTTCCAACTTTAAGAAGACAGAAGATAAAGAAAGTGAAGTCATGGAAAAAGAAATTAAATCATCAGGAATTTGTACAAGGAAATTAGAAGAGGAAGAAAGAGAGAAAGAGAGAGAGAAGGACAGAGCTGCAGTGGAAAGAGCAATTCATGAAGTACATGAAAGGACACATGCCAAAGCCCGAGAAAGGGCAGAAAGAAACGCTGTAGAGAGGGTTACTTCTGAGGTTCGACAAAGAGCACTTAAAGAGGCTCAGGAGAAGGTAGATAAGGCTAATGTTCTTGCTGCGGAAAAATTAGTAGCTGAGCAGGTTTTGAAAGAAGCTAGATTAAAGGCAGAGCGTTCTGCTGTTGAACGAGCAATTGCTGAAGCTCGAGGGCGTGCTGTAGAAAGAGCACTTGCTGAAAAGGCAGCTGGAAATGGTAGGGAACGCAAAGAGAGACCAAATGGTTTCTACAGGGATAAAATGAGTAAAGAAAATGGAACAGAAGAACATTCAAAGCCCTGGAATAAGGTAAACAAGTATATGACTTAACTAGATATTTGCAACAGTTATATGTGGTTGTTTTGATTCTTAATTATTCAGAGTACAGTTTTTATATCTGACTTTTTCATATGGTCGGACATGTAGGATGGATCTACTGGTGCACAGTTTCACAATACTGATTCTTCGAGCAACTCCAAGGGATATTCATTTGTGGATAGCCAAAGTAAGCTATGTTAAGATTATTGTCAAGAGTTCTTTTTGTGAACCTTTCATGTCTTTGATATTGTTTTTCTTATATTTGAATATCCATAGCCTCTCTCCCTTTTTGAGATACTTGGGTTCTTTTATTGATCAGAAGCAGCTGAGGATGAATCAACTCTCAGGTATAAGGCTAGGCTTGAGAGGCATCAAAGAACAGCTGAACGTGTGGTGTGCATTTCGTCTGATTTGGACTTTCTTGGTAGTTGAGGATCACATTTTTCATATTTAGTATTCCTAACACTGTTTACTCTTATGTTTCTTTGTGTCAGGCAAATGCTCTTGCTGAGAAGAACTTGCGGGATGTTCTTGCTCAAAGGGAGCAAGCAGAGCGAAATGTAATGGATTGTTTGTGATCAATATACTAGATCGAATTTTGCTTAATATTTATGTTGATATTTAATTGCAGAGATTGGCTGAGTATTTGGATCCTGATATCAAAAGATGGTCAAATGGAAAGGAAGGAAATTTGCGTGCATTGTTGTCAACTCTGCAATATGTATGTGCATTTGTTTAGAGCATTCAATTTTTTCATGTATAGTACTCATGAATACATTTTTAGACTTATTCAATACTATGAGTGAAATCCAACTCAAGTACGTTTGCAGGAGGAAATATAGTGTTTTAATTTATCGTACACCCAAATGGACAATACAATATCTGTAGCAAATTACATTATCTTTTGGAATTAGCTGATAGCGAATCCTTATAGAGATAGGTGAACCAAGAGGCATGGCCGTTACTTTCAGAATTAAATGATTATAAAAAAAACTTCTGGAATAACTATCTTGAAATGTACTAGAAGATCCAAAATCTGAAAAATTGTTGTTTCCAGATTCTAATAGTTGTGAATTTTTATTTGGGACAGTGGACAGGCTCTTTTGGTCTTCTGTTTGCCCATTGTACGTTTGACAGTTGGAACAAAAGCAGTTCAAGTCACCACTTCCCATTTGCTTTGAACTGCCAAAAAATCTATTCTTTAGAATCACATGAAACTCACCATCTAGCATAATGAGTTGTTAGAATTGAAGAGAATTAAATCAAAGAAAGCAACTTATCTTGTCATATAGGAATTGCATGGGATTTTTAAATTTGTCTGTTCTAATCTTGATTTAGGTGAGACCAGTAGCATATCAAATGATTCTACTTATATGGGATCGATTTATAATCTGTATCACTGTATCTGTATCTTTTTTTTTGTGCTTAATCAATGTCACACTAGTTCATAAAGTTTTATTAGTGGAGCTCCATTAGTCCTTTAAAATGCATTCCAATCTGATAGGCAGTTTCAGCCACTGAGAATTCATGAGTTCCATTAGTAGTCAGAAATAGATTTTGCATGAAAATATGGAGCTGCTGATGTTTCAGCCATTTCATTTGGCGTTTTGTTCTCAGATCCTTGGGCCGGAGAGTGGTTGGCAGCCAATTTCGTTGACAGGTGTCATTGCTGCTACTGCTGTGAAGAAAGCTTACAGGAAAGCTACACTCTATGTTCATCCTGATAAATTACAGCAAAGAGGTGCTAGCATTCGCCAAAAGTACATTTGTGAGAAGGTTTTTGATCTTCTGAAGGCAAGTCCTCTAGTTGTCTTAGTTTGCCTCTGTATCATACAGGAATAAAATCGAAAATGCATAACCATGTGACATTAGATAGTTGTTAAAGTGTTTTCTTCTGTTGTCTTGTTAGCAGCAGTGGGAGATTAATACTAGTTCTTTGCATTAGAAAATCAAGCTTACACAAGTTGTTTTTCCTAAATTAGTGACTAGTTCTTAGCATTAGAAAATCAAGCTTGCACAGGAATCATAAACGTTAGATCCATAAGTCAGTTTTGCTCTTCTTACATCTGCCTTATTTATATTGTACAAACTAATCACCATTTTCTAATGACGCAGGACGCGTGGAACAAATTCAACTCAGAAGAGCGATAAAAATGAAGAATGCATACACTGTAGTGTAGTCTTCACCCTTGAACCTTTCATTTGTAGTGCATAAATGTGTTTCAGATTCAAAAGTCAAAACTAGCATCAGTTCTGTAATTATTCCATTGAACATTTTTTTGCACATGTAAATATGAAAAATTCTTCTTGGTGTATGCCAGAATTTGATGCTTAATTCAATTGATTAAGGCTCTTTTCTTAACATCAATAAACGAACATTTGATCCTTGCATTTGGAAATACAATCCCCTTCCAAGAGCAATTCTCTTAGTATTAAGATAGCTTACACGTTATTTTAGTGCGCTGCAATGCTTTATTTCATGTAGTGCGATAGAAAAAGGTAATATTTAGGTGAAAAATATTTGTGTTTGCAAAGTTAATATTTAGGTGTACAAATGGAGGCTTACTTATGAGACCAAGCAAGCAACCTTCAATCTGGAGCCCAATTTTGAGGTTTGGCTCGAGGGCTTAGTTGTGTTGGTCACTGCAGTTTTAGTTTTTTAATTTATCTCTTTACAAATATTTGTGGGCCTGGTCATGTGGGTCACCGCATATGACCTTTTGTCAAATATTAACTTGTATCGCGCTCCTACTCTTTCACAAGTTAACACCGTTGGTATATATATATATATATATATATATATTAATAGATTTTAATGTTAATTTCCAATGAGGGCAAAGTCTGACCATGCAAAATCACTGGATTTAAACGAATATTTCTCATGATTTATTTCTTTTTTAAGGTGTATTCAATCTAAAGGATTTAATAACTTTTATTGATTAGATTTTTTTTAATGATAAACTTTTGTGAAGTTAATAGATTTTTATATAATTTTATAAAAATATTTTATAGAGTTCCATAAACTTTTTTGTAAGGCTTTAACCGACATTTATAAACTTTTTTATGAAAACTTGTGGATTTACTAGAAAAAAAATTAAGATTCGTTATTGTCAATATGATGAACATCGCTCCACATTCGATTCGCTATTTCATTTCTCCATAAAAAAATATGGAACTGCCACATCAGCACCCCCTGGAACCGGTCCAATAGATATAGAGGGGGGTAAATGTAAGTATATAGCTGAAAGCGCATGGCCGGGACGCTAAGCCTAGTTAATGACAACCCGAGGATCAAACACTGAACCTCTCGGTCACGAAACCATACGCCCCTAGCTGTGCTACGCCCTAGGGACGCTATTGTATTTCTTCATGCATTGGCATTTGCTTGTTATTATTCTTGAGTATCAAATAATTGATCAAAATAATCATCATCATGAACATGTTCTCCCAGGATAATGAAGCTTCATTATCTAGTTCAATTGGAAATTTATCATAATCACCCCTTGCAAAGAAAATTATGTAATCATGCATAAGTTAAAACAAGTTCGACTTGGTTGCATATGAAAATGGAGGAGCTGTTTTGAATATTTTAAACCACGATTAAATATTTCAAATACTCTTTCAATGACGTTCCTCAAAGAGGCATGACGAAGATTAAACAAGTCCTTTTTATTTTCTAGGTGATGACCTTAGCTAGTGAATTCCTTAAGATGATAATGCACACCTTGAAATGGAGCCAAAAATTATCACCAATTCAAATATCCACCATCCACACCAAATATAAATATCATATGTAATTTTTAAAAATTACAAGAAAATAAAATAAAATAAGCAAGTAACATATAAAATCAATTATATATACCTTGTGTAACTTTAAGTCGATTATTTTTTTGATAAAACATCTATCAAAATATTTAAATCATGAGCAGATCCCTCCCATCCACTGAGTACATATATAAATTCTAAATTAAAATTACAAGCTATCAAAACATTTTGGGAAATCATTCATGACGATTACCATAACTATTAGTATCATGTCCAAGCACCATTGTTGGAAAATGATTGCCATCATTAGTTTCAATGTAATCCTGTAACAATGGAAAAATAATAACAATAATAATAATGTTGGATTAAGTCATACGTGAGAGGGGGTGGATCACGTGTGATCCTGTCGGGAAGCTGAGAAGACGAATCTGCCGGTGTGACGTGTCTGGAAGGTTGACCGCATCCCCATGACTAGGTGGTGAGCTGTCAATTAAGTCGTCCGATGTCCTCTAGTCAACATTATCTGTAGCCAGTGATCGGGTCGCCCCGGTCTCTGGTACCCCGGTGCTCGAGGTGGGTCCCACGAATACATAAGCATAATAATAATAATAGAACAACTAAATAAAGACAAAACGAGTACAATGACGTACTTGGCCCCAGGGGGCGCCCTCGGATGGGTCGGTGGGATGATTGTGGTGCTGATCGAGTCGTCGTGATCTAGACAAGTAGATGAGTGTGAACTAGCTGGGGAGCCGAATCTGAGAGTGATGACCTAGCATCCAGGGCAACAGGGATCCAAAAATACGGCACGCAGGCCGAATATGATAGTGGCTCGCAGGGCGGCACACGACACGCAAGCCGGATGATACTAGTAAATCACAAGCATAATAACGATACAAAACGAAATAGAACGGCTCGATGGCCAACACACAACAATGGTCCGATCTGCGCAGAAAACGATAGACACGACGGTTGTAGAGCCGTTGGAGTTGACTATGGGTACGCCAAAGTCAACTGTAAGGCCACAGGAAGAGGTGGCAGCGGCTGAGGGATGCGGCAACGGCCGTTGTACAGCGCCAGACTTGGGAAGAGGCGGCGATGGGCGGTTGCGATGGCCGTTGTAGGCGGCGCCGGCCACTAAAGGGAGCGGCTGTGGCAGCAGGAGGCGGCACAAGGAGCTGGAGGTAGCAGCGATGGGAGGCTGCGATTGCCACCGTAGGTGGCAGTGGCCACGAGAGGCAGCGATGGTGGCTGTGGGAGGCAGCGCCAGCCACTGGAGGTAGCGGTGGTGGCTGGCGACGGCTGTCGCTCAATGGTGCTGGCGAGAGGCGAAGAAGGTCGGGCAGCAGAGGAGAAGGGGAGAAGAAAAGAAGAAAGAGAGCGGTGTCGGATCTATCTGAGGAAGAGGAGGGGAGCAACCAGCGGTCGGCGCCGTCGTCGGCGAGGTGTGTGAGTGCGAGGAAGAAGATTTGCTTCCTGGAGGCGGCCTCCCCTCCTCAAACACGAACCCAACCTCCCTTTATGAACAGTGCCTCTTCCCCCATTCAAGCCCTAACTTGTGCAAAGACCTAAATGCCCCTGCCTTTCTCTCCTAATCTCTTCTCTGCCACTCTACCATCTCCGTATCAGAAGCCTCCCCTTCAAGTCTAGTCGAAGGAGGTGCGAGTCCGACTGACTAGACAGTGGCTCACCCACTCTCGATAATCGAATCAAATCGCCGAATCCATAGTATACGACCACGCGAGCAATCGCTATAGTAATGACGTCTCATAAAATGGTAACGATGCCGAGCGGGTGGCAAAACGAGCGACGAGTAAAATGATAGTTGACCGAACGACACGTAGGATGACTAGCAGACTAAGTGGACAAGCTATGCCGAGCGTGTGACCACGAAGATATCGACCGAGCGATCGGAAGGATGTCAATCGAAACAAGCACGTGGCTAAGTGGACGATCGGGCGAAGGGTCAGGCGGCTACCGAAGTGTCGACCGAGCAACGAAAAAAATAGTGTCGAGCGGCGGCTAGGCAAGCAATCAACCGAACTCCAAG
>JBBMJZ010413111.1:10482422-10500734 GCA_037833815.1 Zingiber zerumbet
TAAAATATTAAATTAACCTGGCTTGATAAGGCTCGACGAGCCCTCGAGCCAGTGTTAAATGAGCTCGAGCTCGGCTCGAATGTTAAACGAGCCGGCTCGAGCTCGGTCAAATTCGAGCTCGAGTCGAGTTTTGATCGAGTCGCTCGCGAGCGGCTCGGCTCATTTGCACCCCTAGTCCAATCTCACGTATATTTCCCACCGATTATTATTAGTTATTAGAATAAATTTGAAAAATATAGATGGATCATAACAAACGACTCAACATCACGAGTAGTTGGAATTTCTGTGATATTATATGCTCTATGAGAGTTTCAACTTTTTACTATAGCCTCGGGAGGCAAAATCAATCTTCTTGAATAATCTAAATATTTAATTTTTATTATCTGATTAATTTCGAAGATGGTCCGATAAAATTTCTCACTAACAACTAAGAATAAATCAAGAAATATAGATGATGAGTCCTAGTGGATGACTAACATCATAAGTTGTTCAAACTCTCCATGTGCATGTCTCGGGTGAGATTTAATCTTGTAGGAAGTCTTTACCACTTCTTATTATCGCACCTTAGTCCCGGAAATCAAGATCAATCAATTTTTTTAATTAGTGTCAGATAATTATTATTTGACAAAAGGTCATATGTTTACTCTAGACATCTTATATGATTAGTCCTATAATCATTTGTAGAAATGTAAATAGGAAAACAATTAGGTCATCATATGAGGGTATTTCTCATAATTTTCATCGGGAATCCTCCTTCCTTGATTTGATAATTCTACTCTAATGACTAATAAGCCCTTAGGACCATCAGATAATTATTATTGTAGTAAAAAATAATTACTCATATTTTATGTGTCCCTATTTTTAAATTATATGAAAAGAGTTAACTTATAGGATGAAACTTATAACAACGCTAACGCTAAGTAGTTAAAGGATAATAATAAAAAGAATATCTAGCACCATGCACCATGGTTGGACTTATATATATCTATAGAAGGCTAGTATAGGCATTGCAAACAAGAAAAAATGAAGAATTATTATTTTTTTCTTATTTTAAAAGGCTAAAAAATTAGCATTTATCCGCTAATAAAATATAAATTTATTTTGTGTTATAATTCCTCTGCATACAATTTAGAATATAATGGATTTAAATTTAAAGGTATTTTGAAAAACGAGATAATTAGGAGGGCATTTTGAACATTTACCGTCACTTTTGTTCCCCTCGGCTGCTGGTTTCGTCTATCCCGGAATCCCATTCCTTTTCTTCCCTTATCGGCGACGATGGTGTTCTACGCTCTCTGCGTCATGGCGGAGCTTGAGAATCTAACCGATCTCCAACCTCTAGGAGGCTGCAGTGATCCCGAATACGCTTACTATTTTAAGGTATCCGTCTCTTTCCTCCCCGATCGCCCTTATTTCTTTTTCTTAAATGGCGATATCTCGTTTTAGATCGGACTCAAGGGTTTCCTCTCTGCACTTGAATCTAGGTAAAGTGTGAGAATTGCGGGGAGACGAGTCAGAAGGAAGCGTGCGTGACGCTGTCGGATTCATTTCAGCTTCGTACGGGCAGAGGCACAGCCAATCTCGTTCAGAAGGTTCCTTGTTTTCCACTCTGTTAGAGGAATGATTTGGTTCGATCGTTTCGCAGAGCCATTAGTGATAGAGTTTGATTGTTGTTTCTGCCTACGCGATCAACGGATTTGTTTTCAGTTACATATATTTTAGGTTACTTTATTGTTCATATTTCATTTACTATGACGATCCTGAATTTCCTTTGCTGGATGATGATTTGAACATCAATGAGAAACTAAGCCAGTTGCAGTAACAGAATGCAGAACACCCAAGCAATGGTTTGTTGATGCCCATTGATTTAGAATTTAAATATTCGATCCCCTTGCTTTTGCAAGTGCAAGAAAATTTCTTGAAAAATATTAGTGCTACGAATTTAGCAAATGCTTTAACTACAAGCTCAAACCAGTTATTACAAGTAGGATTTTGGCTGATGGTTTCATGACAATCCAATCTGCCGTGGTTAATTTTTTCTTACAAAAATGCCAATTCCTTTTCTTTGCAGATAATAACAATACAGAAGTTATTAAGAAATAAAGATGAAATTTTGTTTAATTTCTCTCAGTTCTACAACTACTAGATGCTGGAAGCTTAGCAAGGTCTAGATAAAATGGTAATTTCTCTTGATTGGATTGTCATTTCCATCTGGGAAGTTGGAAAGTTTTGAATGGGAATAAATGAGATGAAACCATAACAGGCTTGTCGCTTAATTGTTTTTCTGAGTGCAGTGCTACTTGTGATTGCTTATCTTGAAGTAATTCTTCTTGGAGAATTAATTGTTTATCATTTTATTTTCCAAAGTCTCAAAAAATTAAGGATAGATCATTTCTATTTTGGTTTAATTCCTGTTCAATTTAGTTAAGATTCCTTGAGATGTGCAATAACCTCATGTAAAATTTGTTTGCATATAAATTTAGTAGCTTCAACTAGAGTTGTGGATCAAGGCACATAAATTTAGTAATTTCAATCTTGATTTTTTTTTTGTAGTAGCACTACGAATAGTTACAAAAAATTTCTGAAATTTCAAATAGAACCAATTTTGCAGTCAATGAAGTTCCACGTAGTATTTAAGTTTTATAGTAATTGTAGCAGTTGGTCACTTTACTCTTGCATGGAATTTCTTCAACAAATTTGACTAGGCGGACAAGAGTATAATCTACAAATAATATTTTTTTTTGAGTTATAGTATCAAAAAGAAAAAAAAAAAATCCTAGCAACCTCTAGATTGTGAAAGCATGACATAACACTAGATAAAGTTCCCCTGTGTAGCTTCTATTCTACATTAAACTTAATTCCATTCATGTCTAACTTGGAAGTGTAATAGTTCATTATTACATACTTCTAGGGCAACCTTATAACGTCATACACATGTTTGCTTTCTGATATTCTGTTACAAAACTTTTACTAGCAATTGCATTCAAATATCTTACTGTTAACTTAATCTATATGCTTTACATTTGGCATAAATTGAAATTATGTTCAAGAATTCTTGAAGATTTATTGTCTATTGATATTCCATTTGAGCAAAATTCTGTTTGTTTTGTGTATCCTTAAGAAATCCATAATTTTTTCGAATTTGAACTGAAAATGTTGTATGTGGCTTTCCGAATTGGATTATTGTGGAGTGAAATGACTACAATTGGTTATCTTGTAGTGCAAACTTTGTGGAAGAGATGGAACAATTCAGATGCTTCCTGGACATGGTGAACCCTTGACTCTTCAACAAAGTCAGTCTGGGAGTGAGGCCATGTTAATGGTCTTTGACTGTAGGGGATTTGAACCAATTGACTTCTCTTTTGGAAATGGATGGAAAGCAGAATCTGTGAGTATTATCCATAATTATTTTGTATTAAACTTCGTAGTTTATAGTGCCAACTGCTAATATTTTTGCTTGAATTTGAGAAGTTGTATTAATTTAATTTCCTTTTATAGATATCTTCCTTTCTCGATAATGTGTTTTCCATATTTCTTTTATTTGAATAACTAGTTAATTTTAGGAGAAAATTTTGTAGGATTGATATAAGTGGCTAGAGGGAGTGTGAATAGGCAACACCCATTTTTTGATCGGTCCTTGCACAATTACAAACTCAACTATAAATGTTAGTTGCAATTGTGTGTGTGATTAAGTCATATTTAATATATGCAGTTGAAATAAATAAACTAAAGAAGCATGACACTAATAAGACAATATAACATTGATTGAATACCCCACTTCTACTATGCTACCTATGACTTGTTCAGTGCATCATCCCAAAGAGTTCCACCAATCCATCAATTCTCAAGAGGTAATGGTCTTAAAATTAGGATAAAACCTCTAATGATTTCCCCAACGAACGAGATTCCAAAGCTCTGACAGGTTTGACCCAACATGGGATTTCACTCACAACAAAATATTCTTCACCTCTCCCTATAGATGATATAGATAAAAGCACAAGGGAAAATATTATCCAAGAGATTTTCAATTTCAAGGATGAAACCTTGCTTAAGTTTCTAAGCCTCAGCCTCTTAGTGTTTCCTTCGACATTTGAGAATAATGGGCAAATAATAGAGATTAAACGAAGCCCCAATGGCTATTTTTTGGCATTTGTGTCGACCAACATACAACTTTGATGAGACTTTTACCAAATAGGATTGTTGGAAGCCTCAATAGGCAAATCTGCACAAAGTGTGTCAACTAATTTATAACTTGGTCGACACAACTTTTTGCACAAATAGAAATAGTTTCACGTTTACTAAGTTATAACTTGGTAGAGAAAACTTCATGCATAAGTTATAACTTGAGGATCGTCTCAGTTTGACCCTTCAACCACTAAGTATCAAGTCTAAACCTCAAGATAACCTATAAAAACTCTTTAGGGACTAGATGACACTCCCTTAGGTAACACATTGAACCTAAAAGCTAAATCTTATAATTACAATGCTTTGTCCAAAAATGAACTCAAGATCACATCATACATAATCACAATACAAAGTATTCACATGGCTATAGGTTTTCTACTCCTCAATCGGGGCTCCCTGCCCTCGAGTCATTTGAGCAACACCTCGATCCAATCCTCTTGAGCAACACCTCGATCCAATCCTCTAAGTCTCTAATCCATCATGCTCTATCTCTACTTGATCCGAGCCTCCACAAGCCTCAAGTCCACCTAGTTCCTCTTGAATTTATCACAACTTGATATCATCGAGTTCATGAGCTTCTCAAGCTTATGTGCAATACCCAAGTTGAATCGGCATGACTATTCACACACTAGTTTCACTTATGAAATCCGTAATATCTAAATTTTATTGCCAATATATCAAACAACATAGTTAAGCAAACCACAAGGGAGGGAATCATTTTCCAAACAAAAGTGGTTAGTTTGGTCTTAAAATCTCTCCAGTTCTCGTGCCAATTGAATTCAAGGATTGACTCCATCATCCTACCTATTTTTGTTTAACATAGGCATGAAAACAAATGTTTCAATTAAATTGGCACAAGGACATTGTTTGGGACATGAAATTGAAAAGTGTCATACCCATGTTAAAAATAGATTATTCTTGCCCAAGAAATTGAATGCTTTTATTGCTTTTCTATAAGATGTTATTATCCAAACTGTAAGTTATTTTCTGAGCTATATATCTTTTGTACTCTGATTCGTATTAAGAGTGTAATATCAAACAGAAGGTGGCAATCCACTGTTCACAGAAGCATGAAATGGACACTATATTGTATTTAGTTTTAAGATGAAGATGCACGGTTGTTTATTGAATGATTGGTTCATGTATTTCTGTGTTAGTTTTTGAATCTTATGATCCAATTGTTATGCTATTTAGACAAGTGGTACAAGGTTTGAGATGGACCTATCTGAAGGGGAGTTTGTCGAGTATGATGAGAAGGGAGAATGCCCAGTTGGCATAAGCAATCTTAGAGCGTCATTTAAAGTGGTAATCTTCAATTGAAATACAATTTGCATCCTACACTAGTACATTGATCGAGGTTAATGTTTTTGCAAACCTTAGATTTTGAGTTTGATGGGATACTCTTTTTCAGGTAAAAAAGCATGAGAGGGCTGGCAAGACAACCTTTGTTTGACATCCATGCCATATCTCTGAAATCAGGAAATACAAGATGTTGAAAGTCCTCACTGCTTCTTTTGGGGTTGCCTCACTGTTCTTTAATCTCTCCCAAACAAATTTCTTGCATAGACTTGTCTACTTTTCCGTGCAAATGCATATATGTTAAAGATTCCTAACTGGCTGTTATTGTGTGGACAATGCCTGACCTCAAACATGGCTCTCATGGTGCTGACAAACAAACACTCATGCTCAGACGTTTATTGTTGCTCACATTATTGTCATGTTCCTCCTCGTGTTTGGTTGTTTTTATGTTTTTTTTAATGACAAAACCTCTTCAATGGTTTGTGCGTTTCATCAACTTAGCACCTTTTAAAATTATCAGGAAATTATAATTTAATGATTTAGCAATTATTTTATATGTAATCGCTATCACTAGTAAACGATGTCTGAAAAGAACAACCTAACTGGAATTAGGTTCTTATACGAGCCGTTAAAGAATACCTAATCAATGAACAAATGCACCAAGAGAGAACAGGTGACCCAACTGCTAATAGAGCAGTAGTTGAGGCACACAGTAATCACCTTTACACAAATGTTGAAGGAGACACTTCAACAAACACGTTTCTTCCCATTCATTCCATGCTAATGTTTAATTTATTACACTTTTTAAACGACAACAAAACAAATGTATTAAAGGATTATTCATTAAGATATCATTTAGAACATGAATTCATGTAAAAAAAATGCAATTAAGGTATTGAAAGAGACCTCAAATGAACCTTCACCCGAGTAATTAGAAAAAGAAACGTTAGTGAACCATAAAGAATGTAAATTTTTGATATTTACTCTACAATTTTTTTTATTTTTTTAAAAGCACAGATCAAATAAAAGACAAAATGAACTCACACGCTCCGCGGGGTCTATCAAGACAGCTGTGGCCAGCTGGCTTTCAATCGGATCAAATCGGGTTTAAGCCCGTCATTACCTGGCTCCGCTGTTGGAGTCGGACTTTTCTTTTTCTATATATAGTAGTACAAGACGGTGTCCTCTCTAAACCATCCTTTTCTCTGCCTCACACAAACAATGGCCGCGTTCAGAGACAATTCCGTTGCTTCCTTCCTCCTCGTCGCCGTTTTCGCCGCGTGCCTGTGCGGCCTAGCCCTAGCCGCCGACGCTCCCGCTCCCAGCCCCATCTCCTCTTCCGGCGCGCTCTCCCCGCCCATGGCCGTCTTCGTTTTCGCTTCCTCGGCCGCCCTCCTCCTCGTCGGATCCCTCCGCGGTTGATGGATCTGGACCCTGGTTCTCGTTCTGATCGCCTCTAGGCACTCGGATTTATGTTCTTTAGAGTTTTCTTTTAACAATGTTGTCGTTGGTTGTGATCTGTGCGCTTAGCATTGAGACTCTGTAGATACGACACCTTTGTTGCAGAGATTGATGCGCTATCGATTATTTTCTGTTTCATTTTCTAGCTTTCGTGTTGATGTTCTTGATCTGTCGATTTGAGCCGTTGCGCTTGTGATCGCTTCCTGTTTCATGATTTCACGCTAAAGAATATTAGTTTCGATTCTTATATTCTGAAAGCGGCGTGATTCTTTCTTTTGCGATTCGTAGTGGTTTGTTGTGTCAGAGATTGTGATGTGAGTAAAAGTCCTGCCATCAAAATGCTTGATGAGCTAACAAGATGCTTTTAAAAAGTGAAATCTTTCCTTGCTCAGCAAGATGCTTGATGAGAATGGCAACGAGCATCAGATGGATAGATGGATGAGATTGATGCTCTAACATTTCAATCGAGGAACCTGAATTATAAAAAATAAATAAATATGGAAGAGGGGCCTGGTACTTAGTCCCTCTTTGCCGGCATGGCATGTGTACCTGACGCCTTCTCAATTCAAAATTCATGTTAACTGCCAGACTAAAAGGACAGGCGTAAAGGTGCCTTCTTAGCTGTAAACAAACTGCTGTTCCTGATCCTGCTCCTTTATCTGTAAAGCTACTGTTTTTTTTTTTTTTTGTTCTTAGCAGAGTTCTTCTTGAAGGGAAACTGTAATCTATAATTGCATCTATTAGCTTTGATAAAATACCATGTTTTGTTGAACCCCCTGACCTCAAACCCAACTGATTCAAAAATATCTGTTAGCATTGTTATAACTAAGCTGTAGAATTTTATTTTAGATCTCATAGACTTTGTAATTGGTAGTTTTCTATTTTCAAGCTTGTTATTGCACAAATTTCAGAAGGTATTTACTAAGTTAATTAGCATGTTGCACCTCAAAACCTTAGACCCAAGGAATTCAAAAGCATTAGTTGATAACATTGTTGTTACAACTAGTTTTAGGATTTTATGAACTTTCTAATAGGGAGTAGTTAATAAGTGAATTAATAGGTTAGTTTTGCTATTTTTAGCTTAAGCATTTGGGCTAGTTGTTGAGATGGATAAGTTAATGGATTAATTCGGCCATGAAAGCAGGTTGTGATTATTACGAATGACAAGTAGTGGGGAGAGATTAACATTATAATTTAGATAAAGTCTTTTAAAAAAATTATACACTTATTTTTTTTTTCCTGAAAAACTCTAGTCTAACTAATCTAATATGTGATGAGACAATTAAGTGGACTAAGTAGGGTACACCTTATCCTACTTAACTCCATAGACCAAGCTTACTTAATGTACTATCATCTCGTCTCACCTTAGTACTAGGTTGGGTAAATGGCAATCAAATTAAGTTCTTATCTAATTGTTATAAATTAAATAGAAAAATAAGCATGAAAACTGTAAATCAAACAAACATGTAAATTTTTCTAACAATAAAAATAGTTTTTTATTGGCTTCCTCTGAATCATAACGTTAATAAGGTCTATCTAGATAATGTATTTGATCAAATTTGATTAAGTTTCTCGTTCGATTCACAATTGATAAGTATGATGGTAGACTACTAAAAGTGTTTTATAAAGTTTGGTTTAATAATATTAGCTCGGGTTTATATATATTTTGAGCAAACAGTTGAGTTTGAAAAATTCTTTCATTTAAATAAATAAATTGTGAATAGGAGACTCTCCTATCATTCTTTTTTTAAAAATAAATAGGCATTAAAAATTTATCATTCTAAAAATTTACAGAGTTCAACCATTAAATTTCAGTATAATAGCAATCTCAAATGTGATGCACATTTTTTAAATTTATTATTACACAAATTACAAAGGGCATTTAGCATGCCAATATGAGTTTAATCACTAGATTTCATCATGACAATTATTCTCAAGTGTGTAGCCAAACTTTCAAGTTTATTATTATGCAAATTGTAGAAGGTAACTTAGTAAGTTAACATGGTGGATCTCAAAGACGATGCAATGAGAGTCTCCATCATGCGCTAAAACCCCTGCGAAGGGAGCTCCAAGTGTTGGAGGGAAATGTGCGGCACACTTCAGCCGAAACCTTCACCATTGTCTCCGCCTTCACGCCGGCATTGCACATGTTGGCAAACTTTCTCATGTGTTTCATCCCATACTGGGACAGAGACCCACAATATGTTTCGAAAGATCGAACCTGCAGAAAGCAAGAATTCAAAACAAAAAAGTATGCAATATATATATAGTACATCATTGTTAAATTGAACTAGTTGATGATACTCACCATCGACTTAAGGCAAGACCAATCATCCACCAAAGGCTGGCCTGCCGGCCGGACAGCGTCCAGTATCTCCAAACCTCGATCGTCACCAAAAAGAAGCTTTCCGACGAGTCGAATGCTATCATCGACATGCGACCGGTGCTCCATTACCTCGGCCAACTGCTTCCGAGCTTCAATTCTCCGAGAAGATCCTTCCGGTGCCCTTTGGAACTTCAGAAACAACACAATTAATTTCAAGATCGAAAAGGGGAATAAATTTAGAGGAGAGCAAACCAACATTTTGCCAGAAAAATACTAGGCTGGCATCACGCTGGTCGATCGGTTCCTGATTAACTGCGGGCGAGGAGTAGTGACGATAAGCATGATCAGCAGCACTGCCCTTGTGATGAGGTTTGGAATAACCGATGTAGAGGTAGAGTCTTTTTGAACTCAACTCTCGAACATTCCCATATTGCATGACATGCGAGCCTACGTTGTATGTGCCATTAACTGAGGTCCTCTTCTCAATCTGCCAAAAGTAAAATAATATGATCACATAGAGATTAAACAAAATTAGAAATAGATCATCTAGCTAGCTTCGAGTGCTTACTTTTTTATATTGCTGTTCCAAAGTCTCTTTGGCCATGTTATTCTTGTCACTAGATAGATAATAAAAAGAATTAAAATGAAGATTAATTCATATGAGATGAGCAGAGAGAATTAAACATGCTTTGTAATTAGTTCACCTGTCCTCTAACCAGGACACACTGTATAGATCTCCCAAACACACAGAGTAACCAGGAGGAAGGGTAGGGTGCATCCAAGGACAATAAGTCGCGTAGCTGCTCTCTGTGGCCTGGGCTGCTGTGGTAGCATAAATGTTCAACTTCTCTGGGAGAAATCCCTCGAAAATACTCCCGGAATTACAAGCTTCGATGTAAATAACCTGATCAAGTGCTACACTATCAGGCTATATATATATCTTCATCTGTGTTATACGAGATAGTTAATTACCATGCTTTTATAAGACTTTGCGGCGTGTTTTTTCTTCAGGACATCGTTCAGATCATTGGCATAGAGGTCGGGAGATGTTGGCATGCCTAATTTAGAACCGCATCAATTCCATATGCATGCATACACATATATAAATGAAGGTAATGCAAAATGGTCAGAATCTAACCAACTAGAATACATACATACATATACATAAGTATTTTAGTAATATCATATGTATATATTAATTACATGCATGTACATGCATGCATTATAATTGAGGGATAGAGATTTTAGTTGGTCAGATTCAAGATTTCCTGAAAAATTTATACCGAGAACTCCAGGGCCACCGTGATCAGTGTAATAAATGAAGATATGATCATCCGGGCCGCTCTCAATGACCTTTCCACTCCCACCGGTCAGTGCACTTTTGTTCCCCAGAAGGGCAGCAAAGAAGTTGTTCACGTTAGCATTTTCTCCAACATAATCCTGGAAAATTAAATTAATTAATTGCACGGTAAATCGGTTAGAATCTGGCCGGCTAAAAAATGAACTCGTAAAATATGATATTACTTGAGCATCTTAGTTAATCAGATTCTAGCCATTTAGTACTGTCGTTAAATCGTAAAATACAATTACCTTAGGAACTCCGGCATATACATCCTCCCCTTGGGGCTGGTTGATTATGATTCCGGGCCTAGGGTTGTTCTCGTTATATGCGATGTCATCGTACATGAAAACGATGATGTTTTCGTCTTTGAGCCCGCCATTTTTCAGCACTTGATAAGCATGGCAAACGTCAGCCTGGAGAATTAATTAAACCTGTGTAAGTAATTAATATAATCATATAATTAAAGAAAAATATGAAATTGATTAATTAATTAACCTGATGGCGGTAGTTCTCGTAGCCGAGGGATCCGGCAACGAGCAACGCCCACCTCGTCACGATCGAGTCTTGTTGGTCGACTGGGAGGGACGTCGTTGGGACTCTTGCTGGATCGAGGCGGGAGTCGACCGGCAGCAGCACTAGCAGATTGAGGAAGAAGAGGATGATGAGACGAGCCATGATGCAGCTGATGCTGTGAATTAATCAAGAGCTAGCAATGGAAGGAGGATGGAGAAGAGGAAGGGATCGAGTGCGCGTTTTATAGGCCGAGTTTAACCATGTCGTGCATGGACTCTGCGTCATGAACAATGAATGAAGTGAGAGATCATACAGAATTAAATAGAAGGTTAACTGTCGTTATGATTAATTAATTAATTAATTAATTAATCGCGTTTAATTGATTGATGTGGAAAGGTTGCTGTTAGACGTGCTAAACATTATTGAGCTTGATTTCTCTAAAGGCACTTTTCAATTGGTTTTCCCTCCGAAAGGTAAAACCAAATTAATCTTATTATTAGATCAGTTTATACGATAAGATTTATCTCAATTTTAGCCGAAAGAAATTCCTACTTTAACATTTCAGTTTTTTTATTCTAAATTTTATCAAAATTTTATATGTGAATCAGTCTAAGTGGGCGTGAAAAACACATATTCATCTCGTATATATTTACATTTGAGAGACAGTCATATATATATAATAATTCACACTCTAAATGCAATACCATAAATAAATTTAATTGTAAGATGATTTCGAATAAGCCTGTGGTACGTTTTTTTTTTGTTTTGTTTTACAACACAGTTGGTTTGCAAATCAACTTGAACTGTAAAAATGATAAATTTATCCCATTAAGGTATGTCAGGTTTTTTTTTAGCTTAGAAGGAAAATTAATCTGAGGTGCCTTCTCATAAGAAAAATATTCATAATGGCATATACGTATATATATATAAACAACAAACAACTTGCCTTCTAATATTCTCTGTTCTTCTCTCCTGTTTTAAGATTATATATGGGTGCAAGTCATAGGAATGTTCATAGGGTAATCTTAATAGCCATTTATGTACTGCATGTGATGTGTAATGGCATATGTGCTAACAGGACCACCTATTGCCACTATATTTAAACTAAGGAACACGTAGACACACTTCTTCCGTGGAGATGAGCCTAGGAAAAGGCATCCACTACAGGTCCAACCCACCAAATTGGGAACATTATAATCCAATTCGATAAAATGGGATTACTATAATTAACTGATTAAAGAATAATTGAGTAGCAGCGGAGGCTACTTGCATCACATGATTCCATTTTCTGAAAACACAACAAGAACGCATGTTCATTTTGGACGATGAACGCATGTTCTATCGATGCCACTTTTCGAATTCAGAGTCATTCATATACATGAGCAGATTGCCATGTGTATTATCTTAATTAAGCGCTAGCTAATGACGTTGCTAAAATCAATTAATTCCCGTCCCTAGCTCCTTTTACAAAGAACCACGGTTAATCAGCTATCGTCAAAGAATACAGTCCCCAATACGATAGCGACTACAAATTGTAATTTCCATCAGAACCGACCGATTCACTCGTCAACTCTTAAATGTAAGAACTACATAAAAAATAATATTATGTATACTATAATTCAGAAGCATAAAATTAAGTGATGAGAAACAAGGGTCCGTACATTAAAAAAAACAATAGACAATCTATGACATGTTTATGAGCACAAGTTTTTTCATCTTTCGTTTCTTTAAAATTCTTGGTTTTGTTAAACCACTCTGGCTTTATACATACAGATGTACGCCATATGCCAATCACCTGCATAGAGTTCAAGGTTCATTTAAGGAACTAAATGCATTGGAGAAAAGCTCAAAAAAAAAATGGATTGTTTTTTTCATTTACTTAAGCTGACTTACCACCTCCCGACAGCTTTGTAATATCTTCTTCCCTTTGCGTGGATGGATTGTCATCGTCAAATAGGATCCATTTTCCTGTAAGAGTTTCACCATGAATAATGAGATTGAAGAAGGGGAGAAAAATGTGCCAGAATAATGAAATTGTGGGCTTAAAAGATGCACCAGTATCTTGTTTTACCCAGGCAACATAGTGCCCGGAGTCAGCACTCCTTCCCTTGTGAGTGAGCACAGCAACCAAATCGTAAATTCCAGTTAATTGCACTTTTCCTTCAGAGGAAACAGACAGTGTAAGAGTAGAGAGTATAACAAAAGAAAATAACCATGGAACATGAATTTATGTAGCAGTATATTTATTCTATGTTTGTAATCGGTTAATTTTAAACACGGTAATTTTAACTGCTAAACCGTTCCAACATATAAGGAATTAGAGGGGGAGAAACGTTAGTTGTGTCATAAAGTTCATACAACTGTATATTTTTTAAAAAAGGAAGCAATTTAAATATACAAAACTTATCTTTTTCATGATTTAAATGGTTAAAGTATCATCCCAAAAAAAGAGATTTACAGGGGACTAAAACAGAAATGTGTTAGGCAAGAGGGAACATGAAACTAAGAGAATATAATACAGCAGAATTCAAGGAGAGGGCAACTCATGAAATGTATGGTGCATATAAAGGAAACGAGTAAATGATTTACATCAGACTAAGCCGAATATCAAAAGGGAGATATGGGTCATCAAGGAAAGTATGTCAGTCCATAGGTCACAACTTTAGAGGCATATCACAATTCCTAACAGATCTGATAGGCTAAAGATGCCATGAAACAGATTAGCGCATGGAAGATTTGACTGAACTTTCATGGTGTTGTGTCAATAATATGGAAGCTTGTCTCATTCCTTTAATTATTAAAAAAACCACCTATAAGTTCGCAAATCAAGTACACACAGAAATTAAGAGAACATGAAGCATTAAAAAAAAAACTGATGACGACTTGCCAGCAAGCCCAAAGCTGAAATGCATTGACTTCATAGAGAAACATGGACATTCAAGAACTCATAATCAAGCCATATAAGGATCGTAATTTATGAAAAGTTGATGTTTACCTCTTTCAATGACCCCAGATGGTTCTCCAATTTCATTGGATGATCCCTGCAGATATCAAGAAAATAAAAATGCAAAAGTTAAGGAAGTCATGATAGCTTTTATCACATTTCTGAGCTTCCTAAAAGACAGCATTAATCCTACACATGATTTCATGTTAGTTAACGAAGGTCTAAGACACACAAAGAAATTCAATGACCAGGGGGTCTAGACTGTAGTAATTACGATTAACATAGAACATATCTGTTTTCTGAACTCAATCAAAAATAAACTTTGTTTTGATATTGTAACTGCATCAACGATGGAACATATAACTCTGCCTCTTGGTTTCACAAGGTACTGGAAAAGTCAACTCATATTTTAGTTTCTAGAAGTCAAGACCTCATATATCACTAATACATATTTTCATACATAAAAAAGACTTGGGTTGCCCAGATACTAGTACAAGTAAATATTTAGCTCAACTATGATAAATCCAAGTAATATTTTCAATTCAGATCGTCAGTCACAGAGATCCAACAGAGATCTAAGCCTCCGACCAAAGAGATGAATGCACTTCTTAAGTATCTCCAACATGGCAACTTTTTAGAGAACAAGAGAATGGGCCTTCGTCCACGTACCTCCTTCGATTTAGGCACATCGACTTTATTTTCCTTTTTGTTGTTTTCCACTTTAATTCCAAGCTTGACATCTTCTAGTTCTCGTAGAGCCTTATGCACATCACCATAAGTAGCACATTAGAGAAAAAGTTATTTCATGTACAAACTAACCACTTCGAAAGGAAAAGACGGAAAAACCTGACGGGGAGCTTGAAGCTTTTGACGGAGCTCATCTGAGCAGAAATCATAAACATCAAGTTCCAAAGGATAATCAACTTTCTGAAGAAAAGTAACATAAAATAAGTTAAAAATTAAGGGACCAACTCACAAACCTAAAGTTCCAATGGATAATCAACTCTCTGAAGAAAAGTGACATAAAATAAGCTAAAACATTTAGAGACCCAAGGATTTTCAGAAGAGAGATGCAGATTCAATCACTTAAATTCCATGGATGAAGAAAAAGAGACACATAAACCAACACCAAACTACAAAATTTCCCATGGCAAACGACATTGAAAAATGGATGTTGCATATTACCCTCAATATCTTCGCCTTTTGATTTGTCTCTCTTTTCCAGAAGAAGCGAACAAATTGAACGGTTAAGTACCTGAGAAAAAATGAGAATTATTTTCAGAACAAAAAAACTTATAATTTGTGAGGAAATAGAAAGTGTCTTGCCTAGGCAATTCACTAATACGTGATTCTTTTGAAAACATTGCAGAACGTCCTAAGGATGTAGAAGTCTTCTCAAGCTCTGACTTTAGGCCCTGTAAAATTTTCATCCGTGATTTTGTTTTACAAGTCAATAAGACTTCACAAAAAAATATATTCTAACCAATATGAAGATTTACTTGAAAGGATAACTAATTAAAAATGATAAAGAGATAAAATAACACATGATCCATGTGCAATATTGTGATTCTTTCCTCCCCCTCCTCCCTACCCTATATTTCCAAGCAAGGAAATCACGCCTAAAAAACAGGGTATAATCCAGATTACTTACACATTTAAGTCCTTCGTGCAAATGGTTTATCTCTTGTGAGATATGGCATTTTAGTGCATACACTGATTCATTCTCAAAGCTTTCTTCACCACTTTCAGCACAGAAGACCCTAATAAAAATAAATAAATAAATCGTTAGCTAATTTTGCAAAAAAAAAAAAAAGAGAATAAAATAGTCAAATGACTAATTATAGAGCTATTTAGCTGTATGCACAGCCTTATCTGAGAACATAAAATTAAAATGTCAAATGGCTAATTCTAGATTAAAATGATTCTAGCTTAGTATCATGTGATAGCAAAAAACATTTCAATAGGATCACAAAAAACTCAATTCAAACAGAAGTCATTGGATTTATTACATTGCAATTGTATTTGCATAGCCCAAAGGAGTTACTGGGAGAAGCATCGAGATAATAAGCATTTTTTAGATCAATTTCATTGTGTACTCAGAAGACCGAAAATAGATGCACCAATTTAATAATTACAACACATGCAGAAATACAGATGAAGGGTGGAATTGCATATGATTTTTTATTTGGTCTGTCAAGAAATATAATAAGCATATTAACGTGACAAAAAAAAACATATATGAAATTGAAATTACTAGTAGAGATTCAAGAATAAGAATTTATTTTCTTATTACTAAAGTTTGCATCAAGAGTGAGACTAATGTTAACAAACATGAAATTATCATAAGAGTGAATTGTTTGTCTATTTTTAATATAAAAGTGAGTTGTTTAAGATATCAGTAATAGGATGGAGTAGGTGATTGAAATGGAAAGGATCTTCTAAAATTTAGTGTGATTACTTAGTGCCCCTTGGCTAAAACGACAATGTTACGACTAGATCTGTAACACCCCGGCCCGAACGGGCCCCACCCGAACCGAACCGGGAACGCCACCAGAATTGCCCATCGGGCTGATGACTAGCTCCACAGACCACCGAAGGTCCTTTCAGCGTGCTTTGTCCTCACTCGCACGCACCCTGGGAAAACTTCCCAGGAACCCATCCTAAAATTACTCCAAGCCAAGCACACTTAACATTGGAGTTCTTAAGTTTGGGCTTCCGAAAAGGAAGGTGCACCTTGGTGATATGGACAGTACCATCTAACCTTCTAAGCCATACTTAACCAGAATCTCAGAACCGGGGTATTACAAGATCATTGTCGGGAAACCAAGTGACCAATAAGGGATACCACAAAAAACAGCCTGGTGCACAAAGCTCCTGCCAATGCGGGGTCCCAAAGAAGGGTCTATTGTTCTTACCTAGCATTGCAAGAGGTTGTTTCCACGACTCGTCAAGGCTCCCCTTCTTTAAGGGATACCAAGAGAACTATAATTATCATAATTTAAAAGAAATGAATATTTTTAGTGATATAGAACTCGTCAAGGCTCCCCTTCTTTAAGGCTCCCCTTCTTGATGATCATGCCATTGAAGCTATGAAGTATACAATTCTATTCACTTAATATCCCTTTAGCATTCTTGGCATTCTTTGCATAACAATTAATAGGAAAGCAAAATTAGCGGAACACAGAAACCTTTTCTGCTTGATAATCTAAAGTCATTAGCATACACATGTTATCCTACCCAGGACTAGCAAATAACAAATCACGCATGCCAATTTATTAAATCTTTTACAGATATTGGTGAGCAAATTTGAATTTTTCCAGCGCTAGAAAATGTATTCTCTTGAATTAATGAGAATTAATATGCTCGTAAATGGAGAAAACTCCTCAAAAATTCAACTCCAAAATTAGAATATGTTAACAGTCGCTGATTTTTCAATTTCAAGTTGTAAACAATAATCAGTGATATACAGTAGGTGACGTCTTCCCTTTGTTTGAGCCTTACTTGACCAAGGTATAATCTAGGTACAGATTTCATGTGTCAATGCAAGTTTAGGTTGGCCATGGCAAGCTTGTATATCAGATATAGATTTGTGAGTACAAAGAAACCAAAAGGTCCACTAAATTTGAAGCTCTAATGTTAAATGTTCAGCCATGCTGCTTCAAAATGAAAAATTATCTTTACCTGTTGACAAAACCAATACCAAATAGTGTCTTCACTGCTGTTAATGCCTCACTGCATGATGATTAAAACATGCACAATTATATTTGAATCAAGATAGCCGAACATAGTTAAAACACATGATCACATATAAATTTAGAACATAAGAAAAAACCATAGCAGCAAATAACTGAAAAGGTTCAGAAAGGAAAAAAAAACTGAAAAGGAATTAGAATAACAAACTCACTACATCCTTGGCAAATAATTATATGAATACAAGATCAAAATTGACAGATTATTAACCATCCTCCAGAAGTAGGATATGTGACATCCAACATTGCAAAAGTAGCAAAAGCTAGGGTGGGTGATAGAAAATTTTGGGGCATTTGCCTAAAGATAGGATTACATCAAGGATCAGCTCTAAGTCTCTATCTTTTTACACTAATTATGGATGAACTTACCTCACACATTCAAGACACAATACCGTGGTGCATGTTGTTTGCCGATAATATTATTTTGGTAGATGAAACACGTGAAGGAGTAAATGCTAAACTAGAATCGTGGAGGGAAACACTAGAAGAGAAA
>JBBMJZ010413111.1:10509123-10521511 GCA_037833815.1 Zingiber zerumbet
GGACATGTACTTAGACGACCAATAAATGCTCCAGTTAGGCGATGTGAAAATATGATAAACATGCATATCAAACGAGGGAGATAAAGACCAAAAAAGACTTGGTTAGCAACAATAAAATAAGATAAAATTTATTTAAATATAGATGATAATATAATAGAAGATAGAGCTCAATGGCATAAAAGGATTTATACAGCCGACCCCACCTAGTGGGAAAAGCTTGGTTGTTGTTGTTGTTGTTGTTGTTGTTTAGTTTGCAGTACACGTGTATTAATAGAAATCCTTCTAGCTCTAATAATAAAATTGAGTTGGATTGTCCAACTAACACATCTGAAGTAAAATGGACATTAGCTCAATGGTAAGATAAAAGCATTTAGGTGGATTAAAACTAAGATGGAGAATTCAATCAAGGTATTTTCCTCTGAAAATTCCTACAGAAAGACTAGACTACTATATCACAAGACAAGAAGACCAAAAAATTGTGTAAGCCTGGGTCCGTATTGGAATTTTATTTTTAACACAATTCAACTATCTCTAGACATTTTTCAATATAGTATAACAGATATTTATACCAAGACGAAGGTGTGACTTAAAAAGTCATAACATGTCCTTTCACTTCATCTTCTGGTGCAGAACGAACCCTCCCCTTCTCAATGGTACACTTAGAATTTAGTTAATTCCTCTAGCAATTATTGGATGCTCAGATAAGGAATTTCACTTGGTATACATAAAACAAGATGTCCCTTTCTCTATTTCTGAACGATCTCTTCCCATCTTAGGATGTATAGAAATATGTTGTGATTGATTTTCTAGTAATTCATTAGTGGAGCCAGATCACGAAAGTCTGTTAAATAGTAAATCTTCGATAATATAGAAAAACTCCATCTAATTGAACATTTCTAGGAAAAGAAAGGACCTTATCTCAATGAATTTCTTTATGATGTGTGTAACAGTCATTCCATAATAATAACATGCATAATTCAAACATAAAGGATGTTCCATAAGTTGGAATCAAACAAAAGAACTAAATACTATCATGCAAAACAGAAAGGAAACTATAAGGCAAAGTATCAAACACAATTTCTTTAATATAAGTAACCTAGATATAATGAATAAAAAGCACCTTGAATCTGAATCTGTTGATCTAAGAGATTGTGAGAGTGTATACATAAGTTGGGTCCAACATTCTTCAGCATCCTGCAAGAACAGAGCATAGAGCATTGACAATTTCTTCAATGCATTCATCCACCAAAAAAAATCAAATAAAACATGAGAACAAGAGATATTTAGAAAAAATAGAACCTGTTGCATATAACTTCCATTATGCTGCTGTGCAAATTGAGGATACTTTTTTCGCAAAATCTGAACCAAAAGTTTAGTTAATGGAGTAACCATTAAAACAAATAAGAAACTGATTAAATATATTACATAGATAGGATATTGAAAAACTTTTAGTAACATTTTTCTAGTGTCATAACTTTTGCATTTCAACATGGGGGTTACCATCATTTTCCACAATCTAAAAGGCAAGTTTTAATATTTCGAGTCAAGCCGGAGTTTCGGTCTCAAACCAAGACATTTGATATCGTATCATATCATATGGATATGGTTTTAGTACTTCTTTTTGTTTTAAAATAAAAGTGTATTAATTAAAAGATCATTTTTATTAAAATTTGATTCCTATAGATACTCACTAATGATTTTATGTTTCAGTGTTTACTGTTAACTTCATATTTTAATATTTTCTGGTGAGATCTTTGATGCCTATCAAATTTTTACAACTATACTAAGGTATAATTTCAAAATTTGTATTTTTATTGTCATCACATATAACAAAAATAATCTTAATTACTTGAAGTTTTTATTCCAAAATGGCAATTACCGGATACAAAAAGGTTAGCCAAAAAAACCCATTGATGACTGAGAGTTGAGGGTTAACAGTGAGAACTGAGAGATTAAAAACTAACCGATAAGAACTGCAATGGTGCAACGGGCTTGACATTCTTATCAAGTTCACTAAAAAGATCTCGAGTTGCAACTGTCAGTAGATGTGAGTACTGATCTAGCTCAGTGTTTCTCCCTGAGTTGGTATAGCTGTTGGCAAACAGCAAATTGAAGATTACATTATGCATCTGAAGTTATTCAATGAACTAAGCAATCCCTTAACTTTTCATGTATAACAGATGGTAATATAAAAGATCACCTCAAGAGTGCAGACTTCAACTCAGGTACAGAATGTAAACATTGTAATGTAGAGTTCATGTAACACGTGTTTCCCAGGTTATAAAGACCAGCACTGTGACCCTGTGTGTTAAAAATCAGTTAATTTCCCTAAATTAACATGGGTATGATCGTTAAAAACACAAACTCAATGGGATGTCAAGGTTCAACAAAGGTGAAACTACAATGACATCATACAATGTTCAAATTCATGCATGCATGAAATAAGCAGAAAAAAAAAGAAATTCTTATGCTTCACAAAGGAGGATTTTTTTTATTGCTAAATTTCTTTTGTTTTCTTACGTTGCAGACTCTTTGGAAATTTTTCTCCAAAAAAAGATACATATGAGCATTCAGGTGCAGGCATCTACAACCATAACAGCAATGACAAACTAAAATCCAGCTCCTATGAAAGAATGTTAAGCTATGAAGCAGTAAGGAAATTAGCATTTGAATCAATGTTGTTGACAATTATACCTTAAAAATTAAATTTGAATATTAAATAAAAACAAACGCAATATGACTATTATAAATTTTCATCCAGATAAATGGTTCTCACGGATGAATCCTCTCATTATAACAGATTTTTTTAGTTTTGCTTATTGCACTATTCAATGACAAAAGCCTGTTTATGGACTGTGATCTAGTAACACAAACATTGAACAGATTCAGAAAGTAAGAAAACAATTGCTATTGGCTATTTATTTCCTCCGTAGCATCATGCAAATAACCCAGAAAAAAGTAACCCAATTATTCAACAGCATTTACTGATAATGTTTTGTTAAGTCACCTAATATTTTTAGAAACAACCAATACAGAAGAAATAAGAAACAAGTCTCTGGATGATAGAATTGCGGTTCTATGAGTACAAAAGAACTGCATTATTCCAAATGCATCCTGCATGCTTCATGAATTGTAAATCACAAGATTGAGACTCACAACTGCTACTACTTGTTCCTCTTCTGGCAAGTCTTCCATAAATACAGGACCCTTTTCTGGAGCTTTCACTATTTCATCTGCTGTGCCCATCATCATCAGTTTTTGTCCCTGTTAAATATTTTTCAAACTACCTGAGAGCATGTTTAAAAGGCATAAAGGAAAGAGGGAAAAATAAGAAAATTACACAACCTCTTTAATACCTAAAGTTGCCCAATCAGCATCATCCTACATAAAAGAATACTAAGTTTCAGTTGTTACAATGTTAACTATCTTTGTAAAATTATAGCAACAAGGATACAATATCTTCATGAAAGTAAAATAAAGTTCAAAAACCTTCAAAAGGCCACCCTTGACCATGATCTTCTGCCTCTCAGGAGGTACGCCAGTTAAAGCATATAACTGGCATTTAAATACAAGAGGAGGTTGGCTGGTGTCAATTTCCACAGCTTGGAAGACTTCTTTTTGCCACTTAACACTGACTGCATGATTTAAAAAAAAACATAAAAGTTAAATACTAAGTCTTCAAAGTGTAACTTATTAGTTCAATTAATAGGACTAAAATGACATAGAATTTACAAGAGAGAAAATGAACTAACTATTTTTAGTGAAAGGGAAAGTAACATTTCAGGAAATAATTAGTTAAAAAACAGCACTTATTTTTATATAAGAGCAGTGTTCTAAATGGCAATTGAGGCGGCCGCCTAGGCGGGAGGTGAACCTCAACCGCACCGCCTTGTGTTTAGGTGGCGGTAAAGCGTTTCCGATTCAAACTCGAGCAATGCGTCCATGCACATGTGACAGGTACGGACTTGTCGTAGGCGACGCGTCTCCGAAGATGCGTCTGACGCCGAAACACCAAAGTCGATCGCTGAATAGAATAGGTTTTTTTTTTAACTTAAGATTTAATCGAAACTTTAAATTAATAATTTTAACCATGATTGGGATAATTTAATTAAAGCCTAATAAAATTATCCTATTAATTTAATATATATATTTAAAAAATTATTATTATTTATTTTTAAAAAAATATTTAGATTTCCTTTTTATTTTTAGTTAAAATATTTTATAGTAATTTTTTTAAAAAAATTATCCTTTAATTAATATATTACGCCTACCGCAATTTACAACACTGTATACGATGGATCACTCTAATGTGTATGCCAAGAATGTAATGGCAAACAAATTAATCCAACCCTCCGGAATAATATAGAAAACTCCAACCCAAACAAAAGGACCCAATACTAAACAACATTGGTTCCTTACTTTATACAACAAAGCTTTATCCCATTAAATGGGGTCGGCTAAGATAAATATTTGGTTCCTTACTTTATATGGCAATTATTTTCCAAAAACTTGAACTATTAGGAAAGGACCCCATACTTTTTTTATGGCATCCAGATCCAAGAATATATTCTAACATATTTGGAAATACCCAGTAATTTCAATATTTGGAATAATAGTGCTTAACTAATTTAAGGCAATAACCTTGGAATAAACAAGTTGGCAAAAGGCGACTACGCGCTGACGTAAATCACGGGTGGCTACTAGCCTTAGAATAGTGACTGGCGCATGAGGCCAGCATGTTGGCAGCACCTCATGCGCTAGCCACTAGACCGTCCCGAGAGGACAACCTTGGAATAAACAAGAAAACACAAAAGATGCCGTCTTAGCACAAAGAATCAACGTTCTGTTATCCTGTAGATTTGAATTGCAGCACATTTCCTAATTATCTGTGAAATTAAGCTCCTTGTTAAGACAACACAAAAGCAGCAAATAGGCGTGATGTGTTCAATCGGCCGGCTCACAAAAATATCATCCCCGTAAGTTAGGCATAGACTACCCTTTTTCTCATGTATTAATAATCGACTCACAGACCACAGTCATCTAAGAAGGTGAAAATGACAAACTAATTTGCTAGTCTCTGATCAGGAATCAAGCACTATCGAGGCATCGTTCTCAGTGACTCGCCGAGATGCAGAGAAAAAGGAAAAGAATGTGAACAAAAGTGCGTTGCGCCAGGCACAAACGGAAACCCCTGGATTTACCTGGATCAAGCGCCCCAAAAGAACCCTGATCTCCGTTGCGCACTCAAGATGAAGGGAAAATAACGAGCCATAGAAAATCGACACGCGAAGAAACAACTAAAATCCAGTAGATTCATATTTTGTTTCCAGAATATGGTAATAGACAGACCAATATGGAGATCGAGTCCCTCGGAAGATCGAGACTAAAGCGGGTTGAAGCAATTATCCTTACCGGTCGGCATACTGGGAAATTTGCAGCTGCTGTCTCGGATCACGATCCGACGGCGGCAACAGAAGAAGGAGATTCAAACCGAGAAGGGGGAGCAAGGAGGAGGAGAACAAGGGTTGCGTGGGCGAGAAGACAAGCCTCGAATCAGTCGGCGGCCGGAAAGGGAGAAAGAGAGAGAGGGGATGTATAAATAGCTGCGAGGCGACGGGTTACGGCGGACGGCAGTGCTTCATCCCGTTCGGATCCATGAGTTCGGCGCATCTGGACCGCTCGTTCTTGTCTCGAATCGTGCGGTCGATGTGAGTCTTTAGCCAAGTCTTTGGTTCCATTGATCGCCTCAATCGGGCCGTGCTTTAGTAGCGTTGGGCTTGACAAGGGTGTTACATTAGGGCTAGGGACCGATGAAGAATTTGATATTCAAATTAAATGAAAAAGGATAGGGAGAGATTATTACTATCCGATACATAATCTTTAAATAATATATATATATATATATATATATATATATATAATTTATTATTTTTATTGATATTAACGAGAAGATATATAGTCTAGTTTTTTAATTATAAAAAAAATTATAATTATAGAAGATATTATTTAATGAGTATAAGTATATCATCAGATATTAGATATATATTCTATACCTTATAAATATGAGATAGAAAATATAGAATTTGATCCGAATCTAATCTATTTTCATCCCTAATTATGACATATTCTTTGTATAAACTAATATGACAAATTCTTGTATAAAGTAATAGAAATTTAATGATATTTAAATTATTTGAGTAATACTATTTGATATGAAAATTATTAAAATTTAAAATTTTACTTACTTCGTAAATAAATTAATTGACAATTTGAACTACTTTTCATTGTTGAATTAAAAATTGAAACATGTCATAGTTGGTAAGAAAACGCACTTGATTGAAAATAAAATATTATATTATATTATATATAATCAAGGACATGTTTATTAAAATTGCATACTTGATGCATTTATAATTTCATAAATCAAATATATTTTATGTTTATGTTCGCCGGAGAAAACATTACAACTAAGGCCTCGTGACCGTTCAAACTTCGGTTCAGGACACGTGGAGAGTGGATCCATCAATAGCTCCGGCACATTTATGCAAAAATAATGAGAAAAATGAAGGACTCTTTTTTATATTGTTGTTGGTTTGATTTATGGATAATTGGCGAGGCCTGCGCGCGTCCTTTCTTCCTTCGAAGATCGATCGATCGATCGATTGCGAGCTGGAAATCTAGGGTTTGATGCCGCCTTCCCTGCATGTGCTGTGGATGGACGATTCCTACCTCTACTCACTTCGTTCCTTTGTGGTCGCCTCCGGAGCCGCTATTCTTTGCTGCATCTGCTCCTTTTGGCCTTACGATCGAACCCCAGAGGGGTCTTCCGGAGGCGTAAGAGGACGAAGTTCTGCCAAGCGGGAGACATTGGCGGTGGGGATTGCAACGGCCACTGCGGTGACGGAAATCAGTTGGAGCCGGAGAGAACTACGCGTGCACTCGACTACACTAGCCTCTGCCGCCTATCCATGACTAACTCCTTGATGAGAAGTGCTGCGAACGACGACGGCGCCTGGAAAGCCCTATACCACAAGGTATGACCTTTCTCGTTTTTGATTGACATGGGCAGTTGTTTCGGTTCATTTTTTGGTAGCTTGTTACTTGACTGATTAATGATTGTTGCTACGTTTGATTTTTCATGATGATTATTTGGAGGGTGCTTCAGTGTTTATGAGTTTAGATTCCGAACTGATTCAAATAAAGAAAAAAAGAGATAACAAGAACAGGGAGCAAATGAATCGCTTTTGATGATGCTTTGAACAGGCTTCATTCAATAGATAGTTCGAGATCTTGACTGTAAGCTTTACTTTATGTCCACTATATCTCTGGTTCATAAACACGATAAAAACTGTGTACCTGGTTATGCTCTAAACTATTTGGGATCAACTATGTAGATGTTTTTCAACTGGTGAACTCCCGTAACAGTGTAATCACTTCTCAAAGTTGACATGTTTAATTTTTTTTGTCAAGTCTTCCTCTTTTTCTTTTGCCTCGCCTCATTTATATCTGATTGATTTTGTTGATCTCTATCTCTATTCCCCCGTAACTGAGGCATCATCTTCACTGAGATTATTGCAATGAATCTAGGTAAGTTTCTAAGTTTTTTATACCTTTTCGCTTATGCTATTAGTGGCACCATTATTCTGTAAAAGATGGTCAATATCTAATGTCTCATTCGTTGTGTATTCCACATTTGTAATCATGTGCATTACCAAATTTGTAATCATGTAGGTTGATAATGCCTCCTTAAAACAGGGACAGAATTAGAATTTGTAACTAGAGAAGGCAACTCATAATGCACAAAAGTAAGAACACAAACTTCCTGTTTGATTATACAAAATTGATTTAGATACAATTTGGGAAATTGTTTAAGTACTAAATTTTTATGCCTTGAAACCAACTAGATGATAATGATTAAGTGATCATTAATAGTGATATGGAATATTACAGGCGGACCCGGGTCTGATGTGACAGTCAAAGTCAAGTTTGTTGGGGTTCAATTAAAGTCCCACATTAGAAAGATTTGGGAAAGATCGTGGGGTTAAAAGGATGTAGGATATCTCCATTGGCATGAGGTATTTTGGGGAGAGTCCAAGAGCAAAGCCATGAGGGTCTAGGCCCAAAGTGGACAATATCATACCATTATGGAGATATGTGGACATCCTTTAAGCACAACAATTTTATTGGTATCAAAGCCAAGTTGCAAAGCATATTTTTTGTGTTTCAGATTTCACGATTTATTTTCTCGATGTGGTTTTTTTGAGTTTTGGGACAAGGTAGCAGCAGGACATCTCCGAGTTATAGGAGTGATGGTTGCCTTTTACATAGTGTAGATGTTAATATACCTGTTTATTAGTCACTCTCTAATTGAGCTTAGTATGATGGCATTTACTGAGTTCGCTCATTTCATAATCATGGTTGAGGTCAACCATGGAAGCAACCAATTGACACTTTGGGACCCTAACATGATGGAGAGAAGATAGATTCTTCTGTGACACCAACTGCTATCGAGTTGGAAGGTAGGAATCTATTAACATTTTCCTAGAGTTCAGAGATTATGGTCTCAAGAGATACCCCAACCATACCAACCTTGGCTACTACCAGTCGGGTGAAGGATAGAGTTATATACTCTTGTTAGCTTGGTCAGTAGAGGACCGATGTACTCTTATTGATTTGATCAGTAGACGACTAATTTACTCTTGTTGGTTCGATCAATAGGATATCGATTACTTTATGACATGAAGTTTCTTACCCTTAGGTTATTTGTGTTTGGTTAGATAACCTAGAAGACACATATGAGTACTTATACAGATGTAGAAAGGATTAAATTAGCTACATATCATTGTTGGCTTGGCCAGTCTTTAGAGGATCGATGTATCCTATTCCATGAGGACTTTGGTCATGGACTGTATATACCTTGTTGGATAACTTAAAAAGGTATATTTGGATAGATAATCCCATTGATGTGGAAAAGTGTAGAGCTAGCTGCTTAACACTTATGGGATATAACTGTTACTTGGTTGTATAACTGGGAGAGTACATTTAGATATATGACTTATACTGGTGTGAAAAAGATGATATTAGCTGTGTATCCTTTATGTGACCATACACTATGTGAAGGAAGATGCAGAAGACGAATTTTGGGAACAAAACGTCTCTTGGTGATTATCATGAGGTGTTTTGAGAGAGTACTTCTCTACTTCCTTTGGAAACATAACGGTTTATAAGACGATGGACAGTTGACTCGCTTAACGTTATTCCATGGGAGATCAAGACTCATGGACTGATCAGATATGGTTAGATATCTTCGATGATACCTAGAGATATATAACCTGTAGTGATGCGAAGAAGGTAGTGCTAGTTGATTAACACTTAGGAAGTGCCACCGTCACTGAGTGGAAATTTAGAGGATGATATATAGAGAGCAAAGCGTTGATTGACAATTATTTCGACCAACTATTTAGTGATAGTGCTCCTCTACCCTTGTATGCATTGCTCGTCACTAGAGATTACTGAACCTTAGGTGGAGCCATCGTAGTATGATGGATTATAAGACATCAACTAATATTATCTTCATCAAGTAGCTCAAGACCTTGACCACATGACTATTTACCCAAGGTCTTGAAGTATATATTTTAGATCAGAGGGTGTTCAACATTTTGTCGACATTTGTCAAGGGACATTTATGGGAACGATTATGAGAGATGTGGAGATACTCTCTTGATGGATAGACTCTTAGTCTGAAGGTTGAGTGATCCTTTGGACTATGAATTCACATTTCTTTACTATGGATATTTAAGTATTTAAAAAGATGAGATTTGACATACTCTTTGGATATTTTTGGATATGATTAGTAGAGTTTTTATACTCATATTTCGTGGATTGACTGTATTTCTACCATTTGGAGAGTTGTAGATTATCAATTAGGAAATTAAGGGATATCCCTTGGACCTCCGTCGTCATACATCTGAGGCACGATGGTTTGAGATTGATGGATATTGTGAGCTTAGATATTGTGATATGTTGATTTCTGATAATCTATTGGTGAATACTAAGAGATTAAATGTTGTGATATGGGGTTGTCTGATTATCTATTAGTGGATATTTGTCTTGATGGTCTATTATTTGGTGTTTATCGTTGATGGGAGTGTCATGTATGATATTTGTAGATTTGTTGTTAGTGATTAGATCTTAAACTCATTGCAAGTGATCTTATGGTGGAGTGTGCTGATTGTGCAGACATTATAAGTTCTTGGTAATGCCATTTGGGTATATCAATGCTCCAGTTATATTCCTGATCCGAGGGGGATCACGAGCATCGTCTTCGTATAGTTCTGGAGATGTCTCGACAGGAACATCTCTATGTGAAGTTAGTAGTGCACATTTTGATTGTCTTTCATAGGATTTCTGGGACACATTGCTTCTAGTTGAGATATATCAGTTAACCCATAGAAAAATAGAGCTGTTATAAATCGGAAACAACCAAAGATAGTAATAGAAGTTTGTAGCTTCCTTTGTTTAGTTAGATATTACTAGAGATTGGTTTAGGGTTTTTCTAGCATTACTTGGTCGTTGAGTTGACTAGCCAGGAAAGGTATGGAACTTACCTGAATAGAGGCTTGTAAGACCAGTTTCAAGAGCTGAAATGAAAAGCTGATAACTGCATTTGTCTTAGTTTTTACCTTCTCGAGCAGACGAATTTATACTCTACATAGATGTATCATACCAGGAGTTAGGTACAGTTTTAATGGAGCGCGGTTGAGTAGTTCCATATTATTTTTGATGACTGAAAGGTCATGAGAAGAATTATCCAACTCATGATTTGGGAGATAGTAGCTACCATTTTCGTGCTGAAAATGGGGAGACATCATTTATACGAGATTCATTATTTTTGTGGGAGATTGTGTGTGTCTCTGAGTTTCTTCTTGTCTAAGAGGGGTTACTCCAGGAAGTACACTAACCCAAAGTTAGAATACATTCGAGTGGTACCCGAATGTATAGAGACTCGAAATGTTCCTATTGGTAAAACGACATAAGGAAAGACATTGCGGATTTTATAGCTCGATGTCTGGGATGTCAACAAGTAGAGGATAAATATCAAAGATTAGATGAATTGTTTCAGTAGATTTGGATACCAGAATGAAATGGAAATGGGAACTGGTTATGATTGTGTTGTGGAATTACCCAGGACATGGAGAAAATATGATGCGATTTGGGCCATCATTGATTGTTGATAAATTTGTTCCCTTTCTATCTATCTATCCGTAGGACGGATTCTTTGGATCAATTAGCAGGGTTATACTATAGAGAGATTATCAGACTTCATGGTATATCTCAGAGTATTGTATCAAAAGAGATCCATGATTCACCTTACGTTTCTGACAAAGTTTGTAGCAGATCGTGAGTATGAAGCTTTGTTGTTGTAGAGGTTTCCAACCTTAGAAAGATGGATAGTCTGAGTGCATTATACGGACGATGGAGGATCTGTAGATATTATGTTATGGATTACAAAGGTAGTTGATTTACTTATAGTTAGCTAGACCATAATATGAGAGTAGCGGAAGTATGGTGAGCTCATAACCCATAGAGTCATCAACATCTACATAGAAGTGGATCATCTTGTAGTTCTATGAGGTAACCTTTAATCCCTCATGGTTAGGGATTTGTTGATGATACTAGTTTAAACTAGTATATGGGTATGATGCTTAGTTGTTTCCCTTAGCGGAGGATCCCTAAGTTTGAGCAGTAAATTTGGAGACCAAATTTTTATTAGTGGGAAAAATGTAATATACGACAACTTTTAATAATAAGTATTATTGGAGTAATAATCTTATTGGATTTTTTTAGGAATTTTTAGAAATATTTAAGATTTAAACAGAGCCCATTTGACACGTTTAAGGGGATAAATCAATTAGGCTCAGAGAATGTCTGTTTAGAATAACCCCTAAATAAGATTTGATTGAGGAGTTAACATAGGGTTTGATTAATTAAACCTAACTACAAATATTAAAAGGCTAGGTTTTTAAATCAATCCTCCCAATCCTCTCCTCATCCTCTTCCCCTATCCCGATCATCTCCTAGCGCACGCGTGATGCCGCCACCACGCTGACTGCCTGCGAGCTCACCGCCGACAACGAACTTCTCCAGCGTGCTTCACCACCATCAAGCCTTGGCTACTAGACCACCATAATTCCAGCCACCCTTCCCTCTTCTTCTCTCTATGCCACCGGTGCTCACCATGATGTGACTCCCGATCATGCCGGCGTCGTGCGATCTCTATTGGCCGAGATTTCTTTTCCCCTTGCCAATCGCTTGAGCCTGTCTTGCTGTCTTTCTCCCCTGGATCATCGCCCCATGCATGTAGATCCTCATCCAGGAGGGGAGGTTC
>JBBMJZ010413111.1:10528201-10549351 GCA_037833815.1 Zingiber zerumbet
CTAATTGTCTCTTGCAAACCATCAATCTCTTTTTCAAGTAACATTTTCTATGAATTTATCTCAAGCTATAATTTTTTCATTCTCCTTTTAAAAGTTACATATCAAGCTGTAGAAGCTTGCTGAAAATATGAAAGTTTTTTAAAAAAATTTATAGGCCCGCGGGTTGGCCCGCCAAACCCGTAACCCGCCTTCGATTGGGTTGGGTTGGAGATTTCCCAACCCACCAAGTTGACGGGTCGACCCGCCCCTGCCCCGCCAAATGGTTGGCCCGCCACGTGTTGGCCCGTTTGATAGCTTTAAAGGTGTAGCCTGGGGTAATGCCTGATCTGCCCCGATTGGTCGGGTTTCCTCAGCTCAATCGGCATAGCCAGGCCTGATACTTTCAATAAGATAACTCCCTGTCAACCCTTTAACAATCCAATTGGGAAAGATGGGACCCTCACCACAGCTAGTCCTTTTCATCAAGACTCGAGCCAGGTGTCACACTCAAACGGTTATCTTGAGCTATTCATAGCTAAACCTGGGTGAGACAAAAAGCACTAGGCGACAACAATGTTAGGGAATCGTAACCTTCTGTTAAGGAATAACCACCATACATCAAGGAATATTTCAGTGGTATGCTATCAGCTGTAAATGGAACTTTCTTTCAACCAATGAGAGGCATCGCGTGTTCTACATCGTCCGACAGCCCTGACACTCAACATTCTCTGACATCGGTCAGGTTCTAGAAGTACGCATTGTCATATAAAAAAGGGAGGTTCTCTCTCTTAGCTAGGTACGCGCGCACATTCACACTCGTCTTCTACATTTCTTTTTTCCTTTATACATTGTGCTTCTTAGGAAAAAAGTACATGACTTGAGCGTCCGAACTGAGGGCCTGTGCAGGAGACTTTTTTCCTGGTTTCTGATCTCTAACGTACTGTGTGCTTGTCTGAGTGTGCGCAGAGCCTAAGTACCACAGGTTTTGTCACCGCCATCCTTCAGTCCCACGTGGGGGTCCGTTTTCCTAGGTATATATGCTAGGTGTGCCCCCTGTTGTCTTTCCATCGGTACTAACTATCTCTTAACCAGCGTTCATCTGACTTAGATTTCAGATAGTATCTATATATTTAATTTTTTTTTCTTAATTTTACAAACTTTGTGGTTGTTGAAATCGCATGATCATCTACAAGATCTTAGTCAAAATTCTACAGCCGAAAATCTTTTTAAATTAGTTAGTGGAGTGCCTTATCATTATCAAAGTCATCAGCTGATTCATCAATTAGAATTAGAGGGATTCTTTAAGAAATTAATTAACAAAGCAAGATCAATTCTTAAAAGGGAAATAATAATAATAACCCGATAAAAAAACTTCACAAGTGATGAAGGAATAAAGGTACTAATGAAGCACTTGAATGCGTTTTTTTTTTATTTAAATTACAGAGCCTCATTAACATTAAAAATAATTGATTAATTGTAAAAGTAATTAACTTTTTGAGAATATTTAATTATTTTGCAGCATTGCTTTGCATTGTTTCCAAAGTAATGATTTATTGCAAACCGAAATATATTAATTGCACCTTGACTGAATCGAATTAATGGTAATCAAAGTGTATTTATTTTAATTTTCAAACTGTTGTACATGTAAGTTGATTTATATTCCAACACAAATTAAATATAAAATATTGTTAAGCTCTCTACTTTACTACACCCCATGTGAGCACATAGTATAATTAGTATTTTTATTATATTTTTTAAGCTGGTTATCCAAATTAAATTTTCCCTTTAAATTTTAAAGGTCGAGTTACATATTTCAAATAGGAAATTTTTTAAGTATTTTTTAAAATTTTTTGATTTTTGTAAGCTCTTAATTATCTTAATTTTATCTTTAAAATTTAGGGATTGAATTATGATATTAAATAAAAAAAAAATTATATATATATTTGCACATATTTCTGGGTGACTGAATATGAGTCCAGGTACTTGATGACTTATCTTGGCGTCTGAATTCACTTTCTCCGATCAGGATGTCCTCCGACACTTAGCCGTCCATAAAAATGTGGAACCGACACATCAGCGACCCCCTTAGTGTCGATCCTATAGATATGAAGGGAGGTAAATACAGGTACACAGCTGAAAGCACATGACTGAGATGCTAACCCCAGATAATGATACCTTGAGAATCAAACCTTGGACCTCTCAGCCATGAAATTATGTACCTCAACTATGCTACGCCCTGCGAACCATGAATATATACAGTATGCAGGGGTGTATATAGTGTAAAAAAAACTTGTATAATTATTTCCTTAGTTTGTTGTGACATCGTTGTCAATGATTAGGTCGCTAATTAATATTTTGCTATCATGTAAAACAATTCAAGGTCAACTACCTCCTTACCCACCCTTTTTCTCACCCAACCCGCCTCCCATGTTATTATGTCAAATTATGATGTATGTGAAAATATTTTATGTTACAAATTAATCAAATTACATCTACCGAAAATGTTTTATGTTGCTAATTAATTCGTTCATAAGCATGCAAAATATATAATTAAGCACGTACGTCGAACCAAAACCCATCGCCGCATTGTTCTTGGACTAAGCCGCTCAACAATAATTAAGCAGATAAGAACAATGTTAGTATCCATAATCGTCCATTAACTAATTCTAATCGCCTTAAACCTTCTTTAGTGGAACGAGTTACAAACCCGAGGAGTTGACTTTTGGATATAAATCGGGTTCGGTTTTTTATGGTAACAAAAGATTCGGCCGAACCGGGCGGTTCGAATTATCATTAATTATTATTTTTAATATTCGTTCGTACGAAGTCTGTTGGCAGGTGAATGAATCGACGGGCGCGGTGACCGTGAGACGGTGAGCGGAAGCTGGGTCGGTGGCGCCGAGCCAGGTCTCTTAGACCATTTTTTTCTAATTCAGGAGATGTGTCACTCATATTTACGGTCAGATCATGATCATAATCCGGCCATAATTAGTTGTGATCCCTTCTAGGGTTTACTGTCCCCACTAAATTATAATTTTTGTTCGGAGCGGATGACAGCGGGCATCTGGAGGACACCCTCGCACGACGTCCAGTAACCTGGTCGCTTATCCACCATCGGAGGCCTTCAGACAACCTGAGACCGCCAGCTCCGAACAAAAATTATAACCCAATATGGACGGTAAACCCTGAAAGGAATCACAACCAATTGTGGCCGGATCACGACCAGTCAACGACGATCCGATCATAAATTCGAGTGGTACATCTCCATTCACTGAATTAAAAAAAATGGTCCAAGAAATCTCCTCCAGGTGGCGCCTCGATTAATTTTAATTCATTAGGAAACCATTTCAGTTACGGAAGTTAAAATAAGGAAAGTGATGCCGCGGAGGCCCGGAACCGAGCCAGGGGCCGCACACGCGCCTCCCACGTGTCCCGACCGAGGGGCTCTCGCTGTCTCCTCCGGGCCCACCTCTCCGTTCTTGTAACCACGTCGACGAGAAGCGTAACAAACTTACGAACCGCAAGAGATTAATTTTCTTTATATATATATATATATATATGCGATAAAATTAATTACAAAAATGAAATAGATGCGTTTAATTGAAAATTTGAAATTGTAATGGATAAAATAGATAAAAATGATTAGGATAAAATGGAATGAAAAAGGAAAATAAAGGGGGGTAGATGGGGATTGGGACGATGCGGGGAACCCGACGCCTTCGTTATAAATGACCCGGTGGAGTCGAGGGGGGAGAGTGGGTAGAGATACTCGAGAGGGGGAGGAGGAGATCGGAGTGTTGGTCGGCGGAGCTGCGCTCGCTCTTTGTCTCTGGTGCCTCGTTCCGTCTCTGTTTCTGCGATCGAGGGGAAACGGTGGCCCCGGCGGAGTCTGCGAGGGTGGCAGATCCGAAGGGGGAGGAGTAGGAGTTAGTTCGCATCGCGTTGTTTCCCGCAGTGCTCTTTGGGTAGGTGGGAAGGGAGGAGCCATCTGTGGTTGGTGGCGAGGAGAGATCTATCTGTCGGCCTACCTAATCATTTAGAGGTAAAAAACGTGGATTTTGATTTGAAAAAGCGCAGCCTCTCTGTGAGATCCATGTGATGTCCATTTCTCCGTGTTTTTGTCTGTCTTGAATCATTTTGGTCTGGTCGTTGATTTTCAGGAAACAGAGATTCTTTTGTGCGTGTGTTTTTTTTATTGCTCTCGTAGTTTGGGGTGGTAGATTCTGGGTTTGCAGATGGTATGTGTGTTTTATCGAGTTTTATTTCTCTTCCTCCTTCTGTTTTGCAGGGAAATCCACCGTCTGGGAAAAATTCCTCTCTGACGATCTGTAACTAAGCCGGTGTCTTTGAATCCGTTCCTTCTTCGTTTACAAGTTAATCAATTTGACACTTTCTGAAGATAAATCGGTTTGCCTTTTGGTGAATCCGTTTGAAGCCGCAAAGCTTTGCACAGACACAAACTTTCATTGTAATCTTCATAAAGGAAACTTTTTTAGGCGTTATTCCTCTGTTTATAAGCTAGAGGTCGGCGGCAGCGGCGATGGCTTCAGTCCCTGGGTCAGCCTTTAAGCTCCGGAATGAATCGGTGGCGCTCTCAGCCATTGTCAATCATAAGCACAACTTCTCTAGTGGTGGTAGTGCTGCACGATTTCCATGCCTTAGACGCTCTCAAAGGGTGTCCTTGCATAGCCAGTTTGTTGGAGCAAAGCTCCGATCTTGTGAACGCGTTCATCATTGGCGGATGGATGGTCCAGGACGTTCACCTAAGCTAAGAATCGTTGCTCCATCCATGTCCCTGTCACAGGTGCCAGAGAAGCCCCTTGGTCTCTACGATCCATCCTTCGATAAAGATTCTTGTGGTGTTGGTTTCATTGCTGAGCTATCTGGAGAGTATAACCGGAAAACAGTATGTTTCTATCCATATCAATCAATTCTGGATTCTATCAAAACGTCTAATAGGAAATCAATCATCATACAGTGCACATTTATCTTATTTGGCCTTTTTTTTTGTTTGTTTGATGAATTTTGCAGGTTGCTGATTCTCTGGAGATGCTTGTTCGAATGGCCCATCGTGGTGCATGCGGCTGTGAAACTAATACTGGTGATGGGGCTGGCATACTAGTGGCACTCCCTCATGGTTTTTTCGTTGAGGCATGTATCCACACTTTGTCACAATGTTTCCTGTAAAAAATGTGTTGTTTAATTTGTAGCTTTTGTTAATTAATAGTGCTTGCTAGTTTAGCTTAGTCAATGAAAATGTTGAGCATATGCAATACTAATCATTTTTTTTTCTTTTTTATGTCTTTTTTCTGATTCTGCTCTATGTTTTTTCAGGTCACGAAGGATGTTGGCATGCAACTTCCATCTCCTGGTCAGTATGCAGTGGGTATGTTTTTCTTGCCACAGGATGATAGTCGCAGGGAGGAAAGCAAAGTTGTTTTCACTAAGGTACCAACTAAGAATGGTTGACTTAAGAACTATGAGCACGTACATTGAACATTCTGAAATACATGGAAGTATAAGGATTTGGACATAAATCTAGCACTAATATTGAATCTTTAGCTGTTCATTTTATCTCAACTATTTGGGATCAGCCACACATATCTTATCCCTTCACTTCATTGAGCTCTATGCAGCGCTATAGTTTTACTAATATTCAAAATTTAATGTTTTTTAGTCATGCAACATTTGTCTCCATTTATTTCTTACACCTATTCTTAATCATTCAACTCTTCTAACAGTAGTCGCCATCAATAGATTTTATAGTTAGATGAGTTGAATTGATAGAGTTGAATGCATAAGAGTTAGTGAAACCAGATAGATATCTACTTAAACTGTTAAAGTAACAAAAAGTGATTTGAGGGGTTTGGATATTACTAGTGATATGGTCTTATATAGAGTCCAAGAGTGGATAAAATCAATGTAGCTAATTCTAAATTGTGGAGACCATGACTGGATGACAAGAATGACTTCTAGTGGATGCTAAGGTTAATTCTATTGTGTGTGGATATGTGATAGCCACTTGGAGTGTAAGTCTTTTTTCCTTTCTTTTATTTTATTGCATGTCTGATAACTTTTCCTTTCTGTATGAATCACATCAGTATCCTCTTTGATGTTTTATATCCCTCTGATAATTGATCTTGCTTGCAGGTTGCAGAATCTTTGGGACATGCTGTGCTTGGCTGGCGCTCAGTGCCAACAGATAATAATGATCTGGGTGAATCTGCTTGTCAAACTGAGCCAATCATTGAGCAAGTTTTTCTCACTCCAAGTCCACGGTCAAGTGCTGATCTCGAGCAACAGGTTTGTCTCTAGCTCTGTGTTGGTCTTATTGCAGATCACCATAGGAACAGTCTGTCATTATTTGTTATAATGAGTTTTGACTTTGATATCTGAATAAATCTAGATGTATATATTACGGAGGATTTCAATGGTAGCTATCCGAGCTGCTCTCAATCTGCAGCATGGTGGAGCTAAGGACTTTTATATTTGCTCACTTTCTTCTAGGTTAGTTTTTTTTTTTTTAGAACTTGGTATCATCCCTTGTTGCAATCATTTTTGTTTTGTCCAATATGTGAAATTATTACTCATATTCAAAATATAATATAAGCTTTCTAATGAATCAATTCATTTAATTTATTTATTATGTTTATGGTAGAAGTATCTCTTATGTGTCTGATTTTGACAGGACTGTTGTTTATAAAGGTCAGTTGAAGCCTGATCAACTAAAGGACTACTATTATGCAGATCTTGGAGATGAAAGGTTTACAAGTTACATGGCCCTGGTAAATACAAACCTATCTGACCTCTTTCTTTACTTATGAACTCTGATTGCAGCAGACTACAAGAGAAGACTGGTAACGGAACTCTCTTAAGGTTAAATAAGGTTTTGAGGCTTTATACTTTGAATTATATCTTGCACTCTTCTGTATTTGGTACTGCTTAAATTTGAGTACTGAATAACTTGGGTGGGTTGGTGAGATCTTTGTGGTCGATAACTTAGTAAACCATGTTGCAGAATCATGATGCACTGCTCCCCATGGTCAGTGGGATGAGAGTTCCAATTTGAAGGTGAAAAGAATTGTTGGTGAAGGTAGCTTAGGTTCCCGTGTTATTTTGTATTGACTATGACGATAAATAGAACTCATAGTGCTTTTGAGTGCAGATCGACGTTGACATTTTTAGAAGAGATCTCTAGTGCAAATTCAGATAGCTTTAATTTAGATCCTGAGAAATATCTTCATGTGCAGGTTCATTCTCGATTCTCTACAAACACTTTTCCTAGTTGGGATCGTGCACAACCTATGCGAATTTTGGGCCACAACGGAGAAATCAACACATTGAGGGGCAATGTGAATTGGTATGTTTTGAAGCTAAGTGGGCTGTAATCCTTGTATCATGTTCTCAATAAAATGCCAAAGTAGCTTAACTCCTGTGATATCCTTTTCTCTAAAGGATGAAGGCACGTGAAGGATTGTTGAAGTGCAAGGAACTAGGTTTGTCAAAGAATGAAATGAAGAAACTTTTGCCGATTGTTGATGCTAGTTCATCTGATTCTGGTAGGTTCAGGCATTTATTATAACTTTATTATTTAATGGCTTATTTAATATGGTGTGGATATGTATTAGATGACCAATAAATATGGTGAAACTATAACAAATACACACATTAAATAAGGAAGAGGAAGAATAAAGAAGATTTGGTTAGCAGCGATAAAATACGATAAAATTTATTTAAATATAGACGATGGTATAGTAGGTGAAAGTTCAATGGTGTAGGAGAGGATCTATATAGCCAACCAAGCTTGGTTGTTGTTGTTGTATTTATTCTGTATTTGAACCGATCCAGTTTTGTGTGAACATAGGTATCATCTTGAATTTTCCCCCTGAAATCTATGCGAGCTTGATCTGTATTAATTCATACTTTCAGGCGCATTCGATGGTGTCCTTGAGCTTCTGGTCCGTGCTGGCAGAAGTCTTCCTGAAGCTGTTATGATGATGATACCTGAAGCATGGCAGAATGATAAGAACATGGATCCTGATAGGAAGGCTCTCTATGAATATTTCTCAGCTCTTATGGAGCCCTGGGATGGACCCGCTCTCATATCTTGTGAGATTCAATGACAATGCTTACTGAAAATGCTGTAGCAGAATATTTGTCTGAAGATGCATGCTAATTTTTTCTTACAGTTACGGATGGTCGCTATCTTGGAGCAACATTGGATCGTAATGGTTTGAGACCTGGCCGCTTTTATATCACTCATAATGGACGTGTTATCATGGCTAGTGAAGTAGGTGTTGTAGACATTCCTCCCGCTGAAGTGGCAAGGAAAGGAAGGCTCAACCCTGGGATGATGTTGTTGGTGGATTTTGAAAATCATGTTGTTGTTGATGATGAGACACTTAAGCAGCAATTTTCACAGGCTAGACCATATGGAGAATGGCTTAGGAGACAGAAGATTTGCCTTGAAGATGTTATCAATTCTGTCCCTAAAAGCGAAAGGATTCCTCCAAGCATCTTTGGAACTGTACGGGTAAGTTTATATGTTTTTGGAGGAGGACTATGTTTGTGTTTGCCTATGCATACGGGAGACTGATGATTGGTTGCTTTTTGTTCTTAGTCTCAGACTCATGATGAGGACATGGAAAACATGGGGCTTCATGGTCTTCTGGCACCACTGAAAGCCTTTGGGTAATTCCCAGCTAGGAAAGTTGCTTCCATCTTTTTAAAAATCTATTTTCACTGAAAAATTTATCCGCTGAACTATTCTTTCAGCTATACTGTTGAAGCATTGGAAATGCTGTTGCTGCCAATGGCAAAAGATGCCACTGAAGCTCTAGGTTCAATGGGAAATGATGCTCCCTTGGCCGTGATGTCAAATAGAGAGAAACTTAGCTTTGAATACTTCAAGCAGATGTTTGCTCAAGTTACAAATCCTCCAATTGATCCGATCCGGGAGAAAATAGTTACATCCATGGAGTGTATGATTGGTCCTGAAGGGGATCTTACTGAAACCACTGAAGAGCAGTGCCATCGTCTGTCATTGAAGGGGCCTCTTCTATCCATTGACGAAATGGAAGCTGTAAAAAAGATGAACTACAGAGGTTGGCGCAGCAAAGTACTTGATATCACATATCCAAAGGAGCAAGGCCGAAAGGGTTTGGAGGAAACCTTGGATAGGATTTGTTCAGAAGCTCGTTCTGCTATCCATAAAGGCTATACAACTCTTGTACTGTCTGACAGAGGTGAGGATTTCAAAACTTATGGTACTTGTTTTTTAACTGCTTAAATCATGTTAACATGATTGCTATGGATTGTCTTTTAATGATTTTGTTCGTCTATAGTAACTATCATCTGTTTTATTTGGCATATTTGGGTATATATAATCTCTTCATTTGTTTTAGTTTCTATGTTGCTTTTAACTTTCTGATTCTACATTCTGTCTTAACAATGTCTATATTTTTAATTGTAAAATGAGATTGAATTTCGGAATGATGTAGGTTTTTCTTCCAATCATGTTGCTGTAAGCTCCCTCTTGGCAGTTGGTGCTGTCCATCAACATCTAGTCTCAACACTTGAGAGGACACAGGTAGGATTGCTGGTTGAATCTGCAGAGCCCCGTGAAGTGCATCACTTTTGTACTCTTGTTGGGTTTGGAGCAGATGCTGTCTGCCCGTATTTGGCCATAGAAGCAATTTGGCGATTACAAATTGATGGAAAGATCCCTCCTAAAGCAGATGGAAAATTCCAATCAAGGGAGGATCTTGTTAAGAAATACTTTAAAGCCAGCAACTATGGAATGATGAAGGTTCTTGCTAAAATGGGGATATCGACCCTAGCATCTTACAAGGGTGCGCAGATTTTTGAAGCTTTAGGACTCTCTTCTGACGTTATTCAGAAATGCTTCAAAGGAACACCAAGTAGAGTTGAAGGTGCAACATTTGAAATGCTTGCTGGAGATGCACTCCATCTTCATGAGTTGGCATTTCCAACCAGAGCACCACCACCCAGTAATGCAGAAGTATTACCTAATCCTGGGGATTACCATTGGAGAAAAGGAGGTGAAATTCACCTTAATGATCCCCTTGCAATTGCTAAGTTGCAAGAGGCAGCCAAAGCTAATAGTATTACTGCATACAAAGAATATTCTAAGCGTATACAGGAGCTGAACAAGAATTGCAACCTTCGTGGAATACTGAAGTTTAAAGATGTCACTGAGAAAGTTCCTTTGGACGAGGTCGAACCTGCTAGTGAGATTGTTAAGCGCTTTTGCACTGGAGCTATGAGTTATGGTTCAATATCATTGGAAGCACATACTACTCTAGCAATTGCTATGAACAAAATTGGAGGCAAATCTAATACCGGTACGTTCTTATTATGTCCAAAATCCTGTGTGATTTATTAACAAATTACTAGCATCCACTGTTTTAATTATACACTAGCTTGAACTTGTTGCCTTTTCCAATCCAAGACATTGGTAAATCGTCTTAAACTGATAGGGAATGTAAGCGTTCACCACTCATGACATGTTTCTCTGATGTTTTACGGTTTCACTCATAAGCTTCGCTTATTGAGCAGCAAAAGGCCTCTTGGCCTTTCAAGATTTAGTTCACTTAATTCTTTCTTTTGAATCTGAAGCATGCATTGTCTTGCGTGTGTGTGCGCGCGCGCACGTGCACGTGTTTTTATATATTGCTATTAACACTTGAAATTTTTTCCATGACAATTATCTACTTTTTTTTTTTTTTTGAATCTTGTGCTTTTTGTTAATGATTGGACAACATTTGGAAGTAAGAGATGGATGGTTTATAATTTATATTGTTCTACGGCTTATATTTTGTTCTTTTGAAGGTGAGGGAGGCGAGCAACCTTCTCGTATGGAGCCTCTGCAAGATGGTTCAAGGAATCCAAAGAGGAGCTCCATTAAACAAGTAGCAAGTGGTAGGTTTGGTGTAACAAGCTACTACCTGAGCAATGCTGATGAACTCCAGATAAAGATGGCTCAGGTAATAATTATAGGTGTTGTTTTCTCTAGCCAGTAGTTTTCTCTGTCCAATATTTAAACATTGGGAACTTTCTACCTCCTTTCCATCTATTGGAATGTAAGTTCCTACTGTTTATGAATCTGTGTTCATGGACAGATGATGCTGAGCTACAGTGCACTAATTATGTCTTTGTATCTATAATGATGAATACCTTTGCAATTTGGTGAGGTCATATTTTCTGATGTTTATTTTTCTTATCAATACCTTTTGTTTTTATGACTTTTTTTTTGATGTTGCATAGGGGGCCAAACCGGGCGAGGGGGGTGAACTTCCAGGCCATAAAGTTATCGGTGATATTGCTGTCACAAGAAATTCCACTGCTGGTGTTGGCCTTATTAGTCCTCCACCACACCATGATATCTATTCCATTGAAGATCTTGCACAGCTTATTTATGATCTTAAGGTATTTAATCTTGACAACTGGTATTTTCTAGTTCCTTTTTGATGAGAACCTATTGTCAGTAAAATAACAAAAGAAGAATTATAATTGAAACTTTTGATCTATGTTCACTAGTGTGAAGAGTTTTCTGTTGTAATTTCATTATTATTTTCTTTTATAGAACTCAAATCCTGGCGCCAGAATTAGTGTTAAGCTAGTCTCTGAGGCTGGTGTTGGGGTAGTTGCCAGTGGGGTTGTAAAAGGGCATGCTGACCATGTTTTGATATCTGGGCATGATGGTGGCACAGGAGCTTCTCGTTGGACTGGCATAAAAAATGCTGGTCTGCCCTGGGAGCTTGGATTAGCTGAGACACATCAGACTCTAGTTGCAAATAACCTGCGAGGACGAACAGTAGTGCAGACAGATGGGCAGTTAAAAACAGGAAGAGATGTTGCAATTGCAGCGCTACTTGGGGCAGAAGAGTTTGGTTTCAGCACTGCACCTCTAATAACTCTTGGCTGCATCATGATGCGAAAGTGTCACAAAAATACTTGCCCTGTTGGAATTGCCACTCAAGATCCTATTCTTCGTGAAAAATTTGCTGGGGAACCTGAACATGTTATAAACTTTTTCTTTATGCTGGCAGAGGAAGTTCGTGATATAATGTCTCAATTGGGCTTTCGGACCATGACCGAGATGGTTGGTCGTGCAGACATGCTTGAGATTGATAAGGAAGTGACAAGTAGTAATGAAAAATTGAGGAATATTGATCTTTCATTGCTTCTTAGACCTGCATCTGATATTCGGCCTGGAGTGCCTCAATATTGCATTCAAAAGCAGGATCATGGACTGGATGTGGCATTGGATCAGAAGCTTATTTCCTCATCAAAAGTTGCTCTTGAAAAAGGCTTGCCTGTTTATATTGAGATGCCAGTTCGCAATGTAAACCGTGCTGTAGGTACCATGCTTAGCCATGAGGTAACTAAACGTTATATGTTGAAAGGATTGCCTACAGATTCAATCCATATTAAGCTAGTTGGAAGTGCTGGTCAGAGCCTGGGAGCTTTTCTCTGTCCTGGAATTACTATTGAGCTTGAAGGTGACAGCAATGACTATGTTGGGAAAGGATTATGTGGAGGCAAAATTGTAGTTTATCCACCAAGAGAGAGCCAATTTGATCCAAAAGAAAATATTGTTGTTGGCAATGTTGCATTATATGGGGCCACAAATGGGGAGGCATATTTTAATGGAATGGCTGCAGAAAGATTTTGTGTCCGTAACTCAGGTGCTAGAGCAGTTGTTGAAGGTGTTGGTGATCATGGCTGTGAGTATATGACTGGTGGTACTGTTGTTATTTTAGGTAAAACTGGGAGAAACTTTGCTGCTGGTATGAGTGGTGGAATTGCTTATGTTTTCGATATTGATGGGATGTTTCAGACACGATGCAATCCTGAGTTGGTTGATCTTGAAAAGGTTGAGGATGAGGAAGACATCACAACATTGAGAATGATGATTCAACAACACCAACGTTATACAAGAAGTGTTCTAGCAAGGGAAGTCCTTTCTGATTTTGAATCTCTGCTGCCCAAGTTTTTCAAAGTGTTTCCAAGGGATTATAGGATGATTCTTCAGAAAATAAAAGCAGAAGAAAATGTTAAAGAATCTGAGGAGCAAGAAGAAAAAGAGCTAATGGAAACGGATGCATTTGAAGAGCTAAAGAAACTGGCCGCAGCATCTTCTGTTGCTAAGGTTAGTATAAAGTACTTTTTGTAATTTGATTTGGGTACATTTATTCTGAGATTCGAATTTGATGGTATTTGATGTATTAGGAATTCGTTCAATGTTCTTTATCCAACTTGAAATAATTCTATCAAAACCCATTTTGATAAAAGAATATTTATCGTCTATGCCAAATATCTTTCTTTCCCTTTTTCAGAGTAGCATAGTGTCTCAACTCTCATTGACTTGAGGGATTAAAATATTATTTGAACTTTACAGAAAGAAGAAGACTTGGCTGCAGCAAAAAGGCCAACACAGGTTGACAATGCTGTTAAGCATAGAGGTTTTATTGCTTATGAGCGACAAAGTATTTCATATAGGGATCCTAATGACCGAATCAAAGATTGGAAAGAAGTTGCTAATGAGTGTAAGCCAGGGCCACTGATGAAAACACAATCTGCTCGCTGCATGGATTGTGGGACTCCTTTTTGTCATCAGGTGATGTTACTCATCTTTATGAGAAGATTGCCTTATCTTGTGACAACTTTGTTTTTCCAATTTTTATGTTATAAACAGTGATGATCTATTTTCTTGTTATATTTCATTTTAAAGTACTCTTGAATCCTGATGATATGGCTTGGATGACCTTGCAAGATTTGACGGGGAAAATGCTAAAAGTTGACATACTGTTATGTTTCAGTTTAGTAATTTGGTCTGTACCTTCCATTCAATTGCCTACAATTAACAGGTTATTATTAAGTTTAGGAGTCTGTATTAAACCTTCTTACAGGTGAATAAGATATTGTGAGGCCTCTCTATCATAGTTGGTGTTGGCTTCTAGACTTCTGTATTATTTGTACAGGAGAACATTGATCTTTCGAGTGTTCAAATTCATGGTTATTAATGTTTACTTGAACCTAAAACATAAAGAACATGAGCCATAGTCGATAATCAATATTGGGCCCGGTGAAAAGCATCCAGAGAACAATATGTTGGGCATCACACTGGCACTTTTTTTTTCCCCACCATGTGGCACTTCTAGTCCTTCGAAACAGATCCTTTTCAGATTCCTTTGCTGTTTCCTGAACCAGCTATCCTAATAATTTATATCCAGAGTGTAAATCTCTGTCAGTTGTGAAACACCATGCTCAGAATCAGATGCCCACTGGATATTTTACCTGGTTAAATTCTGTTCCAGTTTATTTCACCTCACAGTGGAAATGTTTGTCTTTTATTATTATTATTTTTGTCCAGTCATTTCCTGTCAAGCATATTAGTTAATTTAATGCTTAAAGATCATTAACCAGAAGAGCCACTTTGTCCCTACACTTCGTAACCTAATATTTGCCTGGTTAGATCAAAACAGTCATGTAGATCTTATTTTTTGGGGGTTCTTTTAGGTTCAATATGAATTCTGCCATCTTTCCTGAATGTTTTGCTTGTTATATTATGATTTTACTTTCTTTTTTGCAGTACCGAAGTTTGTTTAGTCCATTTACCTTTTATTTTCCTTTCCTTGAACATGCCACCATCTATGATTTTGCATGGCAATTATATCCTTTTACTAAATTTTTCTTGCTTTTATTTGCAGGAAAACTCTGGGTGCCCACTTGGAAATAAAATACCTGAATTTAATGAACTGGTTCATCAAAATAGATGGCGTGAAGCATTGGATCGGCTTCTCGAGACAAATAACTTCCCAGAATTTACTGGCCGAGTCTGCCCTGCTCCTTGTGAAGGATCATGTGTTCTTGGCATCATTGAGAACCCAGTTTCTATTAAAAGTATAGAGTGCGCAATCATAGACAAGGCATTTGAAGAAGGGTGGATGATACCTCGTCCTCCACAGAAAAGAACTGGGTAAGGAACTGTTCCAAGCAATCTAGTTTTTTCATGATAGATCATGGCCAATCTAACTAATGGTTCAAAAGAAGCCCAAGAATCAGTGTTCCTGGTTGAGTTCTCTGCATTTATATGTTGGAATCTATCATTAAGATTCTGTTTCCAATTACCCAATCGGTAGGGATCGAGTTTTTTCTTACTACCACCTGCTTGATACTTTTGGGCTTAATATGATAATATCTGTGACTGACGGGTTAAATTATAAACAATCATGTTCTGAAATGTATCTCAATGCCATCTTATAATCACCTTGTATGTAGTGATTCTGATGCCAATTTGTGACTCTGGTCTAAGGTACTACACTAATGGCAGTTATAATATTCTTTTTGTTCACGGAAATTGTTGCTTTCTTATGTACAGGACAGTGGTTGTCTCAAGTTACTACACTAACAATTGGTTTTTGTAATCTTTGCTTTGTTGTGATTGATACTATTGTATGCCAATGAAATTGTTGCTTATCTACATTTTTGTGATGGATGCGATTTTTTGTTAATGCAATCCTGACTTTTGTATTGAAGGGTAGATGCTTAAGGTATTGACAACTTTTGTATGACTAATACAGGAAGAGAGTTGCCATTGTTGGTAGTGGTCCAGCTGGGCTTGCTGCTGCTGATCAGTTAAATAAAATGGGTCATTTAGTCACTGTTTACGAACGTGCTGACCGAGTTGGAGGGCTTATGATGTATGGTGTTCCAAACATGAAGACGGATAAAGTTGAGATCGTTCAACGTCGTGTGGATCTAATGACCAAGGAAGGTGTTAATTTTGTGGTAAACGCTCATGTTGGAACAGATCCAAAGTTTTCCCTTGGCCATCTCCGTTCCCAGAATCATGCAATCGTCTTGGCTTGTGGAGCTACTAAACCAAGGTAAAGTCCTCTTGGAGTAATAAAATTTCTTAATATCTTCGAATTTGTGCTACCATTTTAACTAATATCTCATCTTTGTAGACATCTATGTGTCTTTGGTTAAATCAATGGTTGGCACGTTTTGACATAGCATCATAAACTAAACACTTTATACCATTACAAACTTATGCTGTGTCTTTGTTCATCCATGGATAGAGATGTTGATGCTCTTTTCTTGAGTCATGACTCGTGACGTGATGAATATTGGTTATGAATGCCAGTCTGCATTAAGCTGGTTTAAGATTTTTATCATACATTGTGGTCTTTGTTTTATTGTTTCTATTTTAGTTTTGTTGCATCTTATCCATGACACTGAATAATATTCCTTCAATTTCTTGTTTAGGGATCTTCCTGTTCCTGGACGAGAACTCTCTGGAGTCCATTTTGCAATGGAATTTCTCCATGCAAACACTAAAAGTCTGCTTGATAGTAATCTAGGGGATGGTAAATATTTGTCTGCACAAGGGAAGAAAGTGGTTGTAATAGGTGGAGGAGATACAGGAACTGATTGTATTGCAACATCTATCCGACATGGCTGTACAAACCTTGTAAATCTAGAACTACTTCCTGAACCACCTAAGAAAAGAGCACCAGGAAATCCATGGCCGCAGGTTCTTCTCTTCCCTTTGATTCCATTATTTTTTCAGCAACTTCGAGGATAAACATCGAGGATGCATAACATCTTACCCCTTGCCTAAAATTGTTGGCCATGCACTAATCTCATTGTCTTTCAACTTGTGATCTTCATTTTATTTTGCAATATTGTGTAGTAATCTCACTGTTTCAACTTAGCACTCTTTATAGGAACTCAAAATGCGTTTCATTTGTTGTCATTTCTGATTTAATTTCTTCAAATATCACCAAATGCAGTTGCCTAATTGTTTTTTTTTACAGTGGCCTCGGATTTTCCGTGTAGATTATGGTCATGAAGAAGCGACATCCAAATTTGGAAAAGACCCACGGACGTATGAGGTTCTGACCAAGCGATTTGTGGGAGATGAAAATGGAGTTGTCAAGGGCCTCGAGGTGGTCCGGGTCCATTGGGCAAAGGATAGTAGTGGAAAATTCAAGTTCGAGGAAATCAAGGGCTCTGAGGAGACTATAGAAGCTGATCTGGTTCTCTTAGCTATGGGCTTTCTTGGTCCAGAATCGGTGAGTTTTTCCTACAACATTATGTTCAGCACGAATCATCTGTCTCCATTTCACATGCTATCATCCTCCTACCCTCACAGGCAATTGCAGATGAACTGGGTCTAGAGCTAGACAACAGGTCCAACTTCATGGCGGAGTACGGCCACTTTGCAACCAGTGTAGATGCGGTTTTTGCCGCTGGGGACTGCCGACGAGGCCAGTCGCTCGTCGTTTGGGCCATCAACGAGGGCCGTCAAGCTGCGGCGCAGGTCGACAAATATCTAATGAAAGATGTGGATACTAGAAGCAAAGACAGCCCTTCTGCTTCCAGCGAAGATTTAGTCCAGAAAATAACCGCTCAGGGAAAATAATTCTAGCTGTGTTAGCTTCAGGTGCTTGGTGCCATAAATTTTAGGGTCCATCGTTTTCGAAGTTGTCTATTTGTTGTGTTGGTGGCTGTGTTCAAAGGTTGTATTGGATGTGCTGGAAACAGTACACAGTTTTAACCATAAGAAAAGAAGTGCTTTTGTTGGCAACACCAAGGGCTATGAAATTGTAAGCTTCGTTTCTCAATCTTAGACTCTTAGTCGCAATAACACAGACTACACTTGTTTATACTATGGCTTAAAATGGTGGATGAAACAAGGTTTCAGGTAGTTTCATTCTATACTTGTTCATGACTTAATTCTTTGCTCTCTGTTATGTTTCATATGCACAGACGGCTACTCACTGGTGGCAGAGAGGTGAGCATCATGCTAAATATCAAGATAGCAAACTTTGCAAGTTCACATCAGACATGAGCTGTCTCTCAGAGTCAGCCATGTTCTTTCCTTCTCCCCACCATGTGAAGACAGCATGAGCGACAGTGGACATTTTGCAACATCTGCCTTCCATCGCGTACTCAATTGCCTGTCCGTCACTCGCGAGAACAGGCTCTGAGTAGTCAGTACTCAAGTAGAGCTGTCTGAGCAGATGCTTAGACGTGCTAAAAGGTGAATATGTTCGTCCTTAGAGTCTTTGTTAATACGGAGGAGGTAAATCACGGGTGGTTACTAGTCTTTGGAATAGTGACTAGTATATAAAGAAGATATTTATTTAGTTTTGTCGAGATTCGAATCCTAGATTTTATGGTGACAATACCTCATACGTTAGCCACTAGATCGTCCCGAGGGGACAGATGCTTACATGCTTACAAACAAGGATGGAGCCCAAAAGAATTTCATATGAAAGGCGAAAGATGTATATTGTGGTCCTCCATTTACTATCTCATTTTATTCCCCTACACCACTTGCACTTAAAAATCTCATTTTTATTCCCCTATTTAAGACCATGTCAGTTATGTATACTGCTTTATTCTACTAGTTGTATTATGGAAGAGTTTCCATATACATTTGTTATCTATCGAAAAAGATTTTAAACTTTTTAAAAATAGGGTCAGCATCCGTACGTTTAATGTTAAATGGGACGATAGCAATTAACCTAAAAGTGCACTTAAAATTTTAGAGTTCATGAAAGACTGCAGCTATTTGTTTTCCATTTTATCACTCCTGTCACAATAATGCTACATTTAAAGAACATCACTATGGTGTGGATTTTCAAATACAACATCAAAACGGTGTTGATCAATTTTAAAAATCAACACCATAATATTTTAATTCTTTAAAATTCAACATCACATCATTATGGTACTTACTGTTCGTTGAATATACGATCACTCTCAGAAATAGTCAATGAAATTAACTGGAATTATTATTTTTTACTGTTATTTGAATATAACATCATAGTGATTGGTGGAAGCAGTACAATAGAAAATAAGTACACCTTTGATAAATTTGAAAGTTAGGTGTCCCTTGTGAAATTTTTACAATTTGAAATGCGATCTTTGATAAATTATCATGGGACGATCGGTCTCAATATCGGTTGACATTGCCAGTTTAATTCTTGCAAAATTGAGGCTAACGAGCTCGGATTCGGATTAGAATTGTTGGGGCTTTACCATATAGTAGGGATGTAGAATGTCTATCCTTCCCGGAGGGAAGTGGATTACTCAACCTTGTTATTTCATCCTCATCATCCAAGGAGTGGAGAAAAAAATAAGATGATAAAGTATGGTGTTCCATCGCCTCTTAAAAATGCTCAACACATGGTAGCTATAATTTCATTCCTTTAGCTTAAACTCATTGAACCGGAACTAGTCTCCTAATGACAACTGAGAATATCAATAATCGATCGTCCATCATCATTTTTTTTTTTTTTTTTTTTTGCCAATTGTTAATCATTCAGCTGTTCTTCCTGTTAAAAATTAATACTAAAATATTTACTTGCTCCTGGCTCATCCACATGTCTTCTTCAGGTTGACAGAACATCAGCTGTTATAGTCCAAAGTGACGCTCTACACAATATTTTATGTCAAATTTCAATGCAACTAGTCTAAAATTTCTTAGGCAAAATTTTGATTTAATATTACAAAGGGTGTTATTTTATCAAAGGATGCATCATCCCAACCTTGACTTTTTAAAATTAATATTATTTTATACATAATTGTAGCAACTACAAAGTCATCATAATTATAGTATATACATCCGTGATTTATCTTCTCCGTGTTAGCCCTGAGACGAATTGACGGGGGCACTAGGGACGAGCATATTCATCTTTTGCCACCGAAATTATAATTATAGTATATACATTTCAACTTAAATCAATATAAAAAATTATATTATAGTAACTATAAACTGTAATATAGACAATTCAGTTCTAATGAACAATAATAAACTATATCGTAATAATACTTTATCTCTATATTATAACAATATTTCAATTACGATGAATACTAATAATATTAAATTATAACAACTAAAAATTCTCTGATGAATATTGATCAACATTAATAGATTAGTCAATATTATAGTGTAATAGTTATGAGATTAGTCATAATTGCTATAATTACACAGCACTTATGATCTTCTTAGCTGCTACAGATAATTTCAAAAAGTATTATTTTGAGATTTGCTCCAATTTCTTTCACCGTGGCTCACCAAAAAGCCAAACTACATGAAATAAAATTATATTATGCATAACGAACAATCCAATAACTGCAGCTGTTGCTAGCTCATGACCCTAAAATATCCATATTAATTTTCTTATTAAAAATACATAATTTAAGAGAAAAAAATTAATTTTTAAAATTAAATATCAACTTTTTATTATATAGAGAAATGATTTACTCAAGGAAAAAATCTCAAGGAAAACCTCAAGGATAAACACATAAAATAATGGGGTCCACAAAAAGTGAAATGATCGGCCATGACTTTTCTATATTTTTTATCTTTCTCTATAATATTTAGGAAACTAAATCTACTATTTATAAATATTAAATTTAGACACTAATAAGATAACTAATATAAAAAAATTTTAATTATCCTATCTAAAATGTAAGATAAAATCTTTAAATAGGATAATTGATATAAATGTTCTAATGGTGTAGTATTTATTGTCACCCATAAACTCTTAATTTTATCCCTAACTATGGTATATTTGTAGAAATTTTTCCTTTAAATAGAGAGCACAATCTACCCATCACGCGCGCTTCCCAATTTATACTAAGTAGCCGATAGAAAATTTTCATAGGATCAAACCAATCACCCCAGAGATAATTATTAAAACTAACTGGGTTTATCATTTTGATCTCCAAGGCTATAGTACCATGGTAAGATATTTAGATTGTCATCAGACACCCACAGTTCGATTTCTAACTATGATATATTTACATAAATTTTTTCTCTAAATGGATGAGAGCACAATAAAAGAGGTTAAACTTCTAAACTGACTTTTCAATTTATCTTCATAGCTCATGAAAATTTCACCAGTCACCTCATAGCTAACTAAATTTATTATTTTTATAATAGTGAAAAATAACCAGATTACAGCATCTCATGAGTGAATAATCATAGATGATAAAAGACATGAATAACAAGCACATTATGGGCAATTCGACATGATGTGCTGCAGTTTGACATCTCTAAACCATCAGATAAATTGCAATATTTCAGAGTGGAGAAATAATAACGAGAGACATCAAAAACAAGAA
>JBBMJZ010413111.1:10553541-10565297 GCA_037833815.1 Zingiber zerumbet
AAAATACATTTATGACTATATTTCTTTAAGATAACGTTCTCCATGGGAGGAAAATGGTAAAAAAAAAAAAACACGTGATACAAGACTATTCACTCGTCCCCGCATGTATATGGATAAGGAAAATCATAAATAATTACGAGCTATTAATACATATTGTCAAGATATAAAAAAAATATATTGGGACACGCTAAGTTTTCATCCTAAAATAACATGTGAAACAACATACTTTAATCATCGTACCGTCATAAATAAATGATAAAAACATGTGATAAAAGGTGGTTCACTCACTCCAACGCTCCTGCCAATCCGTCCCTAAGCCAGCACGGTGAAGATAAATCACAAGTGGTTACTAACAATTAGTGCAGGTGGCAAGGCATGAGGGAGGTATATTCGAACACGCTGAGTTTTCGACAATACTTCATGCCTTAACCACCACACCACCCTAAGGGGACTAGGAAATGGAAAAAAACATGTGGCAACAGACGATTCACTCGCCCCCATCAACCTGTCCCTAGGTCAACATGAGATAAATCACGGATGACTACTAGTCATTAATGCAAGTGGCAAGGCATGGGGGAAACATGCTTGGACACACCGAATTTTGACCATAATACCTCATTCCTTATCCACCGCACGGCCCCGAGGCGACAAGAAATAGAAGAAACATGATGACAAAAAAGTAACTACGCTCGCCCCAAGAGGCCCCCCAACCCGTCTTAAGACCAATACGAAGAAGGTAACTCACGAGTAACTACTAGTCTTTGAAATAGTGATTGACATGTAAAAAAGACATTGACCTCGTCTATGTTAAGATTCAAATCTCAGACCTCATGATGGTAGTAACTCATGCACTAACCATTAAACCATTCCGAGGGGACGGAAATAAAAAACATTGTGATATTTTGGCAAAAGGCAATTCGCTCGCCCTCAGTGCCTCCCCAACCCGTCCCTAGGCTAACACGGAGGAGGTAAATCACGGGGATTACTAGCCCAGACAATGACTAGTGCATAGGAGAGAACAAAAACCTAGCTACTAGTCATGATTTGACCCAGACTTTATTATGACAACACCTCATGCACTAGCCATTAGTCCATCCCAAGAGGACGGACGGAAATAAAAAAAATATGGTGGCAAAAGGTGAATACACTCGCCCCAATGCCTTTGCCAACCCGTCCCAGGGCCAACACAGAGAAGGTAAATCACGGAAGACTTCTAGCTGAGTTACTAGCCTTTGGAATAATGACTTACATATAAAGGAGGTATTTTATCTCGACTTTGCCGAGATATGAAATAAAAAATATGAATCATGTCTTGGGAGAGATAGAATAAAATTATTTCCTTTATTAACCCAAAGTAAATAAATAAATGAATAATTGATTGATCAAATATGGAGAATTTAATTACCAGATTTCAATCCGACAAAAAATAATTATGGTACGAATAGAATATTAAAACATAGATAAAAGTTACAAGTTTTTTTTATAATAAAATGAAAAAAAATCAATTTAAAAACAGAGTAACATCTGGCTGTCAATATATCATCTGAAAATTTCTCAAATATATCGTGGTAAACTCAATGGAATTGAAGATGACAGGTAAAAGAAAAAGGTCTAAATTTTCCATTTAAGTCACCATCACGGGTAACCCGTACAAGGGAGATACCGATCACATCATATTTATTACTAAACAAAAGATAGAAAACTACCAAAGTAAAAGAAAATGCCCTGGACTTCATCGTCGAGCATAAAAAAGAAAAAAGTATTCTCAAAGCATTCCGTGAGAGCTACGTGTTCTCTCAAGCAAATAAAGTATTTCGATTCCAGGTGGCAAACTAGATTGCCTAGCTGGGCATCGATCTTCCAGCGTATAGCTTCCCGACCTCCCATAGTCCCATTTAACGAACCTACACGGATAACAGCCAAAACGCCTGCAAAATACCACTACTCCCGCTCCTAATTCAAGTTTTAGTCGGATATTCTCATTTCCACTCCAAGAACATCCTTTACACCCTCGTAAGTCACAAATGCAATTGCTATGGATGGTACCACCTGAAACTCAAAATGACAAAAATATTAAATGCGACTTATTATGGTTGCAATTCTCAACAAATGACTTAACAGTACAAGGCACTAACCTTTACTGAATTGGGCACAAGACCCTTGTATAGGGCCCCAAAGCCTTCATGACGCACAGTTTTCCTGAAAGCATCGACCATTCCGGTGTATTCCAGGGGAGCTTTACTGTTGCCTTTCCCTGTCACAACTGAGGCAGCATCTTTCCAACCAACCATTTGCATTCTTCTGCGAATGACATCTAGAGGGTAGGCAACTGTTTGACCGACCGTTCCTGCAGCAGCACCGCAAGCAAGCCTCGTGACAACACTCAATTCCGAGTCTTGGACAAGGCCATATGGGTTAGATTTGATTAGCCAATCCTTTAATGACTCATAGACCGCAAAATTGAGTCCAACATATGGAATCTGCAAAGACAATAATAAGAAAGTGCTTTGAATTTGATTTAACAAAAATGAACTTATATGTCATGTAAGGTGATCCACCAACATTATCAAATATTCATATAGCAAAATAATCTGTCGTGGTTAAGTTTGGGATAGAAGGCTTCTTCTGGTCATGATTCTTAAGAGCTCTAAGCTTACAGGAGGTTAGCTCTTACTATGTCAAAACATCGTACTATAGGTTTATCATTTCAGATGTATTACCAGAATGACAAGAAAAAAGTTGGTTGAGTTGGTGTTGATGTTTTTCTAAAATCTGATTCAATGGTAATAAAAATAAACATCTATAGTGCCAACTATTTGGATGTGCCAGCTGAAGAAAATGAAAAATGAGATTCTAAGATCACTTACTACTCCTATGACAGATGGAAGCCACCCTTTGTACAGAGCACGGAAGCCTTCTTCACGATAAACAGTGCCTAAGGCATGAAACATTCCTCTGTACTGGTAAGGTGAGTTTTTGGTCTGTTTTGGAAAACAATATATTGGTAATCAATATATGCTAAGAGTTAAAGGATTTACCATGTCATAGAAGACATGACAATAGCAAGAGGTAGGAGCACCTGAACTGTAATCCTTCCACGGACCATATCCATTGGATAAGTAGCAGACATAGCAATTATACCAGCACATGCTCCAGCACCAAGACGTAATACAGGACTAAGTTGGGCATCTTCTGCTTGAGAAATACAAAACCATTCACTAGCACTCATAACAAAGAATGATTTTACTGATTAATTGAAGAGACATTGAGTGACAGAGATCTATAGTTTAGACTTTAATGGGCATTTATTTTCTAGTATGTCTTCAAAAATACCATCCAAAACGAATTAATTGGAAAAATGTTCAGCTAAAGTAGTGAATTTGACATTAGCAAGATGAATGTGAGTTATGCACACTACACCCATGCATCTAATTAACTGTAGAACAAACAAGTTGGCCAAGAACTCTGGTGTCCTAAACCATATCAACTAAGTTAATCATGAACAACTGCCTATTCTTTTTTTTCCTAAGGTTTGTTGTATTAACAATTACCAATGGAAAAAGGTGGTACAGAACTACAGATACAATATCAAAAGCATAATTGCATAAATGTCAGGATTGACTCAGAAACTAGCTTACTTTTAAAAAGGAAAATCAATTTGATACAATAGGTGGATGTGGAATGCTGTAAAAAATTCTTTTCAGTGAGTTAGAAACAACCTAGCAATGCATGAACATAATATAAGGTCTGAAGATAAAAGACAAAACGCACATTAGATGAGGGTAAGGCGTACCATTTCCAGATTGACGCCGGTAAAGCCACAAAATTCCACTGATAAATATATCAAAATATTAGCAATAAGAAACAAACATTTTGCCAAAAAAAAAAAAAAGAGTAATATAAAAGAAATGGCCAAACTAGGCGGCAGACCTATTTTTTGACAATCCATTTTGATTTTATCATGACACCTCAATTAGATTCTTTGAGTGAGAAGATGATCGAGTTAGTTTTAGGATTAGAAAATAGACCAGGACCATTAACTTGCGTCGTGCATTCTTAATCCCGTGATAATGTTTATCATATTTTCAGGTCAGAATGTCTGTTAAGTCCAATCTTAAAAAATGGCACTAGAATAGAGCTAGCACTTGACATGGTTTGAGATGAAGGGTTTTTTTTTATCACTAGTACTGACAGCATGTTGGATGAAGAAAATGTTTTCTTAGTTAAATTGCAAAACTTACTTTTGAAGCAAACAGATACGACGAATAAGTTTCCAGAACAAAGAGGACATTACTTCTCAGAAAGAAGGTTTGCAATAATAATTTTAAGAGACTTGAAAGTTAATTGATTAAATCAGAACAAGGATTCAGGTTACAAATCTTGCAACAATCAAGGAGAATTTTGAAATGTGATTGCATGACGTCAAAACTTACCTTGATGCTTGTTCATAGCTGAAAAACTTTACAGCTGAGTTTGGGACAATACGTGCACAATTAGTACCATTGCCTCTGAAAAGCCCTCGAAAACCTTCAGTTTTCCATATATGCTTGAGCCCTTGAATAGTTCCATTATACTGAATAGCATGGCGGTTTTGAACCTATATTTATCGCCATAAATTCAACATGAGAAAACAAAAATACATTGTGAACGTCACATACCAGATAATTTATGAACAATATTGGACATCGTACAGCATCAACTCCGTATACAAAGACATTAGTTGCAAAACAATACCTACCTACATTTGAACTTAGGCCATCTCACAAAAATAAATAAATGAATATATGGATAATAGCAATCGAAGAAGGTTTGACACAGACAACCTTGGTAGAGTTGGATGGTCAGTTAGTTGAAGTCGGAGCAAATGGTTGGGTTTGTGGGAGCACCGAGAGCAACATTTGGTGGCCTTCTCTCAACCATTTGATGTTGCCAGATCCATCAAGGTGGTGTGACGTAAACCGCCTTGGCCCAAACAATCTCATTTTAACTCTTTTATTTCCCAGATACATCTCACTCATACGAATCAAATAATGCCCTTATTTTTCCAAAATAATATAGCTTTAGACCTCAAAATTTAAGAAACAAGTGGCTTTCATGACACAAAGGGTACTTTGGGTATGTAAAGTAGAAAAGGCAGGAGAAGGTACGTGAATTAAGAAAAACACAAATGAGGCACACCTTTTGAGAATTTCCTAACTTTTGGTGTGCCTACAAGTTAATTTGCCAACATTTTCTTTAGTTTCTTACTCTCATTCCTGTTGGAAGCAATCTTGAGGGTCCGGTGTGATCATGAGTTTTGATGTTTGAGCAAAAGGTTTAAGTTAGGTTTACTTTTGTATTTGATATGTGTATTTGAGTTGTGTAGGTTTACAGGATACACATATGACTTAGCTTGATGACTTCGAGTCCGGTGAAGGATGAAGCATCCGAGAGATCGTGGACAAGACAACAAGGACAAGCCAAGAAAAGCGCACTTCGAGGCATACGTGAAGGATGACATTGGGATAAGCCGCGGGCTTGAATGCATTCGAGGGACGAGAGCCAAAGGAAGGAGGCTTGAATACAACAGGTCAAAGTTGTAAGGAGGAGTCAACTGAGTTGTGAGGGTCCGAGTGCGAGAGAAATGTACTCGAAAAGGAAAACCCTAAGTTTAGGGTTTTAACCAATCGACGGGCAACTGAACCAGTCGACTAGGGCAGGGCACAAAATGTTTCTATGCCCAACGACTGAGACACCAATCGACTAGTAAAGAACCTTTGGTAGAATCATGGATTCTGAGGAGTGTCGTTGGCTAGTACCAGTCAACTGGTGTAAGGACTAGTCGATTGGTAACAGTAAAATCAGCTTACTAACCTCCCCAAGCTCTATATAATGGAGCTTGGGTTGGCTGGCCTTGTGACAAAATTAGAGATGGTTGACCCCTAATTAGAGTCTCCAAGTTCTCAATGCAATCCAAAGTCTTGATCGAGTTTGTGGCGAGCTTTCTCCACCGACAAGGAGGATTGTGCTAGCCGGAGTTTGCCAGAGACTAATCTACCAATGGATAGGGATCGTCCTCCGTAAAGCCGTAGAGTAGGAGCTTTATCTCTAAATCATATTAAACGAAGATGTTAGAGTTTTCATTTCTTTCTTGTCTTTAGCTTTTGTATTCGTATTAGTTTTGTATTTCCACTGTGCACTAACAAATACGTAGGAAAGCGAACATTTGGGGTGATCGTCTATTCAACCCCCTTCTAGTAGGCCACGGTATCCAACAATTCCTGTTGCCACCATGAGATCTGGGGTTCGAATCTCGGTAAAGCCGAGGTAAATGTCTCCCTTATGTGCTAGTCACTATTCTAAAGGCTAGTAGCCGCCCGTGATTTATCTCCTCTATGTTGGCTCTGGGACGGGTTGGCGGGGGCGCTGGAGGCGAGCGTATTCGCCTTTTGCCACCACGATATCCAACAATTCCTTCACTGTAATGGATTCAACTTTACTATGGAATTTATTGACTAACGTTGAACATGCTTTCTCAACAATATTTGATGGTTTGAAGGGCCATCCTTAGAAGTTTTTGCTAAAGAAGACATGCAAATAATGAAAGAAAACACTAAAATGCAGTGATGCACAAATATTTTTTGATTCTGTCATATAAGAAATGTGTACTGTGGTAATGATACCTAAATCTCAGAAAGAAACACAAGATAGGTTTTTTAACATAAACATTAAGTTGCCACAAAAGAACAAAATCAAAAAAAAGGGAAGGAAAGAAAAATAATGGATAATCCAAACAAAATGCTACCTGCAATAGGATTTTTAGCCGCTCAAGTGGAGCAACAGCTGTTCTTGATCTGCAAAAACATTGAGCATATGTTTAGAAATCCCTTTCAATTCTTTTACTTCATTCTTAAATAATGAGAACACATTTGAAGAAAAAAACTAGAACTTCGGTTAAAGTTAGAACAACAACAACAACCACAACAACCACCACCAAGCTTTTTCCCACAGATGAAAATTATAGTGCAACATAATTACATAAACAAACAAACCTAATTCCTTATAGACAAAGGATCCTCTTTAATCACAATCACACACACTTTTGTCAAAATAGTAGCACTCTTCTTTAGAGAAAAAAAGAGAAAAGAAGGAAAAGCAATTAAGACGAATAAGATGTTTTTCCAAAAGTTCCAATACAAGAAAAAATGTTATATACTGCACCTAAGCAAGTGCAAGAATATGTGGCTATACAACGGCACCTGAAATTTGTGAGTGACCAACCATCTCAAAACCTTTTACATTATGTTGAGAGCCTTAAAACAAGTATCCAAGTATATGCCTAATCTCACAACAAACCAATCAAAATTTTATTTTGTTGCAAACTTGCAATCTTGTTATGAAAATACGTGATCACCTTATTTCAGGAGGATTAATTTTAGTCCCAGCCATCTAAAAATTTATACAAAGTATGAACTGGTAGTATTCAAGATCCAATATACGCTTCAGCAACTCATCTTCATAGTATTGCATATCTGCTAATGATACTGAATTGCCAATAAAAATACTAAAATTAACAATTTTCAGTAACAGAGTTTATAGAGACAAGAAATAAAGCAATACAATTAATTAATCCAATTATTTTGATTATTAGAGGTTGGTTTCCTCGAAGTGATCATTATTGGAGGTTGATTCTCTCGAAGTGATCATCCTATCCCTCTTTTCTCCAAATTTTTTATGTGATAGGGCGCAGTTTCCTATCAAATGATAGGATCCCCAAATACACATATTCAAATAACACTTCAAGATATTATCCTTTAGAATAGGTAGTTAGATTTATTATTAATTTTCTCTTTCAAAATATTATCAGTTAGAATAGGTTGTTAGATTGATTATTAAAATGAGTACCAATCAAACAAAATATGAACAAACAAATCCAAAAAATGAGAAATTTTAACTTTTATTCTGAAGAAACCGGAATTAGTAAGCACTAGGGGTTATACTTTTGGTGTTTGTTTACCCTAGAGGATGGAATAAGATTTAATAGCTAAGAAAAAGCTCTAAAAGATCAGCTAGTTATCATTCTTTTAGGGAATTGAAAAATAAATTCACAGTAGTAAAATAACACACATTGCCATCTATACTATAGTATTATACTGACAACCTCTGTGCCTAAAGAATTTTTGCAGTAATCACCAACCAAGATGACTCTAACCTCTAAACTAGACAATAACCCAAAATGTTCATTTCTAGTTAACTATGAATTGTCATCACACAGGGTGAAGGCTCATCTGGCTATCTAAAATGAGTAAACACTGAAAGAGTCTCCCGGTACCACTATGTATTCTGGATTATTAGAAATGTTCTGACCAAACTGAGTTCAAATTATTAAGTTTGTGCCGAACTGAGCAGGGACAACCACATGACATGGATGAGGTGGAATTCTGGCAAAAGTACAAACCAGAGCCAAAGGATTTCAACTCCATTTGCTATAGCTCTCAAGGTCTATGCATAAGCCTCTGGCATTGCACATCGGATGACATGTCAGTTCATAGGCTAGAATTGTGTAGTGTGTCAGCTTAGCATGGTTAGTTAGTCAGGCTGGTATCATTTGTTAGAGGTCAATCGGTCAGTTAATTACGACGGCATCGCCAATCAATCCCTACATTGTCTGGTATGATGACTCATTCTGAATTTTATGAAAGATTACCTCTGCATAAAATTCACGTCTGTATGAACACATACCATATAATAAGTAATAAGGAGTTAAAAGTTATAATCGTTGAGCTTCAGGCTTGCAATAATTATTCCGCTGAAATGTCGACGTTGACTAACTACATTGTTGGGAAGGGCAAGACTTGCAAGAAACAAAAAACCCGAGAGGACCAAGATCACAGTTCATAAGAAACCAGAAAGCAACCTTTGCACCTAGACACGATCAATGAATAGTTGGAAGAAAAACCAGGAAAGCAACTCTAATCATCAATAATTTCAAGGAAAAAAAAGGAGAGATCAGTGACAGTCAATATTGGTGAAAAGAGACCAAAGTAACTCACACTCCTCCCGCTACTCCACCGGCCACAAGGGACTTGCAGATGCTCAGGATCGCGTGACTGGGAGCCTTGACTCCCTCTCGCGCGAGCTTCGCCTCCTCCGCGAGATTCACTATCGTCGTCACCGCCGATTCCCCCGTGCTCTTCCCCACCACATCCTCTGATGCCATCAAACTCTGCAGCAGAGATCAGATCGATCTGAAAACCTACACGGACCGAGCGCTTCGGAGAGGCACGAAGCTTCCCGGAGGTCGTGGGACAAGCGGATCAAGCGAAGGCGACCTCCATTGGCTCTTTTCTTTCCTCAAAAGTGGCGGCGAGAGGTTCCGTTCTCCTGAGGGGGGGCGAGAGAAAAGAATGAGGTTCGCTTTGTGCAGGTGTCAGACGGGGATGATCTTTTCCATACTCACTCTTTTACCCCGCAGTGCAGCGATCTGTATTGTCATGTGGGTCCCGCTTAAAGGCTTGTGCGTAAAGCGGACTCTCACGTGTGTATCAGTTGGGTACAGTAGATAGGAACGAGCCATTGTGACGAAACGATGATCCTGGCGGACACTGCGAGAGTAATTATCTGTGGATAGGATATTGTTTGACTATGGGTTACTGTATAAGGAAATCAAGGCCGCTGGCCTATGGTAATATATTCAGATTATCAGGTAGATATTCATAATTTAAGTTCTAATTATAATAAATTTATAAGAATTTTTTTTTAAAATATAACGCATAATTAAAAGATGCAGGGTTCTTGGACTGTTCGTTACGAGCACTTTCTGATTTATTCTGATAATCCGTGAGAAATTTTAAGGAGGTCGAATTGATCACCCACAAAAAGTGAAATAGTGTGTCATGACTTTATGTGTCTATCCTTGAACTTTTTTTTTAAGTTTTTTTTCTTGAGCATATCATTGCTCTTGATTAATTTTGTGGTCGTTATTTCTTGATTTTTATTCGAGGGGCAAAAGGTGTGGTTAAAATGTTAGTGCTGATCTGTCCACGAATCTTAACATCGTGGCAAAAGGCGATTCAATCACCTCTATTATCTCTGTCAATCCGTTTCTAGATCAATACGGAGGAAGTAAATCACGAGAGCTACTAGCCCGGACAATGACTAATGCATAGAGGAGGGTAGGAACCTAACTACTAGCTAGGATTTGACCCCCAGACCTCATTGTGGCAACACCCTATGCACTAGCCACTAGTCTATCTCAATGGGATGTCTGCAAACCTTAACGTGGCAACAGGGATGGAGGAGATAAATTATATATAATTATAGATATTAGTATAGATGGTTAAGATATAGAGGAAGATATATTAGGATATATCGAATTTTGACCCTAAGATCTTACGTGACAGCATCCCATATCTCAACTGCTACACTATCCCGAGGGGTTGTTCGTGAATCTTAATGAACCTCTATGAGTAAAGCCCTATTGCTAATTTAATTATTAATTACTGAATACTCATGAGGATGATGACGTAATTACAAATTTGGACGAAAGTAAATATGAAGAATAGAGTTAGCATGACAATCACGGGGTTTTACTATTGTGATGCTAAGCTAGAGAATGAAAAAAAATGAGTATTAGAGTTTTGATGTAAGAAGATGTACATATTTATTTGGATACTAAAAGGATTATCTTTTTATAACGAGACTGCACATTTTTTCTTCTAATCATTTTTTTTTCAAGTTGTCGTTATTTAATTTCTTAAATAATGTTGTATTTATATACATCATTATTTTTTTCTTCTCATAATAATCTAAATTTTATGTGATAATTAAATAATTTGAAAATTGTGCGGTGATTTATTCTTTTCCTGAAATGGTCCTACGTCTTGTGTCACTAAGAGACCAGGAAGCCAAGGGAGCAATTATCCGAGAGTCAAGAGATGGGAGGCCTACGAGTCAAGAGTCGGAAGGTTAAAGAGTCAGGAGATCCAAGAGACCAAGAGGCTAAGGAGCCGGGAGATCCGAAAGTTTAGAGCCGGAGGCTTAAGAGTTGATAAGTTTTAAAGGCCAAGAAACTAAAGTGTCGGAAGATCCATGACTTTCCTATGTTAAAACCATCTTAACAATTTTTATCAATTTTTTGTTATCTATGTAGCGTCTACTAACGATTCTCCGGGTCAAGTACTGAGTTATTAACTTAATTATCTCATGATTTTTCTATTGAATGAAATTCATGTCAATAGAAAAACATGTAGAAGAATTTGTTGACAATGATGTTTTAAAATGCGACAGTTCAACTAAATTATTTGGATATATTTCATGACAGATTTAACTTAACTTTAGCATACTTGGAAAGAGAATATATTTGGATATAAAGAGATTTATCCCGTCACATCTTTTTAGGAATCGATTCTAGTAGAATCATTTCTCATAAATGATAAATCTCATTTCGATAAATGCTTTGAACAATTTCTAATAAAAGTAATGAGCAATAGCTGCCACAAAAATTTCAAATAAATTTTATGGAAGATTCATAAATTTTAACTATTTGATTCCATCTCAATGCTTTCGTTTAAAAAATGAAAAAAAAATATAAATAACATTTTATGTAAATTTTGGTGCGTTTCTAAATGGTCATTTTCCCGCATTTAATAATATTAGGCCTGGATGACTGGGCCGCGTGCTAGCATCAGGTCCACGTCCACTCCCGCGAACCGAACCCGGTTTAGACCATTTTTTTGGGTCCAAATTCGGGGGAAAAAAAATCAAGAAAGCGAAAA
>JBBMJZ010413111.1:10565397-10594115 GCA_037833815.1 Zingiber zerumbet
TATATATATGCGAAAGTGGCGGTCCCTCGAAACATAACTCTGCGAGATTAATTTGTTACTCTGCTTTTGTTTTAGCATGGCCATGTTTTGATTAATTTGGTTCTTGCGAATGGGACGTGTATCAAATCAAGAGAACTCATCCTTGTTTATGCCCCGCCAAAATCGTCGAACAAATTCCTAATGGTACCTTCTTTAAATAATTATCATGGCCATGGCATGGCTGTCGAAGTTATCATCCGATGGTTTATCCATTTGAAATTTGTCAAGGTACAAGAATGTTTAATATTTAAAATAAATAAAAAGTTGGAAGACCAAAGGCGTGAAGCTAAAAAGTCAGGGATGTGGTAATTCCGCTGACTGGATGAAGACCTCGCTCCTATTTGTAAAACAAACCAAATCAGGGAAGGGGTCTTTGGTGTCGACCCTCCAACACTTAAGTTAGAAACAGAATGAGAGGAATAGAAAATAATAGAGACAGAGATAAATTCCTCCTTTTTCTTCATACCTATAATACTCTTTTATACCTGTCTTAGTGACCCTTCATATGCCCCTATTTAATAATATTAATTGCAGATAGAAGGTATATTTGTCTTGGCTTCTCCGCATTCAATGATAGATGGAGTGCTTTCTTTCGTTTTCTCTTTCACTTCTTAAGTATCTGTCTTTTCCTCTTTTATTATATCGGTTTATTATATTGTCAATGACATACCCCGAGGATGGGTGACCCGCTCGACCCGCTCTCCTGCCGGTCGAGCTAACCATACGCTATTTCATCCAGACGGCCGATCGGACAGCGGTTCCTCCGATCGGCCCATGTAGCCCCCTCTCGCTTGGGTGACACAGTTGAGCCTCTGGGCCCTGACGTTGACCATTTTGACTTTGACCTCCACCGTAGCCATTGACCCATACCACGTGAGCTCCTCCTTACCGCCGCATCAATCACGAAGGAAAAAATCATAATTTTTAAACAAATCATAACTTTTGAAAAAAAATAATTTTTAGTCATTTTAATATCATGATGTACTTAATTATCTATAAAAAAGACTAAGATGGAAAAGAATACATTCTTGCTCTCCTTCCTTTTATTTTTTGAATTGTCCCACTCAGTGCAAAATATAGATAATTAGTTTTATCTAATTCTATATGATATTTAGTTTTTGAGGTGCACAATTTATAGACTAAATAAATCCTTAAGGATAGTATTTGAAACATGATTTAGAGTTCAAGATTAGTCTTATTTTTTAGCACTGGCCTCGTAATACACCAACATTCTTAAGGCTTTATGTTACCACCCAAAATGGTTAGTGTTGTGAAAGACCTAATATCTAGTATAGTTAAGCTTGATAGGTTTGATGACGATAACTTCATCCGTTGGAAGAAGAGGGTTCATTTTCTCTTGGTGAGCCTAAAGGTGGTTTATGTGCTAACACCCCAAAGCCAACGCATGAAGGAGAGGAGGAGACATTGGACAAGCTCCATGCAAAACAGAAGTGGGAGACGGACGGCAAAATATGTAGAGGTCACATCCTAATGCTATGGGGGACAACCTATTTGATATCTACCATACGGTAGAAACCGCCAAGGAGCTATGGGAAAAACTCAAGGCAAGGTACATGAGAAAAAACTCCACAAGTAAGAAATTTCTTGTCTCAATATTCTTCAATTATAAAATGATGAGCAATAGACCCATCATGCAACAATTCACTAAATGAATTGGAAATAATGTTAAACCATTTTGATTGATAAACTTTACGCCTCTTGGAAGTCTTTCAAGAGAGATCTCAAGCATAAAAAGAAGAGATCTTACTTGAAAGTCTAGCTAACTCTCTTCGTATTGAAGAAGAATTGAGAAAGCAGGAAATCCCTCAATCAAAGAAGGATGACAAAAGGAGCCAACCACTAAAGGTGAATGTCATAGAAGAAAGCCAAAATAATAAATTTAAGAAGAAGACTTTCTATGGTAAGGACAATGACAAAATCAAGAAAAAGAAAGACTAGTGCTTGCAAGAAAGAGGGGCACTATAAGTATGAATGTCATCTTCTCAAGAAGAATGGAAATGCTCCAAACTTCTACAACAAAGGCAATGATGAGAAAACCTTATAGCCAGGATCACTGAAATCAATATGGTTGATGAAGAATTCACTTAGTGGGTTGACTTGAGAGCCACCCGATGCATATGCAAGAATAAGGGCTTCTTCAAGTCCTTGAAGGAAATTGAAGATCCAAACTCCGTTGTCTATATGGGAAACTTCTCAACAGTACCCATCAAGAGCATAAGGGAGATGGATCTAAAATTTACTTCAGGAAAAGTTATAACTTTAACCAATGTGTTATTTACTTTCGAAGTTAGGAAAAATCTTGTATCGAGTAGTCTTTTGAACAAGTTTTAGTTCAAACTAATTTTTGAGATTAATAAGCTTGCGCTTTCCAAGGGTGGGATGTTTGTTGGGAAGAGTTATCTTTGTAATGACATATTTAAGCTATATGTTATGCCTATCAATAAGAATGCATCCTTTGTTTACTTGACGAGTCTTCAACTGCTTTATGACATTCTAGATTAGGTCATGTTCATACAAAAGAATCTATGACGTGATTAAATTAGATCTTTTGAATAAATATGCACAAAATGATAACGAAAAATACAACACTTGTATGCTTAATAAAATAACCAGAATGTCTTTTTCATAAATCGAAAGAAAACCCAATAAGTTAGAATTAGTGCATAATGATTTATGTGATTTGCATACAACTTCAACTTTAAGAGGAAACAAATATTTTGTAACATTTATAGATGATTGCACAGGATTCTATTATGTTTATTTGTTGCACTTTAAAGATCAAGTCTTGCAAATGTTCAAATCTTATAAACAAGAAGTTGAACTTACAAGTAACATCTCTAAAAAAAGTCTAAGGACTGAAAGAGATAGGGAATATTATGAAAAAAGATTTCTTTGAGTCAATTGGTATCAAACATGAGTTGACTGCACCTTATACACCACAATAAAATGGTGTGGCCGAAAGAAAAAATAGGGTGTTAATGGAAATGGTCAATTCCATGATAACTAATGCAAGACTTAGTTAAGGATTTTGGGATGAAGTTGTACTTAAATCTTGTTATATCTAGAATAGAGTACCAAATAAAAGAAGTTTGATAACCCCTTATGAACTTTGGTACAAAAGAAAGTCTAACCTCAAACACTTAAGAGTGTGGGGCTATAGAGTCATTGTGAGGCTTCCTGAACCCAAAAGGAAAAAATTGGAAGAAAGAGGTATAACCTACATCTTTATAGGATATGCACAAAATAGTGAAGCATGTATGTTCATATTAATTGAACACAATGATTCTATAGGAATCAATACAATCATAGAATCAAGAGATGCAATCTTTGATGAACGAATTCAGTTCCATTTCCAAGAATCTAAACACTGACTTGAGAAATGATGATGTTGTTAACTTAATTACCAAAATGAGGTATGATGCGGTGATAAGGAGGGACCCACCCTGCGGAGGATAGTTGTCATGATGGAGGTCAAAGTCAAGGCGATCAGCGTTTAGGAATCATATGGCTGGACGGACGATAGGCATATTGGTCGGTCGGACGAACAGGTCACCCGACTGGGAAGAAAAGGTGCCCAATTCGACCTCACTTCGGACTCGGGTGATGTACCGAATAGCTGACGCTCGAGGGGACGCTTAATGGGGTGGATGCCAAGACACAATGTCCTGGCCGAGCATCTATCCCGCTCGTCTCGACAGTAGGATCCGACAACTATAGCGGAGTTCTGGCCGAGCGGACGTAGTACAGACGTGGCGAAACTCCGACCGAGCGGACGCAGTACAGACGCAGCGAAACTCCGGCCGAGCAGACGTAGTACCGACATAGCGAAACTCCGGCCAAGCGGCTATCTCTCTCGGCTTAGCAACAGACCCACAATTATCCCTCGACATCCTTTTGGGAGTTAATGCCGTTGACACCTGGCATGGTCAACTAGAAGATTGTACGACGGAAGATTTTACTGTCACATCAGAGATATGCTCGGCTTATTAAGGTATTGTGTCAATGACACTTTACTGACAAGCCTTTTCAGGTGAAACTTTGGAAAGCGTGCTTGCCCTGGGAAGCATGCACGCGCGCTACAGAAGCTTTATATAAGGGGGGGGTCCAAGCATCGGCGAAGGTACGCGATATATATTACTTGCGTTACAGTTCTTGTTGCTCCGCCTTCTACATTCATAGCCGATGACTGACTTGAGCGTCGGACGGCCAACGCCGGGACCCCTTCCCTGGCTCGGCACTGACGTCATCTGTCTTGCAGGGCAGAGCGGAGTCTACAGGCGGTCAACGGGAGCGCCACATCCCCAGCTTTCCATCTTATCAACTTTCAGACAAAATCAAGGTCATTTAGCTAAGAAGAGCAAAATTGGTTCAAATTTTGTTACTCATCTTGTTGAAGGTACAAGAAATGAACTAAGTAACAAAATAACCTCCTATTTTAATACAAAAGATAATCCTAGAACATATGATGAAACTGTGAAATCACAAGATAATCCTAGAACATATGATGAAATTGTGAAATCACAAGATGCATTATTTTGGAAAGAGATGATCAATGATGAAATAGACTCAATATTGTCAAACAATACTTGAGTTCTAGTGAATTTGCCTCTTGGTTTCAAGCTAGTGGCTTGTAAATGGATTTTCAAAAAGAAATTGAAAATCGACAGAAGTATAGATAAATACAAGGCCAGATTGATGGCCAAAAGCTACACACAAAAACAGGTCCTTGGTTATTTTGATACATACTCACCAATTGCAAGGATGGCTACCATAAGGGTATTACTTGCAATTGTATCAATTCAAATGTGAAGTCATTGTATGGACTTAAACAACCTCCAAAGCAATGACATCAAAAATTTGATCAAGTAATACTTGCTAGTGGATTAAAAAAAATCAATGAATCGGATAAATGTATACAACAAATATTCAAATGACAAAGGTGTCGTAATATGTTTGTATGTGGACAAGTCTTTGGTTCAGACTTAGAACAAGTCTTAGAAACTAAAAAGTTGCTATCAAGCAAGTTTGATATAAAAGATATGAGAGAAGTCAGTGTCATCCTAGGCATAAAGATCAAAAGAGAAGAAGGATCAATTCTACTCCCACAGTCTCATTATATTGAGAAGGTTCTCAAGAGGTTCAATCATTATAATTGTAAGTTGACTTTAACTCCCTTGGATCCTAAAATTGACCATGTCAAGAATGAGGGTTCGACAATATCATAGTTGGAATATTCACAAGTGATAGAAAAATTTGAAGTATGTCATGACTTGTACACATTTGGATATTGCTTATGCAGTAGGGGTGTTAAGTAGGTATACAAGTAACCTCAACAAACAACATTGGTTATGTGTTACTAGAATTCTGAGATACCTCAAGAACACAATAAGTTATAGTATAAGCTATAAGGGAGATCCTTCAGTACTTGAATGATACTCAGATATTAGTTGGATAACAAATAAAGATGATCACTCTTCAATAAGTGGTTGGATCTTTATTCTAGGTAGTGGAGTTGTATCCTGGACATCCAAGAAACAAATATGCATAACCGACTTCACCATGGCACTTGAGTTTGTAACTTTAGCTACAACTAGCAAGGAAGTCAAATGGCTAAAAAACTTATTGTATGAGATACCAATGGGTCAAAGCCCATCTCTCCTATAACTATACATTGTGATATCACAAGTATGATTGCCAAGGTTTATAGTGAGGTCTATAATGGCAGGTCTAAGACATATTAGAGTGAGACATAGTATGGTTAAAAATTTGATAAAAAGTGGAGTCATAACCATATATTATATTAAATCTAAAGAAAACTTAGCTGATCCTTTAACAAAAAGATTAACTAGAGATATAGTTGAAGGAATCTCTATTGAGATGGGGTTGAAGTCCATGATATAAACCTTCAACAATATAAACCTCAATCCAACACTACCACATTGTATAGTCTTGTATTCAATATAGTCAAAAGTATATTGGACAAAGATTGAAACACTATATCAAAGACAGTGTTTAAATTCTTAACAAGTCTCAGAAAATGCCATAAATGACAGGGGCATTTGAGAACTTGCCTATATGAATGTAGGATTTAATTATCTATTAAAGTTTTGGACTTAAAGTACATATTCATGAAAGGATTGTAGCATATACAAAATGTATACTATTTATAACAATTGGAAAGAAGTGAATATATGTGTAATGGTTCATATGATTTGTTACATAAACCTTTGGTTCAAAGCTTAGCTACCAAAATGGTTTACAAACTATAAGGAACTATGACTAAGATAGTGGTTCAATTGAAAGAAACCTATTGATGCACAAATTATCAAGATGTATTTTGTAATCCATGAATAAAGTATTTTTTAATTATTAAAAATGATAGATGATTGTTGGTTATTTTAAATAAATGATAAGACTTGAAGGAAAAGTAGTAACTTTTGAGAAAAGTCACCACTTTTAACCATTTCAATATCATGATGTGCATGATTATCTATAAAAGGGCTAAATTGGAGAGAAAAGAAAACACATTCTTGCTCTTATTTTCTTTGTTTTCTGAATTATCTTACTCAGTGTAAAGTATAGACAATTAGCTTTATCTAATTCTATAGGATATTTGGTCTTTATAGTGTACAATTTATAGATCAAATAAAACCTTAAAGATTGTGTTTGAAACACAATTTGGAGTTCAAGATTGGTCTTATTTTTGAGCACTAGCCTCATAATACACCAACAACGAATTCCAACTTTGAACGAAATGACTTCAAGTTTAAAAGCCTGATAAGCAATGAAATATTTCAGTTTGATACTGTTGGTTTAAGGAGTTAAACAGGTAGAATGTTGTCCAAATTGAATATCAAGTTATTGATACAGTTTCAGGTAGCATGTTAATTGTATTTAATTGCGTGAAAAATTTAAGATTGAGGCTACATATTAAACAGCATATGATAAATGGATATATATTTATGTGTGCAATCTTCTATAACAACTGTATTATTATAGATTTATGGCTTTTGATGCAAAAAAAAAGGTTTTAATATTTTTCCTGAAGAACCTTACAGAAACACCAGTGAAAGAAGAAGCACACACTAATGTTTTAAACTGCAGGTTGAATATTCACAGATTCACTTCAAGCTTTTGTATAAATCATCGATGACACTCTGAAAGCCAACAAACAAATTTTGTTATCAGTGAAAAAGAAAATGTAAAGTGGAAAATGTAGCGAGTAGTCAAAAGTCTGAATCATAAAGAACAGTAAAAAAATTTAGAGGTAAGTAAGACATGAGAACATGTATATGTGACAGATTATATTTCTTGGTGTTCCAAGGGGTGGGAAAATTAGTTTGTACCTTGTAATACTTCAGTAGCTGTGGCCTCTTCTTTTTGTATGTTGGGGTAAGCAGGTCGCGTTCCATGTCAAATGGAACTGGATCGAGGTGAACAGCTTTAATGAACTCGAAGCCTTTCAACTGCAAGAATGTGATCTGAGTTATCACAAATGGCATTTGAAAATTGACAGGTAAATTATCGACGAGTTCAAACAAATCACCTTCTTTTCTTTTCCAATCTTTGTAAGTTCGCCCAAAATGTACTCTTTTGTCTTTGAATTTTGACAAAGCGAGGCAAAATCTCCACTGATACCATTCATTTGAGCCCAATGTTCAAGCGCTTGCATATTTGGGTTGACTATGGCGACAAGAGCAGACTCAAAACTATTTCCATATATCCATATCTAAAATAACTAATCCAGGTTAGCAATTGGTAGAAATTAACCTTACAAAAAAAGGGTTACCAAATTAATCCAACTTTTCTATAGTTCTACATTTTTCAAATTTGTCACATAATTCTCTCGCACATTTTACATTGATCCAGTCAGCATAAAGAATTATTTGGACTGTACAGAATAATAGGATTGTAACATAGAATCGGTTATTTCAACTCAACTTCATTGTTCCTAGCAAATTTTATTTACAAGGCCAGAGTCAAACAATATCAAGAAGCTCTATTCAATAAATCATTACATATGAATCAAATCTTAGTAGTGTACTAGTGCAAACCAAAAAATATTGAAAGTTTCAGCAATCACAGAGATCTCAAACATCAACATGTAGTCATTGAGTTGTAGTAATGTCTAAATCAACACTCATGGCATCAGGAAATCTTTAAGCAGCAGCAAGCTTTTGCGGCCAGGGTAAAATAACTAGCAAAACATTGCAATAATTCACAAATTTTAACTTCCACACTAACTGAACTATGAGAATGAGAATAAATCATGATTGTTACACATTTCAGGACCAAAGAATAAGAGTTCCATCTTTAAGAAGCTATTATGCTAAACTGCAGAATGGAATTAATATAGATATAATGAAAATTGTTCTTAATATGGGAAACATTAAAAAAAAGACATACCGAATCAATATCATGAACAAGGCCATATATGTTCTCCAAATTTTCAACTGCAACATATTCTCCCTGTGAAAGTTTAAAAATGTTCTTCTTTCGGTCAATGATTTTCATACTTCCATCTGGCTGCCACTCACCAATGTCACCTGAAGATAAAAAAGCATCCACCAAGCATTATACTTAACAATATTTTTGCATTAAACCAGTTAGTTGCTTCTCGAATGCCATTTTCAGAGACATTAAAATGCAGCAAGATATGAAGTAAAATGTCATTCCAAGCCAAGAAATAGCCTTGTTCAAAATAAACTTTTATATCGACTATAAATTATAAGGCTTAGATAAACCTGTGTGAAACCATCCATCTAGCATAACCTCTTCCGTGAGGTCCTCTCTTTTGTGGTAGCCTGAAAATAATGTATCTCCTCTGATGCATATTTCTCCACGAGGAACTTCTGAAAGAGCATCATAATTCATCTCGGGGACAGATTCCAACCGCACATCAACATTTGCGACCGGTGGACCCACTGTCCCAAGCATTGAAAGGTCATTAGGCAATGATACGAATGTCCCAGCACACGTCTCAGTAAGACCTAGCATTAAAAAGGAAATGATTCAGAAAGTTATGGTGAAAAAAAAGATAAAATAGCAAACAACATTAACACCAAAGTTACGAACTCAGTAACTAATATTTTCACAAGGCATACAAAAATGACACAAATGTTCAACGATTGCTCCCTATTTCAAAGATTTTACGAAATGGTAAACATGCCGAGTTATTACACTCCAAGTAGCTTCAATTTCAAACTTCATTCTTCTATACATTTTTCAGTAAAGACAAGTTCCACAGAGTCAAGATCTATCTATTGCTGCAGCAGTAATGGCTTTCATTTCAACAGTGAGATGTGAATTTATCTACATTATTGTTGTTATTATTTTTTTTACATTAATCACAAATACCGTATCCTTGTAAAACATGTGCACATGTCACCACTCTTAGAAATTGTTCGACATGTGTTGCTAGAGGAGCTGCTCCAGATAGGATGAGTCGTACATTCCCACCAAGTCCATCTTTTACCTGAACAAGTTGTAAAGTCCACAACAACCATAGTAGAAGTATCAGGATTAGGACTACTAATCAAAATTCAGGAAAATGAAATAGCAAAAGATTCTAATCTTTCAACTCACCTTGTTAAATACCAATCTATCACAAATTCTAGCTGCCTCGTCATGCCTACTTCCTCTTGCCATGTTATAAAGTTTGCTGCAAATATTTACTCCATGTCAATGCAAAAATCACCAGGACAAAGACAGATCATCACAAATTAGATTTACAATATACTTCCAATAGAAATTTGCTAAGTGATGGCTATGAGAAAAACATAACTTACTATTTATAAGAGAGGCTAAATAACGTTTGCTTTAGCTTTCCTCCCGTGGAAATCTTGGTCTGTAGCCCTGTTAACAAGTTGAGATATATAGGAACATTCACAATTAAAGGTTCAGAATATAGTCATTGCTTGAAACAATACTTAATTCCATGCGTTTGCATGGAGAACCAATATAACTATACAAGATGGTAAAATCATTTGCCTTGCAGTGCAATTAAAGCATATAAACATTTAAAACAGTTGGCATTGTGAATAGTCTGTAGATTTAATGTTCAATCCCCACCAAGCTCTCAAGTGTTAACCCACATACACATCATCAGCTAAAAGATACTTTGATTGGTTCAAAATAGTTAAACTAATAATTTTTTTTAAAAAAAAAGGGCAGCCCGGTGCACAAAGCTCCCGCCATGCGGGGTCCCGGGGAACTAATAGTTAAACTAATAATTTGAATGGGTAAAATTAAACATAAACTAAATCTAACTTTAGAGACTGTGAAATCAGGAAGAAGTGAAGCAAGAGTGTGAAATTGGCCAAAATTCAGCTGGAAGCTAGGTGGAAGTAAAACATTACTTTAGGACCATTTGGACGATTCAAAATTAAATAATCATTAACTCCAAATATATAGTTAACTCAAGACAGATCAAACTAATCTCCAATCCATACACCACGTTACAGAAATTTGCAGAACCACATGTGAAGTGCACTAACAGTTGACTTGGACATATACTCTGCCGCGGGGTAGTTAGCACAGACAAAAAATGCCAATGTTAGCACCATCATTGTACATTTCCAAGTGCATGTATTCCAACCCAAAATATTTAATGTTAAGAATAATTGAACAGCATAAATGACGTTTAAAAGTAGAAAATATAATTATCTAGAAATAACCAATTAAGAAATAACTTAATTTTTAAAATATTTTCATAAAAAAGGGTAGCCCGGTGTACGAAGTTCCCGCTATGCGGGATCCCGGGGAAGGATCCATTGTACGCAGCCTTACCCTGCTTTTAAAATATTTTCCTAACAACTCAAAACACAATATGCTATTGACACACACAACAAAAAAAAAAAACCTGTAAAGATGCGATCAAGCACACGAGGAACAGCACAAAAGACTGTTGGCTTTAGCTCCCCAATGTCTTCGACCAACAATTTGATATCCTGAAATACGGCAATGGAAATTTAATCTAATTGAAACCTTATTTCTAGGGCATAGAATCTTGAACTGGAAGACTTACCCCACGCCAAAATCCTATTGAAGCCGCCCGATAAATGAACATCTCTTCAATCACCCGGTCAAAGATATGTGCAAGAGGAAGATATGATATATAAATATCATCTTCAGTTAACTTTAAGGATTGAAAAACGAGGGAGTGTTAGATTAATAATAAGTAGAAATAGATAACAAAAAAAAAGCTGATCGATAAAACTAAGGTAACAACCATAGCTCTACATCATAAAGTTCAATGATAGATATAAAGCTCAGTACCTGCTCATTAACACCAAGAAGAAATCGATCTATGCCAGAGATAAGAGTAATGATGCTCTTGTTGGAGATAAGTACGCCTTTAGGATCACCGGTTGTACCACTGGTGTACATAATTGTACACACGTCATCTTTCTTCTTAGTAGGAAGATCAAATTGTTTGTCACACCCCTATATGTAGCACATAAGTAAAAGAAAGTCAAGTACTACTATGCAGGATGTCTAGATACTAGTAAATCACTATAAACATGATGAGAATAGAACATACACATATAGACAAGATTTTCTCAAAAATTTGATTCGCGTTAAATTAAGAGCCTATGGCTCTATCACATAACATAGAAGGATGAGTATTTTTCAAATTGAATGAAAAGCATTGCAAACGTTTAGATGCTTCATGTCTGTTGTTTTAAGACTAAGAATACTCAATGGTGTTCACTAAATACATTAAATGCTAAAAAAGATACAGCAAAATGCAGAAGTATATATCTAGAAGCATGTAAAAAACAGAATTATATATCCAGAAGCATGAGATAAAGAATTTTTTTCTTTATTCAAATCCCTTTGGAACTTGATAAGACAGGTATAACATAGTGATGCCAAACTGCAGTATATAATTTCAAAGGCAGATGACCAAGTAACATGTGTTGTATAATGCATCAGCTATGTACAATTTATGAACCAAAAATTGTCCAAAGGGTAGTTACGATCAAGCTTTGACCACATTATGCTCCATTCACAACCTCAGAATAAGATAGTCCTTAGAACTTGTTGACAAAATATGAATGATGCATAAAATAAAGGATATGAATCTTTCACTAAATAGAAGGTATAAACCATCACAAAGCTAGGAGATTATTTGGGAATTACGTACCCATCATCTGACAATATGTAATAAACCTGAAAAATGAATTGAAATTAACCTACCAAGAGTAAGAACTCATCCCACTCAAATATTGCCAAGCCAGACTTTTCAACCACTTCTCTTTGTTCAGAGGTGACTTCACCAAAGCTGACAATTGCTGTAAATAAACAATAACCAATTGGCATAGTACAAAGCTTGATCATGGAAGTAGTTAAATAATCAACTTACTCTTCAAAAATTGGGATGAAACATGAAGTGTTTTCAACACCTGAAAAATTGATCACCAGGATTTTTGTAAGTTCTAGTGGCATCACATAATAGTTTTCATGTTAATACAACATTATGTTTTCATGCGGTAGGTCAGTGTCCTGGCCAGAAAAACACCTACCTAGTGTTGAAGAGATTAAATGATTGACTATGAGAATCACATTGTAAGATGAAAAGTGAAAATAGAGAAGAACATGTACATACAATGACTCCAAATACTAATCATACAACATTAACATAGTTTGAGATGAAACGAAGAGCAGTTACAATGCAACAATACAGTTAAGTTATGATGAAGGATAGCATTTGGAGAAAGCACTAGGAAGGCATGGGAATGCCAATGTCTAATTTAGATAATGATTATCGGGTTCATGAGTGAGAAAATTCATAAATGTTTTCATGCCAAGCAAAAAGATTTCATTAGTTAAGATGAAATTAAAATACCTCTGCAATCTTTTTTTCTTCTACAAAAGCAATCTGAACCTCCGCATGGCATAAAATGAATTCTACAGCACCAGCACCTTTGGCCAATACAAGCTAATAGGGTTATTACATGCACAAATTAGAAAAACAACTAATAAAATATGACTTTGTCAACACATCAGATCTAAAACACTGTTGCTTTAAGAATCTTAAGTGAGATTTGTTAAGGAGCCATACTTACCAAGTGTATCATACAAAGGAACGCAATGAATCCCATGAGCATTACAAGCCTGTGATGTTGAAAAAATGACTTCCACAAAAAACAAGCTCGAAGCAACTCTTGAAATTTTCTTTCAAACAAATAAAACCATGATTGATTCTAAAAACTAGCCTTTTCTAGATCAAGAAGAAAACAAAAAGACGCTTCTAGAACGATCTGAAGGCTCATGGAGTTGCATTTTAGAAGATAACTAAACTTGTAAGACAAGACTTGCTTAAATTGTGCAGCAAATTTACCTCCATACTAATAACCCACTCAGTGCAGTTAGCACCATAGATACCACAACGACCACCCTGTTAAGGAGCAATGTTAAAGTTATAGAGTGAAGCCATCTTCATTCATATATCAACATAATCATGCAAAAAGTTATAAGCATAGACAAAGTTCATTAATATCTTCTCATGAAATGCAAATTTGTCTTGTGCAAACAAGGTGGGATCTAGAAAATCCTTACTTTGTGGTGTCATACAGAAACCGTTGCAAATCATGTGCCCATCATATGAAAATGCACAAAAATAAAATGATATACATTCGCTAGTTGAACTCATTCTTCTCATGAAACACACTCTAGTTATTTTGCAACAGTTGATGGTAACTTACTGAGATATATATATATATATATAACCTATGATTTGGATTGTGGTAGCCAAGCCTTGTATGTGAAAATCTGGTAAAAAGGAAGATTAGTACTTCCCTTGTTGGATGACACAATCTCTCTTAGAGGGTCTCAAATGAAATAGCTTTGGAACGAATTGGGAATATTAGATAATACATTCTCCAAGTTGATAGGAGTTTAAAAGCTAATATTGGAAGTGAAGGAGTCGACAGTGTTTTTCATGAGAGGTAAATTATTGGCAGTGTAAAAAAATGAGATCTCAGCTCAGGGTGGTTGGTAATTTTTTTTAACAACCATTTGATTGATCTCTTTCATTTACATGCAATTCCATCTAAGATCAAAAAAGAAACAGACTAGAGGCTTTGTCTCTTTTGAAGAATAATAAATAAAAAAGATGGGCATATTGGAAAGACAAGGTAAACAGAGAGGAGATACGAGAAAGAATTGTTCCTTGAGTTGTTTCCTTCTGAAGGATGCATAATTTTTTGCACTTTTAATTTCTACCCGATTTTGGGCCACACAAGTTACTGAGAATGGGTGGTTAAATTTGCCCTTTCAAATATTAATCTCCCTCTTTATTCATCCAAGAAATAATGGAAAAAATGATCCCACCGTTCACTTATCCCTAGCTTCTAGTTCATCTTTCAATTTATCCATTCAATGAAACCGACCTAAAGTTCTAAACCCTAAAGTTAAGGCATATAAGGATCGAGTCTCAGCTTTGGTGAATTAATGGATGAATTTCCTTTAATGGGCGGATTAGTTTGCATACGCTGGATAACTGGAGCCAAATAAAAAAAAAAAAATTTACTTTCAAATCAAAAGTGAATTGTGACAATCTCAGATACTTGCGTTTCTGAAATGTGAAGGGTGGCACTTGCCAAAACACTGTAGATTACCAGACAAGTAACGACAACATGAAAGTGTGAGACGGTCATCAGCAAGAATCTAAAATGGTCTAAAGCGTATCAATCACAAACAACGAATGCAAGGAATCAGTTTGTGTTTTTGATAAGATATGCAGCAGTTGCCACTAAGTTCCTTCATTTGGGAATATCACTCGCTATTCACTTTACGAGAACAAAGATTAACAGTGACAATCTCATAGCTCTTACCTGCTCGATCCCACAACTCCTTAGGGAAGCCCCGAGTTTAATCACAGTGTCGTACACTTCCTTATAAGTCATCCATACATATTTACCGGCCTGAAAACGAATTTGAGGAAAAGAATCATCATAGGTCAAAAGAAATAACAGACTGCAAATAACGAGCGTCCAACCTTCCCATCCACGACTTCTCGACGGCCAAGCATGTTCCTCCCAGGAAATTTCTCAGCAGACAACCTAAATTAAATCGAGGTTTAACAACGTTCTTTTTTGGAAATAAGACAGTAAACGAATCTGATACCAAGGGCGTCGCACCGGAAGATGTCCCAGCAGGAGTCTATACCAGGGACGGGCGGAGGGAAGCCGTCCTTAGCAAAGGCGCTTCGGTAAACTGGTCCGACGGAGGGCCGGCCGTCGACGGCCTCCTGCCCCTTCTCCACCTCTACTAGGTGCTTCATCTCGCGGCTGCTGCCCATAGGTCGCCTCGCTTTTCCGCCCTTTCCGATCTCGATTCACAAAGATCGAAGAAATTCAGATCTGGGGTGGAGATGGAGATGACCGTTTGGTAGGTGATGAATATAGAAAGATACCGTTACGTGACCACGTGGGATCATCCTGATTTGTACCCGCCCTGTTATTGGACGAACGCGATCAGCAAGGTGGACCCCGCCCACCATTCCCACTGATCCACGGAATGGGCGAGCTTCCGCACGTGAGATAGCACGACGTAGCAGACTAAAAAAAAAAAAATATGGAACCGCCGGCCTCCTAAAATCGATCTCACGAATATAGAAGGAGGTAAACCTAGCAGACTCCAAGATCATCTGAATAGTGGGTTATCCATGAATCAAACGGGCCTAGCTCATAGCGGGCCTTGAAATTGCCCATCTCGGAAGCTGAGCTGGAATTTGGGATGAGAATATATTGAAAATGCATAATATATGAAAAAAACAAAAAAAATCAACTACACAAGGGAAATAGTGATGACTTGAGAGTGCAAAGGAACTGTCACAAATAATGGTGAACCACACAGAACCCCAAAAAAATCCTCATACCAAACAACATATCAGTAAATGAGGAAGCAATCGCAAAGATTCCCACTGACAGTCAGATACAGTCATTAGTAACCCAACAAACTAGATGCTCACTCGCTCCAGGGCACAACTGTCTGCGCCAACCATGGAAATGGGGAACTTCGTATCAGTAAATGCCACACTAGGAGACTGGAACTCTTTTGGGCTTGAAGTTCTTGTTTCTAGGAAACAACGCTGAAATTATGTTCTTGCTGCGAGGCGGCTGGCTGATCTCACCCCGTACAGACTTGTCGAATGACTTGAATTCTGATAGAGATTTTTTAGCCTCCATTTCGTCCTGCTTCCGCTAAGAACACATTGTCAATAAGATCAGATAGTTTGGTTATTATGTGAGTATGTTAGTCATTAGCAAAATATCAGTCATATTAAGTTCCGATCAAAACATTAATGTAGATGCTAAAACATCACTTCTATAATTACATTAACACAGGTTAAAAACATCTCGTGTTTATAAGTTCAGTGCATGAGTAATCAATCTTCCAAGAGACATCAAAGGACATGAAAAGATTAATCAGAGAGGAAGAAAAATGCGAGATAAAAAACTTGTGTTTACTTTTGAATAAATTTATCCTAGTGGACATGAAAACATCTTTCTGTATATGTGGGCCAGCCCCAAAGATTCAAAAGAACATATTGGTATGACGGATGCTGCCAAGAAAGATAATACATATATTCTTCAACCAATCAGTGTCTCATTTTAGGTCTCTTGGAATGATTTCTTTTTTTTTTAGGATAGGCATGATGCTCAAAAAGCTGACACATTGCAAAAGCTTGATATTCATAAACTCTATCAAGTGCTACATGTAGGATTTAATTTCTATTTGGTGGGTTAACACTTGAATCAATCAGACTCCACCTAGTGGGATAAAGCTTGATTGTTGCTATTGTTGTTATTGTGTTGGGTTAACACTTGATTAAGAACACACACAATAATTGTCATTAAGGAATTAAACCTCAATTAAGTAATCTAATGTTTTATAATAGTGGATGTGGATCTAACATATAGATGCGTTGACCCGGTTCATTAACATTAATGAGTTGTTAATGATGTATGAACTTTATGTACATTGTTCCTATAGGATGGGTCAAGGGAAGAAGTCTCTTGATTTGGCATCTTGAATCTTGGATTCAATTGACCTTCTTCATCTTCCTCCTCTCTTCTTCATTGAAAAGGACTACGGATTGTCATCCATTCCTGTAGAAGACCATTCCGCATTTGCAGGATCTCCGACGACAAGTACGAGATACAATGGCATTAGCTATGGACTTAGGTCAGCATTTGGTTTGTCGTTCTATCAATTTCAGTTTTGTTTACCTTAAAGCTTGATGATAGCTAGATCCTGTTGTAGATACATCATATGATTTGTTTTTCAATGTGTCGCTATTGCTTTCACTACATTTTATGAAAACAATTCCAGAATAGAAATCAAAATGCATGATAAAAAATGGTTGCCAACAAATTGAACAAACAATGGAATTAAACTACATTGTGCAGATTTTTGCTTAGTGAATCATGAATGTTGCCTTAATTTGAATAAATGGAGGATTGATCATTTACTATTATTAACATTTTGAACAGTCAAGTTTTTGAGCTATAACAAAAATTCAAGTTAATGAAGAAGGAGATTCTTTGGATATGCAGACTTATGCATCAACAAGAAAATTCTCACCTCCACACTAGTACCATTTCCCTTGGCAGCCTGAAGATGACTTGATAAGGACATTGGCGCACCATGCTCTATTTACAATTGAATGGACTTCAGTAAAATGAGTGAGAATATCAAAAGAGAGAACATGAATGAGAAGCCATTGAAAGGCAAGATACCTGAAGGAGGGAAAGACTTCATAGTCACATTTCGATCTCTAGAATCTTCAACCCTGTCAGAAGGCAAGAGATAAAGAATTATCCATAGAAAAAAATGCAAAGTTAAAATTGTGTGAATTAGCATTCAGGGAAGAAATCCAGGGACTACAAAAGTGATGTCCATGACTCTTTGCTCGGTGCAGGGCTGTTATCCGAGGCGAGGTGCCAAGATAAAGTTTTGGGTGTAAGAATTCCTTATTGGCCAACCAAAAAAAAAAAGCTTGAGATTCAGCAAAAAACTGTTATAAGAACAAGACCAACATCAACATGCATAGATGAAAAAAACTACACACCATAAGATTGAGGAAGAGGCATTGATTGAACATGACTTGACCTGTTATCCTTTGGTAAGTTTGAAATGTTCTCTAGACGTTTGTGGATGGGACCTAACTTAGCAATTAAAATGAAAGAATTATATATATTGTTTAAATAATTTCAGAAAATAGCAAATTTTAATTTAAAATCATACTCGGAAGTATGTAATGTTTTTTATGCCTCGGTGTCGTTCTTGAAGACAGTTGCTGCTGCCTAAGACCTTCTTTATCGGCGAAAGTTTGGCAGGTAAGTATTTGCTGAAAATTATTTTAAAAAAAAAAGTCTTAGTGAAATACCAAATAAATTCTGCTCCATTTTGTCGCACATTAACCTGAGATAGGCATGAAATCTTCAGCTCTACAGTTGAGATGTCAGATGATTGCTGCTCAGAAATCTCTGTCAATTTGTAAGCAACTGTACCAAGATGATCAACAGCATTTACAAGGGCACGGACAGCATACTCTTTCAGATGATCCAATACCCTGAAAGCGCGAGATAACAGATCAGGTAAGCAAACAACCAAAAATAGTTGATAATCGGTTGCCCAATATCAGATTTCCTGAAAGCCAAGAAATATCCACCATATACTTCACACAGACAACTTCAGAACAGCTATACTTTGCCATCTAAAATATTAAATTAGTACAACTTGACAAGACCTTATGAGCTTTCTAGATGGTTCAAAAGTACTAAAGGGGAAAAGGATGTAGATTGCTTATAAATGTATTCAAGACAATATTTGTAACAAACTGAAAGAAAGATAAACAGACAAAAGAAAAACAGTCAAACAACAATTACAAGAAGAGAAAACTTACATTTGTTTCTGTTCACTGTGAAGATAAGCTTTTTCGCAGTAGTCCGCAGCAGAATAAAGCTGAGGCCTCAGATTTTTGAGTTCCTAAGCATGATCAAAGAAGTATCTCGAGAAGTGTTTCAGACCATATTATACAATATAACAGCAAAAATTGTTAATACAACCGAAAAATGACTTGCGGTGGTTGTTTCCCACTCAATTGCGTAGTAAGAAAATTATCGTGAGAATCAAGTAACCTAAAGCGATAGAACAGCAACAAATTAGAATCGCCAGCAGGCCCAATTACAGCGAGCAGGAAATAAAAACTGGAACAAAGAAGCAAATATCCAGCAAGTAATACAAGAAAAGGGGGAAAATATATAATCTTTGGGTAAACGATATCATGAGCCATAAACGAAACAACGAAGGAGAGAAATCAGCGTCGAAGAAATCATAAATAAGGTATAAATATCAGATCAGGAGTCCATTAAACGGCAGAAAAGACAAAGAGTCCATCGGGTTAGGAGGCGAATCAGGGCTCACCTGCAACGCTTGAACGAAGCTCTTGCTCCGCTCCAAAGAGACCTCATCGAAGGTCATGGCCGGTCTCTCGGGCCCAAGTTGCTGCATCCTTCCTCCCCTCACTCAGCCGCTGTGATCCGGCGCCCAAACCGACGAAGCAAGAAAGACTCGAACGGTTCCGAAGTAAAGATGCGATTTTTGTTTCGATTCTGAAGAAGGAAGAAAGAGAGAGAGGATACGACGGAGACGATTCGGTACCGGGAAGCGCACTTTTTGGTTTCGGATTTTATTTTTTATTTCATTTTATTTTTTTTTTTGCTTTCTTTTTAAATAATGCGACGGGTGATGAAGCACTCATTTCACCGCGCGTGGACCCGATGCGAATGTGGTCAGATCTTTATTCCGTCCCATGACACACATGGCGTTCGGATTATGAGATTGATCGGATTAATTGGATCGGGCGCATGTGCAGTCGACGTAGATGACTCAACTCAAAACGGTAGATATTTTTCTTTTTTAAAAATATATATAATAATAATAAATAAATAAATAAATAAATAATGATTAATGGTGGATCCAGTGAATACAACCTTGCTTGAGCTTTGCATTTGCTTTCCTTCAAAGAAAATTAACCTTCTTCTTTGTTTTTTTTTATTAAATCAAATTTAATGTCTAGCTTTTAAAATAGTGACTAGCACATAAGGAAGATATTTTATCTCGACTTCGCCGAAATTTGAAGCCAGATCTCATTATGATAATACTTCATGTGCTAACCACTAGACCGTTCCGAGGGACCAAATGCAACCTCAATAATTGTTACCTTGCGATCCGTTGAAGAAGTCATATTTACATACAGAGGCTGAAGCTATAAAAAGACGGCTACCAAGAACAGCAACTCAGCGACCGCAACGAGCCGCTCAAGGGTCCCTCCTAATCCAGGGACCGAGTCCGACGAGCTCGAACCGGACGACGAGGCAGGAGTGCGCTTCACCCTCGCCGTGTCCGCCGCCGCCGCCGAATAATGCTTCGTCGCGTGCCTCCCTTCTTCACCCTCCGCCGACTTCACTTGGCAGTACTTGACGCCCGACATCGACTCCATCCCCTCGTATCTCCCATTGCTCAGATCATAGCACAGCCCCGAGTTGTTGTGAACCATCAGCTTCCGGCCCATCTTCCACACTAGTTCCCGCCCGATGGGGATCGGTCCGGCGAGCATGTTGTCGTTCACTCTCAGCTCGCTCAGCTTCTCCAGCTTCATCAGGTTTCTGGGCAATGAGCCGTTGAACTTATTGCCGTCGAGATATAGAATCCGAAGCTTTTCTAGTTCCCCAATCGATTCGGGTAAGGGTCCTCGCAGGCCCATGTTGGATAGCACCAGAGTGTTTAGCTCCGTCATGCCCTTGAATGCCTTCTCTGGTATCGTGGCCGAGCTCATGGGGTTGCTGTTGAGGAGCAGAGTGGTCAGTGAGTTAGGGAAAGAGCAGGGGAATGGACCGGAGAGTCGATTGTGGCTCAAATCCAGTAGAATTAGGTCCGTTAGCTCCCCGAGGGATGGCGGAATTGGGCCGGCGAGAAGATTCCGGCTGAGATCGATTTTGACCAAGGAATTGCACTGGGAAATCGAGCTTGGGATCCGTCCCTGGAGGTGGTTGTGGCTGACATCCATGACGGTCAAATCCGGGAAGCTGAAATCCGGCAGCGGGCCGTTGAGTTGGTTATAACTGAGGTCGAGTAATCGGAGCCGCGTCAGCCGCCGAAGCGAAGTGGGAACGGAATAACTCAGCTCGTTGCCGTGGAGGTCGAGCACGCGTAACCCAGTGAGGTTCCCGAGCTCCTCCGGGATGCCGCCGGTGAGCTCGTTGTCTCGGACGACGAGAGAGCGAAGCATAGGGCCGAGCCGACCGAGGAATTCCGGGAGTCGGGTGTCGCCGCCGGCGAAGCAACGGTAGAAGAATAGGGAGCGGAGATGGGGGAGCGCGAGGAGCGCCGGGGAGAAGCCGGCGCGCGCAAGGTCGCAGGTGGGGAAGGCTGTGTCGGCGGAGAGGGAGCCGAAGGCGAGGGAGACGACGTGGTAGACATCCTCGGTGTCCGGCATGCACTCGATGCCGTGCCAGCGGCCGCGGCACACGTCGGGGATGGATGTGGCCCACCCGTTGCCGGTGGCCTCCATGATGGCGTACACCGCGCGCTGCTCGGCGGGGTCGGTCCGGGCGCGGTCGGAGAAGCCAGTTTGCGGGGCATCGACGAGAGCGGAGGAGGAGTCCGGCATGACCACGGTGTACTCCGACGAGATCAGGGGAACAGACGTTAGTATGAGAAGGCACAAGAAGGTTGCGACGGCGGCCATTTTGGATGGGAATTTGGAGGGAAGGGAGGTTTTTTATACGCGGAGCGAGTGCGTGGGGCAGAGGAAGGGCAATAAGTGAGATCACGGGGAGGGAAAGGGGAGGGAGGAATCAATGAAGCTGCATTGAATGGGCTTCACGGGAATGTCGCCGGAGCATTCAGCTCTCCTCCACAAGTTCGATTTAGGGCGAAGATTGAAACAAAGCAAGCGTCGGGCCCGGCCCAATTATCTCTTCTTCCTGTTTATCCTAAGATCTCCGCGTCGGGCCCGGCATTCTTATCAGAGTTGGGAAAATGAGATACTTTATTTACTTCAGATTTAAATTAGTGAAACCTGTACTGAGATTAATACCATCAATAAAGTTTTGAGTCTCACGTTTGAAAATTTATAATTTTCATTTGGCTCTCTGCTGTGTCCTGCATTCCCTTCCTAAAGATAATAATGGACATTCATGCTCAGGCTATCAAAATACGCTCTGAATTAAGATGGTTCCAACTCTGTTATGGATGCATATACAAGTGGTGAAATTATCACCGCATCAAGTAAAATATTAAATAGAAAATATGTATACTGAGCTGCAAGGTTGTCTGATGCATGCAATTTAGTCAAAAATATTATTCAAGGATCTGAGAATCATACTATTTAAGGGGTGCCTTGTTCAGTGCTTTCAGATTGTATTTTAATCATCCTAGTGCAGTAGCAGCTGCCAAGCATCTCTTCCAGCTAGAACCAAAATTGTAGCAAATTACAAGATGCTTGCAGTTACTTTTACATCAGGGAGAAGAACTGATGTTAATGATATTTCATAATACTGTGTCCAAATGGTTTGTGAAAGATTCCTTGTTTGAGTTGCTCTAGATGTTGGAAGTCGACAGTTTTCCTTGTCATGGTTTGACTCAAGAATGGAGTTAGACTTACACCCTCGCTATTTGACTAGACCATACCAGAAGTAAGGCTGATGGCATGCTAAGCAAACAAACAATCTTAATTTATTTCTTCCTCTTGCTCATAGATTCCATCCAGAGTGAAATAGTTTACATCAACTAGTGTGTATAAAGAATTAAATAGGCAAAATATGCTATTGAAGTGAGAAGGGTTGTGAGTAATGTATGGTTTTGTTTGACCATTTAATTTATCTTTTTTTAGCTTTCAAGTGGAATGGGATATTATGTTGCAATTACACCCCACTTTACTCAGAGAAGCTGTCAGCAATGGCTTCAAATGAAAAGTATTGTTGGATCAGTCTTTTCTTGGAGACTTGGATTCCAGTTTACTACATGATTCACTAAAAGATTAAGTACATCTATGATCTACAATGATTTCTAATCGAAGTAAGCCAGTAAGGTTTATTACGTTCACCCAGAGAATGCTCATTGCGAATTATTCATTGGGAGAAAAGACATCTCATGGTCAATTTTGAGTAAAATTTGAATTTGATTTTTTTTCTGTTTGTACCAACCACTACATGATCATATAGTACTGTTTGTCAGATGAATGATTGATAATCCTTGCCTTTTGGATAATAATCTGGGCCATGCATTGATTACTATTCTATATTAAATGTTGAATTGGAATTGGGTACGCTAGATCTCGATTATCCCTTATCCTTTCCAAATGGAGAGGTGATTCAAACATTAGTTCTTCGGCATACTTATGTTAACATTCAGACTATTCCTGATTGTTTTGGTGGACTTAATGATCAAAGAAGAACTGTTTACTGTTTATGGGTAAGGAACTTGATACTGATTCCGCCATGCATTGATGGCATGTAAACTACATCAACACGGGTAGAAAGTAAATGTGGATTGTGCCCATTTGTTTGACCCTTTGATTTAGCTATTTTTAGCATTCAAGTGGAATGGGATATTATGTTTCAATTACATCCCATTTTACTCAAAGAAGTTGTCTGTGTTGGCTTCGAAGGAAAAGTATTGTTGGATCAGTCTTTTCTTGGAGACTTGGATTCCACTTTAATATATGATTCTTTACATGGAAAAAAAATTGAGGCGGTTAGTGTTGATTTTTAACTAATATCAAGAAAGGCACTAAAAGATTAATACATCTATGATCTACAATGATTTCTAATCGAAGTCAGGTTTATTAGGTTTACCCAGAGAATACTCATTGCAAATTATTTATTGGGAGAAAGAAACCTTATGGTCAATTTTGAGTAAAATTTGAATTCAATGTTTTTTTTTTGTCTCTGTCAACCACTACATGATCATACAGTACTGTTTCACATGAATGACTGTTAATCCTTGCCTTTTGGATAATCTTCTGGGCCATCCATTGATGACTATTCTATATTCAATGTTGAATTGGAATTGGGTTCACTCAGGGGCAGATCCAGAGGGGGGGGCGTTCACTAGATCTAGATTACACTTATCCTTTTCAAATGATGAGTTGATTCAACCATAATTGTTTCAGCATACTTAAATGTTGGCATTCAGACTATTCCTGCTAGTGTTGGTGGACTTACTAATCGAAGAACTGTTTACAGTTTATGGGTAGGGAACTTCACGGGTAGAAAGTCAATGTGGATTGTGCCCATTTTTTGGTCATTATCTAACTGCCAACTGTTTGGGGTCAGTTACATGAATCTTATCCATTTAGTGTGCCTTGTGTAACATATGTAACTAAAAGTGCTTGACTGATGTTTGCTGCAATATTCTCAGATCATACTACTTTTAGTTCCACGTATACAGAATACTTTGATCAATTAAATAGAGATGAATATATTTTCTCATGCCTGTTTATCTAAGATTGATATTAAAAATGCAATTTTGGAAGAGATTTAAGCAGTAACTGGCGTGAGTGCTCCAGAAGTAGCATTCTTTTCTGTTGGTCACCATGCATGATTGTTTTTTTACAGCCATTACTTGGAGACCTAATAATGAGAATGGAAAGATGATAGTTCCCAATGCTAAAAATTTCAGGAGGTGGCTCCAAAACATTTTAGAGTTCCTACTGTGAATTAGCTATATACTTGTGTCTCTGTGCAAGACCATGAGTTCAGATAAATAGCAGATTTACTGCATAGTAATTGAGATTATCCATTGATTATTGATCACGAAAAATGAATGAGTGTGGTAGGGTTGGAATTGTTGATTGAGGAAACCGTAAAGGATGCTGTTGCTTATGATGTCAGTATCTAATGTAAATTGGAGATTACACAGAAGGGCCTATTCGAATTGTCTGGCGAGGAGGATCTATATATACTAAGATTGTTGCAGTTACCTCAGTTCTTCAGCATTTGGGGATTTACTAGAGTTCTCTTTTGCACGATACTTTCCTTTTCCTCTGGTGTTTTATTTCTTAGTTTAAGTGAGAAGTGATTTTCGTTGGCTTTTACTTTAGCACATGCTTTAAATTTGATAAATTGGTGGATGTAGGCAGGCCCTATGTGCTTCTACATCCACCTTTACTTCCTGTGTGCAAATCCAATTGTGCAAAATTTCTGATTTTTGTTTCTGTTCATCCTCATGCGTGTATAGATCCTTGGTTAATTTACCTGGCCAATTGCACGATCGCCTGATTAATGGATTCCTGTACTTGTGGGTCCACCATCTGAAAATAGATCTCGGCCTACCTAACCAACTTCAGGATTGCACATTGAAATGGTCCGATAGCTCAAGCTTGAATCAGACTGGTGATCCTGGCCTTTGCCTGGCTTCCCAGTGACAAGCAGCACATTGTGGGACCTTCATTTTTAGGTTTGCAGAGGGTATTCATTTTTCTACGAAGCAGCAGCAGCAGCAGCTTTTGATTAGATTTTTAAAGTCAGGAACGGTTGCTCGGAATTATGCAGGAGTAACTTTCAATATCCAATCATGCCACCTTTTGAATTGTATCTGCTGTTGAATTCCAATAACAGGACAACACTAATCCTTACTGTAGACCCACCAGAAGATTGTATGCTCTGTAAAGGCCAAGAATTTTGATTGAAAAAAGGTCGAGAATAGCAAATGTATCTTGCAAGTGCCAACATGTGTGGCTCACCTTAAATTAAGGAATCTGCTTCTACTTCAGCAACATGATATCCACAGACTAAGGCATGGGCAAGTTGTTACAAGGATCTCTGGATTATCACTTTCTCGGATAGGAACGGGTAAGATGTAAGTTTTTTTTTTTAGGACTTAATTTTGCTGTTTGTTATTTGGGCATATCATGTGCCCTTGTCCATGATTTGACAAGTTCTTCCAGCACTTCACTGTCCATTCCACCATGCTCGGTTAACTTGTGCTTCTTTGTTACATTTTGCAGTTGATGGAACAGAAAAAGAATGGCTGTCTCATGAGAACCAGAGATGTCTATTATAAAACAAATACCTCTGGTCCACAAGTTACAAAACATGTGTTGGACAATGTACAAGTTATGAGAATTTGAAAAGCAAGGCTCTGACTTTGGACAAACCGGACGTTCTTGGTTAGAAGGAAGTCCGACATGATGATGTAATAATGGGTTGACCATTTGGTAAATGCGCACACTGGATTTCAGCTCTAAGCTTGATTTCTTGCCAACGATCGACTACTGGTCATATTTCAGAGGTTCTTGATTTATTGAAAAAAAATATATGGAGAATTTTGTGGTTACACGGTTCGATACAGCCAAATTAACCTTGGAGCAGGTGGTTGGTATATTTGCCAGTTTCAGACACAAGGGAAGAAATATTTGCCAGTGCCTGCACATATTTGAAAAGTAAGGTGAAACCTAACATTTGTCACCATGATGTCTCAACCAAATTATTGTCTCTTATGAAATAAATTTGGTGGTCGTAAGAATTTAGCTTAGCAGAGCAGACAAGATGGTCGACCATCAACGTTATTGCTTCCTACCAATTTGGATGCATACGGAAACAAATCATATGAGCTCTTCAGACAGTTGAAGTGTCCCCAGCAATTTGGCAGAGTTAGAAAAGGACCATTTTTCTGCTGCTGCTATAATTGGTCTTGCATTAGATTTCACTTCAGCTGCCACCGTATAGTATCACTGTCATAGTCCTAAACTTTGAGGGTAGTGTGATGATAGAACATCTGCTGTTGCCCTGCCGCAATACCCGCCTCCGTCGTATCATATCAAATCAAATTATATTTCATATTTGTCATGATGTTATAGGAACATAAAGTAACTTTGATGAAAATTAAGCAATGTTTTGCAGGTTTTAAAAGGTAAACTCGGTGAAGAACTTTAAGCCATGAGGTCTCTTTTTGATGATAAATGAAAAAGAAGAAAGTAAAAGCTGCCAAGTCTTTGCCGAGGGCTTGAGACCCCCCTCTCCCTCTACTTTTGAGTTTGGAGAAGCTCAGTGCTGCACATGCCTCGCACCTAGTCACCAGTAGTCGTCTCCAAACAGGTCAACTCCCTGCTCCGGTGCTCCCCTTTCTTTAACCTCGTCGTCCGCGCAATTCTGCCTTGAACACGCACGATAAAAAGATGTCTACGATTCCCTTTTTGCAACTTTATTAACCTTGTGAGCAAATCGTTATGCAATCCATTGCCTTACATGAGTGATATGATTCGGAAATATGAGCATATTTCCAATCCTTTTCGCCTACTTGATTTACGACTTTATGGGGGCTTTTCAAGTGCACGTTTAGTTTTAGTTTTCATGCCCATCTTATACCCTAAAGATCATCTATATCAGTTTATCTAAATACAAAATTTATCTCATCAATTTTATATAAGAGCATATATATCAATTTATCTAAATATAAAAATTACCTTAAATTTTATATTTTACATTAAAAATTTTTTATAATAAATATTCTATCTATTCACTGAATTTAGATTAGATTTTATAAATAATATTCTTCTAAATTTAAAAAATAAATTTTATTTTTTAAATATTAAAATATTATTTAAGTTGTGAGAGAAAAAAAATAAAGAAATACATTGGGAAACGAAAAGTAAATAAGTGAAAAATAATAAAATAAGTGAAAAAGGAAAAAATAATAAAAATAATAAAAATTATCGGACAACTGATGTAATGTGTAGTAAAAAATAATTGTTTAAATTTAATAAAGCGATGATTTATTTTAAATTTTAGAGATATTATAAAAAAATTAATTGGATACTCTAAGCTAATATGAAAATTTATCTTGCAACGGGATAAAACAATAATGCTTTATTTACTTTGAGTTACTAATCCATGTAGCAAAAGACGATTCGCTGGCCCTCAGTACCTCAGCCAACCCATTCTTAGGCCAATACGGAGGAAGTAAATTACAGAGGCTACTAGCCTAGACAATGACTAATGTATAGGGAAGGGCAGGAACCTTTGAGTTACGAATCCAGAAAGGAGAGAGAGAAGCGAATCACGGTGGAAAAGGATGAGGAAAAAAACAAGAGAGAGAAATAGAGAAATTCACAAAAGGAAAAAAAATAGTATTATCGCAAGACCTCCCTTCCCTTTGCGAGCTACTTGCGCAAGGCCTCCCTTGGCGAACGGCGGGTGTCTAGTAGCGATGGCGCGAGGAGTTTGAAAATGTGAGGTTTTATTTAAATACGCAATAGTTTGAAAATGTGAGGTTTTATTTAGGGACGACGGAGGACCTTCGGGATGGCAGATGATCCCGTCCGGAAGCTGAGTCGGACGGAGGCGGTCGCGCTGTACTGATCGCTGACGGAAAGTCGCTCAAATGCACGGGAAAGACTCCACACGGGCGGCTGACGAAGCTACAGACCCTGCGCACACTCGGACGAGCCCATCTAACGTTAGAGGCCGTAAACCAGGGAAAAAGTCTCCGGGTCAGGCCCTCCGACGCTCAAGTCAGGTACTTTTTCCCCGGAATGTAAGAGAAAGTACGAAAAGTGAAAGACGGGTAAGAAATGACGAATGAGCGTACCTGCGTAGGGACGAAACTTCCCTTTTTATGATGTTGTGCGTGTTTCT
>JBBMJZ010413111.1:10600612-10610978 GCA_037833815.1 Zingiber zerumbet
TGAACATTATTCATAAACGTTGTTCACGAACATTGTTCACAAACGTTAACAAGCTAAACACCTATGTGTTCAAACTTGTTTGTTTAATTAATTTTATGCATATTGAACGAACATAAACAAGCTCTTACCAAGTCGAACACTAAGTTTGTTCACGAACGCTTAGTTCATTTACTGTTCATCCTACCCATCATCCTATTACTATTTATCATTCTTTTTTAAAAAATAATAATAAATTATTTCAATGTTCTTCCTCGTCTCGTGTTCCTTTGATTGTGTGAAAATTTCTTATGGAAAAGAAGATGAGATGTGTTGATGATCAGATAAAAAGATAAACTAAGTTTCTTTTCCAAGGTGGAAAGTGCGCTAAAGTTATCTATATTATATATAGAGAATAGAGTATGGATAGGATTTTATTATATCCGTCTCCATACTCATACCCGATTACCCTATTACTATAACCATGTCTAAAATTTTTCTTTATATCTTCCTCCATTCGAGTCGGATGTCGGATTCCCAGTCAAATTCGAGGGAAATTGTCATCCCTAATGTTGACTGGGAGAAGACTTTAAGCTGGAAGAAAATGGTGTTAAATGGTCACAAAATTAAGAGCTACGAATCTACGCACACCACAGACAGAGCCAATATGCCAACAGCGAGGACTCTTTTTATACTACCTCTCATAACCTCCGTAATTAATGAGGCGACATAATATGTCGGATGTCATAATATGTTAAGTGGTAGAGTATATACGACAGTATATATCATAGTAATGATATATATTTTCTATATATCCGTGAGATCGACTTTAGGGGGGCTGCTGATGCTGCGGTTCTACATTATAGAGAGAGTCCGATGCTAGTTTGGCTCCACATGCGTTGTTGAACTAGGTTAGCAAGAACAATCCACCATGTCTTACTCGGCTGGACCTTCCGCTCCACTTGCTCAAATTAAGTTTGATTCGACACAACTTGAGCTCGATTATTGTCAATCCGTGCAAAGTTAGATCACATCAATAGATCATTTGAACCAACTCAATCAATCATAATTTGTCTAAACGGTTTTGTTCAAACTATACGTATCTCCACTAAAAATGAGAACCGAAGCCAATCAGGCTAGGAACACTGTATGAGTTTGAAACAAACTATGCAAGATAGACACCCCCAATCAATCCGTCTAATTAGACGGAGAGTTTTTGACATAACATGGGAGAGTAGATTAATATATATCTCTTCCATTAAGCACACCCCCACAATAATTTCCTGATGGGACAATTGGAAGCAACGCGTCCAGGTGAAGTCTTACGACGAGATCTGGCATCGATGCACCCTGCTCGATCACTGCCACTGTTAATTACAAGCGAGTAATTAATGCGGCCGCGTTTATTATGACGGAGAGCGTCTGACAGTGAAAGAGATAGCAAAGAGAAGGGTCGTGTCTCTTCCCTCTGCTCTGCTGTTTTGTGCTGTGCTGCGCTGCCGGTCTTCTGCTGCCGTTGCATGCTGCTGCGGCCGTACTGACGCTGGTGCTTGAGCTCAGGATGGAGGCATGATTGCTCGAAGCATGTGCCATGATTGACCATACGGGACACATCCGCCCAGCAGCACCAGCCACCAGGCCCGTGGGACGAAGAGAAAGAGAGAGACAGAGGAGTGACCTGCAAGCCATCTTTATCTATCTGCATTCGTCGAAGCGGAGGGGACAAGGTGGGAGCGAGTAATCATTGCAACTGCGACCTCAATTCTCCAGTCAACATCACGCTGATCTTCGTTCATAATTTTATCATGGATCGTCTCTCGTTTTTTATTACACAAAATTTGGGGGTTTGCGAGTAGCCACGCAGCAGTTGGCACGGAGGATAATGCGACGATCGAGTCATGGTTGGGTACGACAAGGAAGAGAAGGCAGATTTCCTGCGCGCACAGGGGTTTTGATTCTTCGAAAACACTCTTATTGTTTTTTTTGTTTTTTGAAATCGAATCATAACCTTTTTTATAAACTCCAATCATGCGAAATTAATAGATAGAGATAATTAGTCGACCGGCCCCGTAGGGGTCCTTGTTTTTTTTTTTACTTATAGATGACTCCACTAAATTGCGTGGGGTTTGCGAGATGTTGAAATGTAGTAATACAAGCTTATCTATAATTTTAGGATGCCTAATTATTTATTTTATGATACTACTTTCTAATATACTTTTATTTTGATCTAAATTAAATAGTCTCCCCAATCATTATATAGGGTCTTCGTGATAAATTTTTCTATTGTGCACAAAGAAATTTTATATTCTATCATTTTAAAAAAAAAAAAATTAATAAACTAGGTGGATATGTAAAAGATATTGTTTATTTTTTATCACTAAATATATATCAAAAAAATATTGTGACATTTCATTTCGTATAGAACGTGCAAGTTGATTATTTTGTATATACTGTGATGGGCGATTCCACCGCTTATAACTATGGTACCATGATAGAATATATCTAAATTATTATCCAGGTATTTATGATTTGATCATCATGTATTCTATCCTTTTTTTTAAAAAAAAACTAATAAATTAGGTGGATATGTAAAAGATACTGTTTGTTTTTATCACTAAACATGTATAAAAAAAATATTGTGACATTTCATTTCGTATAGGACATGTAAGTCGATTATTTTGTATATACCGTGATAGGCGATTCTACCACTTATAACTATGGTACCATGATAGGATATTTAAATTGTTATCCAGGTATTTATGATTTTATCTGATGTATATATAGAAATTTTTCCTTTAAATAAAAAAGAAAAAACAATAACACAATTTGGCCCTCTTGGTGTGGTGATTCGACAAACAGAGAAAAGCTTCTTATAGTGGACTGTTTATGGAAAAAATAAAAGAAAGATGTTACTTTTGAGAAAATTGGAAAATAAATGACAGAGGGGAGGAAATAAAAGAGAAAAATTTTACCTTTATCGTTAATAATTTTGATTCACTTTGATGAGATCGACAATGACATAAAAGAGAGAAGGTAAGATAAACATGACAATTCTTGCGTTACTAATAAAATCCTAAAAAATATTATGATACTACGGTAAAAGGAGTCTACCAAGTGTGAGTTAAAGATAGGAACAACAGTCAATGTAGAGTGTAGAGGTCAAAGCCAAGGCGGTCAAAGAAAAGAAACCATCGGCACACCAAAGTCGGTTGAATAGGTGGCAATGTGCCGAGCGAGCATGGAGGATTTGATTGGCCCATAGACTCATCTGAGCAAATCGTTCATCCGGTCGAGACGACTATAGAGCGGATATCATATGCTCACAATTGTGATTAAGTAAATGTTAGTCCGATCGGACTGCCTGTTCGGCAGGGCAAGGTACTACCTACTGAGCCGAACGACTACGGAGAAGAACAACCTTGAGTGACCGAGCGAAAAATCATGGCCAAGTGGCTCCCCCGCTCTACCAAACAATGGGACCCCTTTTATATCTCATCATATCCTTTTAGTAGTTAGTGTCACTAACAGGGCGGCATGGTCAACAAGCAAAACACATGTCGTATTAAGGAATGATATTAAAGATACTTTTCTGACATGTCTTTTCATAGGACAGTTAAAAAAATGTGTGCGCGTCTTGAGAAGCATGTATGTCTGTTACCAGAGCACTATATAAAAGGGGATCCATGCACCGACGGAGGTATGCGTTATTCGTACTTGCGCTCCCATTGTTGTCATATTTCTTTGTCGTATGTCTACTGACTTGAGTATCGGAAGGCTAATGCCGGAAACCCCTTTTCTGATCCAGTACTAACGTTTTTTGTGTTACATAGTGGAATGAAGTTTTTATACGGTCAATCGATGAGCCACATCCCTGGATAGATTTACAGTAGCTGGAGAACAGAATGAGAAAAAGAAATAAGGAAGATGAGAAGAAGAAGGAAATGGGAAGAAGAGAAATAACTCAATTTAACTTAACCAATCAACTCTAAATCAATAGATAACTTAGTTGTTCATCAATTAGAACCTGAACTAATTTTAATTTAGTATCTTCATTTCGTATTTTATGATTTATTTCATTTTCTTATTGTATATGTTATTTTTCAAATTTAATATAAGTTGTGATAGTTTTTTTATAAAAATTGTGTCAATAGATAACTTAGGTAACAGCGATCGGATATAGTATTAATTTAAAAAAAAAAAAAACAAATCTCAAGAGTGGTCTCACCCCACTCCACTTGGCTACGCCCCCGGTTGTTCCGTAGAACGAACAATTATCGACGTCATGAATCGATGATTGATTCATTTTCAGATAAATATTCATATTTTTTTATTAAAATAAATAAATAAATAAATCAACGGTCATTCTGTCGTCGACGGCGGTAGCAAGATATGTTAAGCCCGCCAGTTGCCAGCCAGCCGGCAGGGAATCACTGCGGCGGTGCGAATCGACGGCCGAGATTGGGCGACGAGGCGGGGCCAAACCAATCATTGCGGCTGTCCCCGCGACTGGGACAGCACTCGGCCGTGGCGATTCGCTGCCCCGGCCAAAACACCGTGCAGCGGGGCGTGCCACCGCCCGGCCGCCGCGAGTCCTCTGTGGATCATTTCTTTTTGGAAAAAGTAAATAATTGATCGATTGATATTAATTCGCAATTAGTGATGAAATGATGGGACAGACAGAGAGAGAAGAAGAAGGAGAGATTAAAGTGTGGGGAGACACCCAAAACGATCTGACGAAGCTGGGCAGAGATTTTGTAGCGGACTCGGATGGAATTTGATGTGTGATGGGATTTGTCACTCAGACTGACATCGATCTGTTCCTGTGTTTCTCGCTTCCTTTTCTCTGATAAAGTCATTAAAAATTTAAGTAAAGACGTTCTAAGTAAATTATTTGAAAGAGACCATGCATGATCAACGATGTTAAAGAATTGTATTTGATCCGGTGATAAGAACGTGGGATTTTTATTGACAGTGGTCAATGACACATATAGGTCAACGGTCTTAGTGACAGTCCTAAGAATCGCCCGACCGGATGGAGGAAAACCACGTCCGATCGGGGCAGAGTCCGGCTGGTCGGGGAGCTCCTTCCTGGCCGGTCGGACAGGTGACTCCAGGACGAGAAGGAACTCAACAGCAGGTGTTTTCAACGCTCAAAGGTAAAATACTGCAGGGCCAAGTGGCCAAGCCGCTCGACCAAACCAGAAAATTACATAGTGGATTCATCCGAGCACAAGGACATGTACGAGCCGGGCAGAGATAGGGGGTTCACTACCCCGTCCGGCATAGAATGGCCGAGCGGAAGGCCCGCTCGGATTGTTATCGGATACGACTTGGGACAACAAGGTCAACATCCAGCCATACCCAAGACTGTACGAGGGGAGCTCCGTTGTCCCATCAGAGACATGCTAGGATTACTGCAGCATGGGGTCAGGCAGGGCTTTCTGACATGAGTGTTCTCAGGTATGGGCGCATACACGTGGACGCCTCAAAGGGCGTGCCCACTCCTCCCCTGGGTCCTATATAAGGACCCCAGGACCTCTCCAGAGGTACGCGAGTCTTCATCTTAGCGCCACTTCCTTCTTCTGTTCCCTTGCCTGACTTGAGCGTCGGAGGGCCGTCGCCGGGACACCCCGCCCGGCTCGGTTTTGCTGCAGGTCTGCCGGAACGCGCAAGGAGCCAGCAGAGAGCACCACTTCCCCAGCGTCCATTGACCCCTGACTCGGACAGGATCAATAGATTCACTATTTGAATGCATATTATATGTTTGATTATCTTAAACTCATTTATTGAATGTTTGCAATACAATTTATAGCATGATAGAAATTGTGATTGGATCACAACTAGTGATTATCTCTATATGTGCAATTATGAACGTATTGGAATTTTCTTAGTCATTGAATTAATGCATTCGGACATCATCAATTTTGTAAAACTAGCATGGATTATACTCCTTGGTTCACCAAGCAGCTATTTTCTCACTGGTTGGAGACATTGGGATGTCGAGAGTTAAACGTGGATGCTAGTTATGGTAACTAGTTCATTAGAATAACTCGCTGTAAGACTCCATATGGTTATCTATATATATGAATATGTCTATGAATCTCTTACTACAACTCGAGTGTAAGTTTTCTTCAACTTGAGATATATAAGTCATCTTGGTCATAGAGACTTATACTTTGACATCTTAAGCAAGTACCTCATTGAGGTGTGGACCCAAGATAATTGGGTATAAGTCCAAATGCCTAAAGATGTTTGAATAGCCCACAGAGGATTCATCGTTCCTTGCGAGGAGACGTATATCCTTTGGCTACTCGTTAGGATTATTACTCAAAATCTTTAGCCAAAGCATCACATGTTAAGAGTACGAGACTCTTAGACACATGTACGAGTAATTTAAATTCGTAGAACGAGAAAGTATTACTTGGGCTAGGTGTAATGTAGTCAGTCTAGTGAAAATAGACACATAGACCATGTCCAGAACCAAATGGGTATAAGACGAGTGAAAGGACAAGGTACGACTCACTGTAACTGCTTAAGGGTTTAAAATTAGTTCTAAGATTAACTATGATTTTTTAGCTAATTGGGGATCGTGATGTACTACTAGGTGTCACTCATGATCATTCTATAATTAAGTAGTTAATTATGGATGACCAAGATAAATCGGGGACCTATTAGGTCACACGCACTAACGAGTCTCTAAAAGACGTAAAACAAATTAAAGAATATGATTATTAGATCAAGAAATAAATATTTGGTTGAACCATACAATACAAATTTAGAAATATTTATCATGATGGAAGCACAGATTGGATACATCTATTATAGTGGAGTTGAACCATATTTAGTTTAATCATGAATTAGTCATGAACCAACTTTGTTTAGTTGTGAACGAAACAAAGGGGTTAATGGGCTAATTTTTTGTTAAGAAATAATGATTTAGATTTGAGTTTTCTAATCCAACTCATTAAAGAGAATTATATATATATGTAATTAAGAGAGAATTAGATTAAAAAAAAGTTTTATTATTTGGTTGATTGGCTTTTAGAAACTCAATCCTCCTCTCCCTCTCCTCTCTCTCCCGCCACTAATAAGATGGCTCTCCCTCTTGTTGTCGTGACCACCACAAGGCAAAAAAACTCTCCCTTGTGTGTTTCTCTTCTTCTTCCTCTTGATCCCTCTTCTTCACTCATGACTAGTAACTTCTGAATGAGAGGCTTGTACTCAAGGAGTTATCTTGAGGAGTTTGGCGTGGATACGAATAAAGACGAGGTTTGACAACTTCGCTACGGTTGATGTCCTTCTCGTTACAAGTCATCTACAAGGTATACTTAGCATAAATTTACTTCCATAAAATTTTAATTATGCGATCATGTTTGACATGTTATATCCTTGTATGCGTGTGGTGTGTGATGTAATAATTAGGATTTTTTTTTTATTTTTCGTTGCGCATGTTTACGAAATGTGTTCTATCATGCACCCGCATCGGGCATAACCCAACAGTTATGGCTTGTATAAACGAGACTAGACTTTCATCAATGCTTAAGTCACATTCATGTTCAAGTGAATATATGATATAATCATTTGAAATAGCTAGTCTTCTTTGCCTTTCAGACCTTCTTAATGTTATTTCTTGCATCTCTTCTATCATTTGTTCATTTATGACTTGCACATTGTTAGTTGGTTCATCATCTATATATTCATTTTGTGGATTTTGGATATTATTATTTTGTTGTCTTGATGTGTTGTGTAATTGTGATACAACAAATGGAATAACAACTTTATGAGAAGCCTTAAGTGAAAAAGATCACCACAAGCCTCTCTAATATCCACTTTTCATGATTTCTCACTCCCACTAAACTGGCCATTCTCAATGAACCGAGCATTATCAGACTATATTATTCTCATACTATGATTAGAACAATAAAATTTATACTCTTTTGACTTTTTAGGATAACCAATGAAATGACCACTAATGGTTCTTACATCAAGTTTTCTTTCATGGGGATTATATACTTTTATTTCTACATGAAAGTGCCTCAAACTAGGTTTCCTTCCCATCCACAGTTTATAAGGAGTCTTAGGAACTGCTTTGCTAGGAACTCTATTAAGCAGATATGCAGCAGTCTTTAATGCATGCATCCACAATGAAAAAGGTACAGTAATATAACTTAACATACTCCTAACCATGTCCATAAGAGTATGATTCCTCCTTTCAGCTACCATTCTGTTGCGGTGTACCAGTCATAGTATACTATGCACATATGCCTTGACTTTGAAGGAATTTTGTAAATAGATTTGGACATTGTCCATTCTCATTATATTTTCCATAATACCACTTCTATCGAACCTTATAACTTTTACTTTTCTATCCAACTGCCTTTCAACCTCATCAACGAGCACCTCATGGATGTTCGTTACTTGAGATTTTTCATGCAGTAAGTGTAAATAGGAATAACGTGAAAAGTCATCAATAAAGGTGATAAAATATTTTTCACCGCTCTAAGATGGAGCGCCAAAAGGACCACAAATATCAGTGTGTATAATTTCAAGTGGTTGACGGCTTCTTGTGGTTGGATTTCTTGATATATGTTTGTTTTGATTTCCTTTAATACAATTCAAACATATGTCACAATCATCAAAATCCAACTAAGGTAATATTTCACTTTTCGTTAACCTTATTATCCTTTCTTTGGATATATGACCTAATATTTGATGCCACAAATAAGTAGAATTCTCATTATGTGCATTGTGTTTACTACCAGTTATGTGTTCAACATAAAACAAAGATTCAATGAAATTAACATCAAGATTGAAACAATATAAACCATCTATTAAAGTACCAGACCATAATAGTACTCATGTTTATATAAAGAAAATACTGTTAGATCGTTGGCGACCGGCTAGAGAGGATGAATAGCCCTGATAAATAAAAAGAACATTTCTCGAATTTACAGCTTAATTAATCTAACACTTGCATAAATAAAATAAATGACTAAAAGAAAAGAGACACGAAAGGATTACTTAGTCACAACCGGGGAGGTTGTTAATCCAAGGAAGTTAGAGCTCAGTAAACAATCTCCTTCAGGTGGAGAAGCCTCTTACAGCAATTGAAGTACTCAATTACAGAATAAAACAAAACTAGAATGAATCACAAGTGTTGTTATGAAGCATTGGGACCAGGGCTATATTTATAGCCCTGGTCGGGATGCCTGGAAGGGTTCCAGGCGCCTAGAGGGGGATAAAACTTTATCCTCATTGCAATGGATTACGTTTGACGTGATCTAGATAAGGATCTTGTCCAGGCTCCCGGACCAAGAAGGTATACTTCCTGGTGACTTTTGGTCCCGGTCTTCTGCTTCGGTTCCACTCGCCTTGGTCCAGGTCTTTGGCTCAAGCTCCGCTCGCTTGGGTGATCTCTGCCATTCAGAATAGGGCTCACCCAAATCCAACTTCTGGCTTTTGAGCAATCTTCCGCTCCGGCTTCTTGTCCCTGGGAAACGCGACGCGCCTCCTTCTCATCAGCCCGCGTACTCTTCCGCTACACCTAGTGCCTCAGATGCACCAAGCCCATCGACTCTCTTCCGTGTCATCTTTCTTGCTAGCTGCATCTTTCACTCAATTTCTTATGCTCCTATGTTTCTACACAATTATACACAGGGGTTAGAAACCAACAGGACCTAACCTGACTTGGTTGATCACATCAAAACTACCTTGGGGTACCAACAAGATGGGCACCATCAGCATTGAAGGACTAGACGACGATAGATCCTCCATGTTTATGGCTGCATCAACTAAGGAGCCAGTGGGTGGGGCACTACACTCCTCTAATTTGGCCTCGATCAACTTCAGACATTAGTCAAGTGATGCTTTTAACATTGTCTGAGTTTCACAAAAAGAAAAACCTTTAGTTAGCCATCACAACAAAATAAGATTGGTAAACACTTACCGAAGGAGAACTGAAGCTCGGCACCGATTGGGCTCAATCTAAAATTGAAGAGAAGACTTTATTCAAGCAACAAATTCACATTATAGTGAAGGTCGATCAAATTGGTCATAGCTATGACATAAGTGGATTTATGCTTATGACCCAGAGTTGATGATTTTGGCAATGCCAGCCAGTCGGTCAAGAGAATGGAGTAAGAAGATGGATGAATAAGTAATGAAATTTCCATTCTTTGTGAGAGGTTGAGACTTTTCTTAAGAAACTACATTCGAGGCTCACCGTGAAGTAAAAGACTCCAATCTCCATTTTCTTCGGGTAAAAGAAGTAGTGGAAGATTTGGGGATTGAGGGTAATTTGGTATATACGGAAGATAATTATTGAAGGATCGTTGAGGGCGAGAGGGGGGGGGGGGGGTGAATCTCCTCCTTTTTAAACTTTCTTTTCTCT
>JBBMJZ010413111.1:10654263-10669831 GCA_037833815.1 Zingiber zerumbet
TTTAATTTAAAAGAACACATGGTAGCTAGGAAAGGTTCAGACCTTGTATAAAATTTTTGTACAGTGGAACCATTAGGATTTTCGAGTAGCAACCAACACATCTCTCCTAATTTCTATTGGCCCAAGTTGACTAGCAATGTGGCTCACTTTGTTGATTAATGTTTTGTATGCTAGCGATCTAAGGGGATTCTAACAAATGCAGACTTGCACACTCCCTTACCTGTTCTTGAAGCTCCTTGGCTCGATGTCAACATGGATTTTATATTGGGATTACCTTGCACCCAATGAACCTTAGACTCAGTTCTTGTTGTTATTGAAAGATTCTCAAAGATGGTGCATTTTGTAGCTTGTAGGAAGACTATGGATACTGCTTATCTTTACTTCAAGAAGATTATACTTTTACATGGCGTTCCTCCATACATTACTTCAGATTGAGATACCAATTTCATCTAGTCACTTTTGGAAGAGCATATGGGGGAAATTCAGAACACAGTTAAACTTTAGCACTTCCTTCCACCCTCAGATAGATGGACAAACTGAGGTGGCAAATTAGAGTCTGGGCAATCTTCTGAGATACCTTACAGGAACTAAACCAAAGCAGTGAAACTTAGCGTTACCTCAAGCAGAGTTTACCTACAATAGATCAAAAAATAGGACCATGGGATTGAGTCCTTTTGAGATTGTCTATAGCCAAAATCCATCAGAAGTTCTAGACTTAGCCCCTGTTCCACGCGTAGTGTGAATGAGTCCTAAAGTAGATGAGATGATAGAGCATCTTCTAGGTATTCATGAGTGGGTGAAACTGGTAATTATGGAAAGCAATACCAAGTATAAGGCTCGGTTCGACCGTCATCGTCAACAGATACTTTCTGAGATTAGAGATTTTATCTAGGGTGTATTGATTCATGATCATTTCCCTATTGGAGAATATATAATAAACTAAAAGATCAAAAAATTGGGCCATGTGAGATACTATAGAAAATTAACAACAATGTCTACAGGTTGCGCCTTCCTAGTCATCTGAAGACTTTTGATGTCTTTAATGTGAAGCACCTAACTCCTTATTTGATGGTTGCTAATGAACTTAATTTGTAGGTTCAACCCATGTTGAAGCCCAATATGAGCCTTCAAACTTTAAACGGACATAATTTTTGACTCGAGACTTAGAATCAGACTCTGTTTGTCGTCACCATGTAGAATTCGAAAACCTACGTTTGTTATTGGTGAAACCATAACTATCAAATTTTTAGCCCCAAATTCTGCCATTTAAACACTTTTTAGGTCCCTTTTACTATTTTTGGCAATTTTTATTTTTGGGTATTTAGGGTAATTAATTTTATGTTATGGTCTATATAAGAGTCATCTTTAGATGTTGAGAGATCAAATCTCTAGTTTTAATAAAAGTTTCCTTCTTAGAGGTTCCTCTTCTTGTCTTCTCAATTTTCCTCTTCTCATCAGCCCGCAGGATAATTGCTATCCTACATAGCACATAAGTCCTTGCACACTTAGCCATAAGGCATAAAAAATGTAAAGTCTAACTTAATTTTGTTGATCACATCAAAACCAACCTGGGGTATTTACAGTATCAATTTTCTCTACACTCAAAGTAATGATATAATTTTTATTTTTACAAATTGAAATTCTTATATCTTCTTTGCTTGTAGGGGTGGGACAAAACTTTTCTTCATTTGACTCGGAAATAGAAGCTTCTTCTCGATCTAGTGTCAATAAGTCGTCCCCTCAATCCTTGAGGTGGATATTTCTTGAATTTCATCTTTAGATGTTGAACATCTTTCAACTTTCGAATCCTCTTGTCCAATGAATCTCCCTCTTTAAATTTATCTTAATTTGGCAAAGTGGAGGGATCTTCATGGAGCTTGGCCAACTTGCTCCATAAATCCTTTTCATCCTTATATTCTCTAATTTTGAACAAAATGGTGCTTGAAACAAAATTAATTAATAATTTAGCTATCTTGTTGTTTGCCTAGCACCTCTTGACTTACTCCTCTGTCCATTTCTTCTTGGAACCCCTTGGAGCTTCAAAACCCTCCATTAGAACAATCATTTCTCTATCTCCATCATGGAGAAATTTTCAACCTCTAATTTCCAATGGTCAAAACTCCCAATTCCTAATGGTGGAGGTGCTAGGATGTCATATTTGATTCCATCTATAAACTCCATTTTAAACTTGAGCTCTTTGAATGATGAGTCCTTTGACTTGTTAAAATTAGGGATTCAAGCTTCAACTTCTTCTTCATCTAGCTTATTACTCTTTCAGCAATTAGTCCAATGAAAAGTGGCATCACTCTGATACCACTTGTTAGGACATTTCGGGAGTTAGAAGGGGTGATTAGCATAAATCACTTCGTTGATGATTTGTTGAAATGAAAAACTCAAAGCAATCGCTAACACTCAAATTTTCTTGATATCCATCTCCTTAAGATAACTGATCCAAATATCCACAGAGTGCACACACTCCACTATAAAAAATACTCATTCTCGAAAATAATTTAGAGGTGGAGAAATTGTTAGGACACTTTTGGAGCTGGAGGGGGGTGATTAGCTCCAATCACTTCATTGATGATTTGTTGCAGGGGAAAACTCAAAGCAGTTGCTAACACTCAGATTTACTTAGTATCAACCTCCTTGAGTTGACTAATCCAAGGATCCACACAGTGCACATAATCCACTATGTAAAATACTCCTTCTCAAAAATAATCTAGAGGTGGAGAAACCACGTATAAGCTCAAATACAGGAAATACAAACAAGAAATGCAAACGAGGCTACAAAGAAATCAAAAATGACTTTACAACATGAACCTTGCTTTGTTTGCTCTTTTCTTGCTTTGGATTGCTTCTTAGTGGTGAAAAATGTAATAACACTTCTTCTCCAAACACCCAAGAGCCTGACAATCAAAATATGTGTGAGAGTTGCCTTCAAACCTTCGCAAAAACCCTTTTCTAGGGTTAACTCGATACCTCCTAATCGATTCAGCTTTTCCCTAATTGAATGTCACATCATCAGACCATTTGAACAGTTGTATAATGACTCTTTTTTTAAACTCTAATCGATTGGTGAGTCATCCCAATAGATTCAAAGGGCTTTAATTGATTACCCAATCGATTCCGCAACTCTTTGTCCTCTCACGAAAAGGCCTTAATTGATTAGCCCATCGATTGCCACAATCGATTCTTCCACCTCGCAATAAAACACTGGTTAATCGATTGACCCAATCAATTAGTAGTGTTTGCATCGATTGGGTCAATCAATTCATCATTATTTATGTGAATTCCTCTTCATGAAACTCCTAGCCCTAATTGATTTGTCCAATCAATTAAGCTTGGCCCAATCAATTGACCAATTGATTTATGCCCTTTCTGTGTTCTCACAAGAACCTCCTAATTAATTGTCTAATCGATTAGCTTAGGGCTAGATCTAACCACGATTTGGAACCAATGTTCGATGGTTCAGAACCGCTAGTTTGATGGTTCCTAATAGGTTGACCCCTTAATCTTAACTACCCAAGATGGTTACAATTCACATTTCAGAACCACCGATTCATGGTTTGGTTCATGATTCACCACGGTTCAAGATTATTATATTAAAAAATTTAAAATTTAAAATATATTTAAAAAAGGGGCATACACTTATTTAAGTTGCTTGCGTATCCCCTTAGGGTATATGGGAATCAAATTCCACATAGTTCTTTTATATTTTTATCCTTTGATATCAGGAAGTGGTCTTGTTACTCACTTCCATTTCCCATTCCCGTTGTATTCATTCCTTCGATATCAAAATCTTCAACTTTGTCATTAAAAAGTTGAATTCCTTGGATTCTTTTCTCGGCTCTGGTCCAATCATCGAGTAATGCTTGAGCTCCAATGAGATAGGAGACAAAGTTTATCGTCGTTCATCTAATATGTTACCGATGACACTAAATTTCTGTTCCACAGCAACAGTTGACACTAGGCAAGCTAAAATTTCTTTGGTGAGCACGGAGAGGATAGGAAAACTTTGATCCTTCTGTGACCATCATTTTAGGATATCAAAATTTTCACTATTTACTTTACTAAAATCAAATGAAGTGATAAAATAATTCTCAAGTTGCTTGACAAAAAGATATTGTTTTCAATTTATAGTTCTAGTAGAGTTATGATGTTGTATCCTTCGCTTCATGATCTTTAACTAACTTCCTTTAAGGAAAATGATACTTGAGAGATTTGTTCCTCAGGTATCTCTTCATCAAAAATTCATTTCATTTATCCTATTTATGTCGACTTGATTGTATGATGTTCTGAGGCCACAGGGACTTTTGGCTATGATAAATATGTTTTGTTTGATAATGGCTCGTGATGTAGTCTACATTTTCTAGTTCTAGTCCATGTAACAAGTTGGCATGTAGATAACATTTATACTTTTAACCCAACCAGGAGGATTAAGAGTATTAGAGTTAATAGGTTATTAGGAACAATGTTTGGTACCATATTAGCAGTTTAAGAGTTAAGATTAATGATTATTTCATAATACAATATTTTTTTCCCCAAACTTAACAGTTCAGCTAATTCACTGATGCAACAGAAATTAATTCTTAGTGGTTGTATAAGATTTACCCATCTTTGTAGCCGTATCTTAAAAGTTGACAATGCACAAAGCAATTTTTTTAATGCTAATAAATGTAGTTGAACTATGAATTATTTTTTCGGAAATGCATGATATTGAATCAAGGGGATTGGCATTTGTAGGAACTTACAGAGGCACTAAATTTGAATGCTTTAAAGCTACTTGTGTTGAGAAAGGGACAGATTCGTCTATATGTTAGCCAGCCTCTCACTGAAATTGAGACCGAGATACGCTCTTTGTTGAACTAAAGAAACTACAATGTACTCTTGCTTAACATATTGAGAGGTCCATTAGAGATCAAAAATTTTTAAGGAAAAGACAAGCCAGCCGAATCATTAGGACCTGGGTCTTTTTCTTGGACAGGATTTCAGTCATTTACTTAAGGATATCTAAGTTTTTCTCACATAGGCCAAAGATTTTGTATTGTAGAAGAACATCACAAAACCTCCTCTCCCTTCTGTTCGAGGTTTCACTTTGGTTTGGCCACGAATTCTTGAGGTGTAATACTAAGAGGATCTCTAATGCAAGGTCTATTAAAGGTTTGTAAAATTGAAAAACCTTATAAAAAAAACTTTTATGATTATGTATATGAGGTTTGGGATTTTTAACTTAAAAGCATGTTTAAATTTTCAAACCTGCTTTTTTCTTTTGGTGGAGTCAATAATTAATGTGCATGTTTGACATTTTTTAAATAATTAAAAAATAAATTATTTGATGAATGTTTCATTTTATAAATAATTAGTAATAATTAAAATAATATATTTTTCTTTTAAAAATAAATATATTTGAGATAAGTTAAAAAAATATACAAATGACTATAATTAAATTAGATTTATAAGTTAATTAAATATTAAATAAAAATGATAAATTATATTAAATTAAAAATCATAAATTAATTAATTTATTAATTGTTAATTATAAATAAATTAAATTCAAGATCATAATTAATTAAAATATCAAATGAAAATTATATAGAGATATTAAATGAAAAAATTTATATGGGGATTTTTTTATTGTGAAGAGAATAGTAGATTTGTATTGAAATTCATGTAATATGCATGGAGCCATGCAACTACATGTGGAGAGAATTATAAAAAAATTCACTTAGAGCTTTAACCATTGGAAATGTTCCAATGAGCTTTTATAATGTTGATGTGACATGTTGAAATCCCCAAAAAAACTTATTCAGAGCTTTAACGATTGGAGATGCCCTTAGGGTATATAAGACCATCTCCAATCCATCACCAAAACATAAAATTTAATGTCAAATTAGCATCAAAAGACTCAAACTCATACACCAAATTCCATACCAAATATGGTGTGGTAAATAGTGCAACACCATGTTTGGTGATGTACTATTCACATCATCATATTTGGTGTGGGAGAGAGTTTTTATTTTTTAAAATTTTATAAATTTAAATTAAGTGTATTTAATAGCATATTTAAATTTTATTATGTATAATTATAAATATTTAATTTATTAAAATTATTATTTTAAATTCATTTAATATATTTTAATTATACTTACATTTTAAATTAAGCACCATAATAGAATATTATATTTTCAATTAAGTATCATTGTTTGTTTTAAATAAAAAATAGTAAAATATTTTATCCTAATTATGTGTGATTTTATAATATTTTTAAAATATATTTATGACTGAGTAATTATATAATAAATTTTAAAATTATATATATACATGAACTTGATATGCTGCGCGCCGCACAGTGCGCGACTGTGCGCGCAGCATATTAGTGTCTTTTTTTTCTTTTCATTTTTTTTTAATTTTGAATTAAAAAATAATTAAAATATCAAAGCCTTTGGGTTTTTAATTTTACCTCTAGGGTTCAACCTTTGGGTTATAGTATCAAAGCTATTTTTTTTAGATTTTACCTCTAGGGTTCAGGCTTTAGGTTATAGTATCAAAGCTATTTTTTTTTTTTAGATTTTACCTTTAGGGTTCAGGCTTTGGGTTATAGTATCAAAGCTATTTTTTTTATATTTTACCTCTAGGGTTCAGACTTTGGGTTATAGTATCAAAAATATTTATTTTTTTTAGATTTTACCTATAGGGTTCAGGATTCCCAATTAGGTTATAGTGTTTGGTTTTAAAAATAAAATTAATTTATGTATATATTGAGTATTGTAATGTGTTTAGGGGATATATCTATATACTAAATTTTAAATAAGGAAATATTAAATTTTTAAAATTTAAAATATTAAAAAATAATAATTAAAAAATAATAATATTATGCGCGACGTGCACAATCGTACACTATATAAAAACTCTCTCTCTATATATAATTAATATCATCGTCATTATATTATAGTAACATTTCAACTATTAGTTTATAGTAACATTTCAACTATTAGTAATAACTCAGGTGGTAATAATTACAATTCATAACTCTTTTAATATTGACAACATAAAATAATAATTACTATAATTATATAATTATAACAGATATAAAATCATACATATGATAATTATATAATAGTTATGGGATCATAACTTCTATATAATTGTGTAATTCGAAGCTGCTATAATAATTTTAAAAGTAAAATAAATAAAGATAATATGACAATTTAATAATATATATATTTTTTACTTTAGTGATCCTCTTTTAATTTTTATCCTTTTAATTATGATGAGATAAATGATTACATTGAAGAGATGAATGATTACATTGCAATGGTAGAAGGGTTCGATTCACTCACAAAAATTGGGCTGGAATGATGTTAGACTGTCGATCTAGGCTCATCTGCGCTTTCCGCGGGGCCGGGTCCATCTGTCGCGGACTCGGTTAAAACAGCAGGAAACCTCATTGAAAAAAATAAAAAAATTGAAAAGGTCAAATTGGAAGTATATAATATTAAACACTACACGAGCTAAACAGCTTGCCGTGGGGCCGGTGTCTTGGGTCGTCGGACTCTCGAAGGAGCGCACGCGCGTGAGAGAGGGAGGAAGCTCCGCGAGGGACGATCGGAGGATGACTCCAGGCGCTGCAGCGGCGGAGACGTCGACGCATGCCTACGGCGAAGCGTCGTACTGGGATCAGAGGTACAGCAAAGACCGAGGCACCTTCGATTGGTACCAGAAATACCAAAGCCTCGGCCCGCTCTTCGACCTCTACCTCCGCCGCCACCATCGCCTCCTCCTCGTCGGATGTGGGAACTCAGGTCCTCTACCCCTCTTTCCTGTTGCGCTTTTAGGGTCAACTATTTATTCCTAGACAGCTCGATCTCTCATCTCCTAGATCACTCTTTCTCATGTTGCGGATCTTGCAATGGAAGAGGATAAAATGCTGGGTCTTAAACACATCAGAGCGATTTTTTTTTATCCTTTGTATTTCGAATCTTCGCTCGGTATTGGTCTGGTATGATTGATTTCTAGTTGTTTTGAAAGGGAGAAATTTCCCTTCCCTATGCTTCATTTAATAGGTCTGGATCTGATCTGTGCGTAACCACTAACTACTCAAAATATGAAGGAGGATTTGATAATATTCTAGTATTCTTCTTAAATCATGGATTTAAACCTCAATGATGCGAAGGATTTAATCTTTAGCAAGGTCGGATGTATCGATATGTTTGGCATACACGTGCTCAAAAATCTTTATTTTGATCTGGTAAACAATTCAGATTTGATCACTGAATTGAGATCGACTATAACGTTATCTTGGCTAGTAGAGCTACGTATTGCTCTTGATGTTTTTTTAATAATTTTTTTTCAAAGGACAAGTGCTTTTGCTGTAAATTGGTTTTGGTGCTGAGTTGTCTGTTAGGTTCACTGTTGGCACCACTTCTAAAAACACGATCAATTTGTTTTTGTTAAGGATTTCTAAAAAAAATATTTCAGTATTAGTCTTCTTAGATCCTCACCAATAACTGAAAAATTACTCTAGCTTATTTCATGGTTTATATGTATTTACAACATTACTTCTCGACAATGATTTAGTTTATCTGAGATAATGTTAAAATTCTTACAGTACTTGGTGAAAGCATGGTTGATGATGGTTACCAAGATGTTGTCAACATTGATATATCATCTGTGGTGATAGAAGCTATGCAGGAAAAGTATTTTGATAGAGCGAGGCTCAAATGTATCCTCTAGTACATAATAGCAATCTTCCTCTACTATTTCTAGCTGACAAGCATCTGGGCTTAATAAATTTTTTTAGTTCACATTGTGGTGTTTATTTCTCATTAGTTAGATAAGTAGTCATTCTCTGTGTGCTGCTTCTTAATTATATTCACAGATATCAAAATGGATGTACGAGAAATGAGTTCTTTTGAATCAAGTTCATTTGACGCTGTTATTGACAAAGGTATTCGTGCAATTATCACTTCATGGTCAATTCTACTGCTTGTATTTCTTGAGTTTGTTTCAAGTATTGATAATATTTTCACAAATTAGTGCAAGGTTACATTTGAACTACTTTATAAATGCAGGAACTCTTGATTCTCTCATGGTAAGTGTACCCTGGCTCATGCTTGTCTGGTTTCACATATTAATAGTAGAAGATGTTGTCTTGTAGTGTGGACCTAATGCTACAGAAAATGCAAGTAAAATGTTGACGGAAGTTGGCAGGTAAACCTGTTCCCTAATTATATCAATAAATTTATCTACCAAATTTTTGTCATTTTGTGACATCCATATACAATATCTGTCAGGGTTCTCAATGATAAAGGAGTATACATTCTGGTATGCTAAATGGATTTTACTCCATCTATGAAAGAAAGGAAGTAAATATTATGGCCAACTCTTTTATGTTTAATGCAGATCACCTATGGCGATCCAAGTTATCGATTGAATCTGTTAAGGGGTGTTGAACTTTGGAATATAAACATGCATGTAATAGGTCAGTGACTCTGTTTTTATTTGTTTCAGCTGTTGACTGTTAATTTGGTTCTCCATTATGATTTGAAATGCACATATGAAAAGAAAAAAAAAATCTAAATGAACAAATAGAAGGTTTAAAGTGAGTGGAATATGCCTCAATTCAATCTGGGATATATATCACGGTGGTATCATTCCAAATGCGAGATTCTACTTGCATAAGAACTAAGATTCCTCTTGAGTTTCATGGGTTAACATAATCTACTGATAAACCAAATACGACATTTCAGAATTAGGATGAGGTAAAAGTTTAGAAATCTGGGGCCATGGTTTTAGACCTCTGAATCAAGGTATCCGATGATAAGTGACTGGTAGTATCCAAGTCAGAGTCATGTGATACTCAGGATATCATATATTTTTCCTGAGTTCTGATCAAATTAAGTTTCCATCATCACCTAAGCTCCTAAAAATGCCATCACTTCAGTTGAGAACGCATTTGTCTAGCGAATGTATATTGCTCGTACTAGTTAATTTGCAGTTCATTCTCAAATTTGCCAAAGTTCATTTTCATCATCATCATCATATATCACCATATGGTGAATCATTAGGATCATAGTCTTTAAACACAGTATGAGAAATTATTTCTTATTTCTATTATCACTCTGCTAATCAGTACATTTGAGGCTCTATGTAGACGTATCAATTGTGTGAGAATTGATAATTGTTCCCCCACTGTCCCTCCTCTTCCTTCCAGATAGGACAGAGAAGACTCCAGGGCAGAAAACTTGGGAATTGACCACTCCATTGCCATTGAATGAGGATGGTAGCTCGGTTTCTGCAGTTCTTGGTTCAAACCCTGAAGTCCATTACATATATGTCTGTATCAAGGTTAGATGTCTCTATCAAGTCCATTATTCATCACCTAGTTATATATATTTTTTGTTTGTTTTCCTTTGCGGTTTCAATTGGGCATTCTTTACAGGGTGAATGCCGATGAGCAAATCAAAGTACAGACAGATTCCAGAGGTAAAAGATCCCATGATTATGGACCTTGTACTACCTACGACACTGCAGTGAAGGAAAGAATCAATTTATTCCATTTCTGTTCCCTGAAAGGACTTGAGCTGGATTTTCAAGTTAATTCTCGTGTTGAAGTTTGTTGTACGTTTACTCGTCTCTTCTTATTGGTTTGTGTATGGCATCGTTTTTAAAGTTACGAGAGGCTAGATTGGTACTCTTTCTTGTCACATTTTTCTGTTAGAGTTTGCTGAAATTAAACTATGTGCATGGCGATGTCGCCTTTCTTTCATTGAACATTCCTAATTCATTAAACAATGTTATCGTTGGCCATTTTTGTTTGTAGTTCTTACATTAATGCATGTTATTGCTCAGCCTCGTCTGCTCTCTCTCTCTCTATTCTTTTTGTAAGTAGGGGCTTGGCTCTATGAACACTAGTCATTGTGTTGCTCTTTGTTCTTTGTTCAACAGCTAAAAAAAATACAAAATGATATAATCATAAGCTATCACTTTGAATTTGCAAATTGAAAATAATTAAGGGCAATACATGACATATTTATGTATTATGTAATAGGATTTTGTATGCCCGTACATTACACTTTTAAATTTCAGAAATTATATGTATAATCATAAATATATTTAGAATTTACATTGATATCGAACTAAAATTAAATAAAAAAAAATTGCAACAGCTGACGCCTTCGTCGCCGGTTCGACGGACTTTTTCCCGTCCCTTACTTCGATGCGGCCTCTGTCATTTCTCCGTATGCTATCTGTTCGCCGCCTCTCTTCTACCGTCGTCTTCCCTCCGACCTCGGTCGACCCGGACCTTCTCCTCCGCCTCGCCACCGTGCTTTACCAGCATCAACAAGCCCCTGACGCCACTCTCCACGCCCGCCTTCGCACGATCCCCCTTCCCTCCTCCCCTGCCCATCTACACGAGCTCTTCCTCCAGGTCTGCAACCGCTTCTCCTCCTCCTGGCGTCCCGTCCACCGCTTCCGCCTCTTCCTCCTCCGTTCCTTCCCCTCTTTCGCCGATACGCCCATCTCCGCCTCCAAGATACTCTGGGTCTACGGCCTTGCTCGCAATCTCGACCTCCTTTGGCGCTCCTTCCTAGACGCTTCCGCGTCCGGCCTCCTCTCCCCTGGCGCCCTCTGCGTCGCCGCAGCAGCTCTCGCCGACGCCCGGGAGATCAAGAAGTGTGTTGAGATCTTCCACCACTTGAGCGTCCACCACGAGTCTCTCTGCAATGTCGACACCCTAAATAGAGTAATCCAGACAATTTGTGAGAAGAAGCGGCTACCGGACGTCGCCAAGGCCGTAGTATGGAAGGTGAAGCCCATCGTCGCCCCGGACGAAGCAACCTACCGGTTCCTCGTCGTCGGGTTCTGTCGGGCGGGGGATCTAGTGGAGGCATCCAAGGTCTGGAACCGAATGATCGATACCGGCGTGGGGCCGGACACGGAGTCCTACGAGGAGTTTGTAGTCACCATGTTCAAGAACAATCGCTTCGAGGACGCGATGCGTCTCTTTAAATCGATGCGGGAGCAAAGGTATCATGATCTTGGACTTGAATCTTACAGAATTGTGATAACTTGGATGTGCAAGGAAGGGAGGGTAATGTATGCATCCATGTTGCTCGGCGAAATGCTCAAGAGAGGGGTGGAGATAGACAACCCCACACTGGGGACCCTGGTCTACGGCCTTCTTGCTAGGAGAAAGGTGAAGGAAGGCTACAAGGTCTTTAACAATGTAGCAACGCCTGACATAAGCCTCTACCATGGCTTGATCAAGGGCTTGCTTAGGCTGCGGAGAGCAGAGGAGGCTACCCAAGTCTTTAGGGTGATGATAGAGAGGGGCTGCGAGCCCATCATGCACACATACATAATGCTATTGCAGGGGCACCTGGGTAAGAGGGGGAGGAAGGGGAGGGATCCCATGATAAATTTTGATAGCATCTTTGTAGGGGGGTTGGTGAAGGCTGGGAAGACACTGCAGGCTACCAAGTATGTGGAGAGGATAATGTGGAGTGGGGTTGAGGTGCCAAGGTTTGACTACAATAAGTTCTTGCATTACTTCTCTAACGAGGAGGGGGTCTCCATGTTTGAGGAGGTAGGGAAACGGTTGAAGGATGTTGGTTTGTTCGATCTCGGCGATATTTTTTTAAATTATGGGGAAAGGATGGCCACTAGGGATAGAAGGAGAAAGGCCATGTCACCACTTAAAATTGATATATAGGTGTGTGGTTTGAATGCTTGTTAGTCATTGGTATAAATGCTATCATTTTTCTATATACCAACAAAGTTTTGTTCTTGTATATTAGAAGTTCAAACTTTGCAATGGCCTATAGTTTTTATACATGTTTGTAGTTAATCTGTCTGATTCCTTAGGAGTGGCATCTATAGAGAACAATGAACCGGCAACAATTGAGGCCGTTCAGGGCTTATAAACTGGCTGCAGATGTAGTTACTTATATTATGAATGTTGGTTGAAGCTCTCAAGTCACTCTATTTATTCATAACTTTTTAAAATTGTTCAGTCAGTAGAAATAGAAAAGCTAAGTAATGAATTTGAGTAGCTGCCATTTGTAATTGAGCAAAATTAATTCAAATGACATCAGAACTGGAATTGGATTCATGGCTTCAATGTCATCTCTTCGTGTCTTTGAGATTGAACAAGGATCCAGGATGGTGAAAAGTAAAAGTACAAGTTTAACAAGTTGTTCAACTAATTATATATGCATGTGCAATGGAGCTGTTTCAATGTCAGCTTTTGCCACATCAGTAGTCGTGTGTGATGCTAGTGTCCTGGCAAAGGTGAGGGTTAAATAACATATTGCAGTTAACTTGCAGAGATAATCTTCTTAGTGGAATATTGGATCATCTTTCTCTCATATTGGTTTCTAAAGCTTTCTAGGAAGACAGTTTGGCTGGTCACATACAGTTCTCAACATTGACTTATTGTATCTCCGGATATGCAGGTAAGGACTTGGATACTCCAATTCGATTTCTTACTCCGTTAAGTATATCCATTTTGCTTGTTATCTAACAGTACACTTCAACTCCTGATGGCAGTTTTCTTCCCTTTAAGTTTCATCATTCATAGTCATGTTTCTTGCATGATTATTCTTTATCTATTCCGTTGTTGTGAAGGGATTTTGTGAAATCAAATTATATGCCAATGAAAGGGAAGGGCCTCCCAGGTAATGAGCTCGAAGGGACAAACATTGTTCCATCGGGGTTGCGCAGTGGTTAAGGCATGAAGTGTTGTCGCATTAGGTTAGAGGGTCGAACCTTGGCATGTCCGAGCATGTCTTCCCCCATGCCTTGGTCATTGTACTAATGGCTAGTAGCTATCTATGATTTACTTCCTCCAGTGTTTGTTTAGGGATAGATTGACGGGGGCGTTGGGAATAAGCGTTTTGTCACATAGAAAGGGTAAACATTCAAAAGGAAGTCAAAAGTCCATCAAATAATACCACTTGGAAAGTGCCTTGTGCTATTTTATAAGGTACAAGTAAAAAAATCAAATGTAGTCTGTTTTATTAATAACGAATGCTTGATAAATATAGACCATCTATGTTCATCCCTCCAACTGTTTTCTTATGTTCAAACTGTTCGCTGTGAATTTTCTCTCCTCTTTCTTTGTGGGTCAAGCTATTCCTCTTCAAAATACATATCAGAAACATCTTAAAATTTTTGTCATAACTATCTTTGAATAAATTCAAAGAATTTTCATGGTGTTCTAACCAATCCTTTGAGTACATTCTTCCCCTTGGATCCCAAACAGCATTGATAGCAACATATCGGTGATTTATCGGCTTATATCTTATCGTGGGAGTGTTGATACTGGACCACTTGTAATGAACGATATCATTTTGCTCCAACTGATAGCGACAGACAATTCTTTTGGCACCAAAAGAGGGATCACCCCTCTCCTTCCTCTCCTCTATTATCAATTCCACCATCAGGTCTTTGTTAGTCTGGACATTCTGAATCCCAAACTCTGCAGTTCTCTCGAACGTGAAAGGTATTGCTAAGGTACTGGATTTTTGTGCTTTTTATATATAACAAATAAACATCATCGAAGTGGGACAGCGTGTCGAGATTATCTGAGTGGATAATCAAAGGCTATTAGTAGGGACTGGTTTATGCTAATTGTTGAATACAGATCGAACTTCGAGTTCGAGCAGTAAAGTCCAAGCAGACTTAATGGCAGGGCGGGCAAGCAGTAGATTGGTCGATCGGACAGTAAGGTCGAGCAAGTTCAGCTAGACAGAGAGTAGACTGGGCGGGAGGCTGGTCGGGCAAGAAGACAGGCCGAGCGAGAGGCTGATCGGGCGAAGCAGACAAGCTGAGCGAGAGGCCAGTTGGACAAGAAGACAGGCCGAGCAGACCGCCCGAGTGAGAGGCCAGTCGGGCGAAGTAGAGTCGGTCGGGCAAAGTCGCCGAGCGAGCAAGCGGAGAGGCTGACCTGGCAAGTGGACGATGGGGAGAAATAGACAGGCTGACCAACTGAAGGAGTAGATGAGCTCGAGTGGGCGAACAACCTCCCGAGCAGGAAAAAGGACCGAGGCTTGCGAGAGTCGCAGTTTCCTTGAAACAGATTCGTCCACCTCCGATTGTGCTTTGAGGCTCACTAGGGTCGTCTATCTCCCCGAATACAACGGTTAACCGTGATTTTCACCCAGCACCGGCGAACTGAGATCGCATTCTCCTTATATAGGAGCTCAGATCAACGACAGCCTTAATGGTCGATTAATGACCATTACTCGCCGAGCAGTGAAACACTCACCGTTTCACTCATCACTCGTTTTGATTTTGCATTAATCTTGAATTTAATGTATCCGTTACACAGCAGCAAAAGGTTTATATGACAAATGTTGGTTGTTCCACTTGAGTAAATTTTGTCCCCACTGGTCCAGCATTCGACACGCGCAAGTTGTGTCCGCTCATAAGTCAACATGATTCAATGCAATTCATGTCCTGTCTTGCACCCCCCTTATACTCACGCGTAAGAGAGAGTCTATTCTCACGTATTTATTCACGTTTTCAATACATATAAATCAATTAACATGTCCTCAAACTTTTA
>JBBMJZ010413112.1:22539-32663 GCA_037833815.1 Zingiber zerumbet
TGATGAAATTACTGTCGAACTCTTGAACCTAGTTCGAAAACTATACAAGAAGAATAAGGGATTCACCAAATGAGAGATCAGGAAGGTGACTCAATCGAACACGAAGGCCAAGTCCGAAGTTACCTGCTACAACTACAACAAGAAAGAACACTACAAACTAGAATGTCCAAACCAGAAGCAAAGAAGAAGGAAGGCTTTGAAAGCAACATGGTCCGAGTCATCGGAAGAGTTAGACGAAGAAGAATAAACTCAACCGAGCTTATTAGCACTATGGTACAAGCTCATGTTGCCGAGACTGAATCTGAGTCCGAGATAGAAATGGAAGCTGAGTCTGAGCAAAGCCACTGATTCGTATCTTGTTTAGAAGGTTCCCAATCCACTGTAAGTATTTTTTTTAATTATATCACATAATTTAACTTCCTACTTATATAGAAAATTGGCTAAATCCAACCTTTGGGTCAAGTCACTCCAAGAGGAGGTCAAAGCCCTCAAGATAATGACTAACCCAAGTTCATTAACTGAGAAGACACAAATTGGAACTCCAACTCAGGTCCAACTTGAGGAAGAAAATTCCAATATGAGAACTCAAGTTAAAGAACTTAAGGAAATGTTAGAACGGTTCACTTTGGGTTCCAAGAACCTTGGCCTAATTCTTGGTAAACAAAGGGTTGTATAAAACCGATTTGAACTTGGATATAAGGTCAAATGTCGATTCAAATCATACTTATCTTTAGTAAAATGATCAAATAGAAACCTAGTCTAAGTATGGGTCCCCAAATCTAACCTAATTAATCAAGTTAGACTCAATCAACATTGGATCCCCAAGGATCAAATTTATTACCTTGATAGACTTTATCGAGGCTATAATCCATTGGGGGGGGGCAATATAAGGACTATTTTTGTTATTAAATAGAATTGCTTGATGCTTAATTTACCACTTTCTTTATTCATGCTTAGATTAGGATAGATAAAAACTTAGGCTTGATCGACACTTGCTTAGTTAGACCAAGGATTCTCAGAAAGAAAATTAAATATTCAATTTCTTTAAAAGGATTTGTCTAGAAGTGGTTGTTGTTCCAATACCCAAGAAGGTCTAGGTCTTGCCACAACCTTTAAACCAATTATCGAAGTGGATGTTTAATTGACTAACTGTTAAACCTTAGTCTAACTCAAATGTAAATCAATCCTAGATTTTAATTTAAATTGAAGATAAAATTAATCATATCATAAAGCAGATAAGGTTCCCAGATTGACAATCTAGAAAAAGGGTGAGATGGATTTCAGTTTAAAATTAGTTAATTAAAACTTAAATATTTTTCAAAATTCAAACTTAAATATTTTGTAATTCAAACTTAAATATTTCAAAATTCAAACTTAAAATTTTGAAATTCAAACTTAAACATATTGAAATTCAAACTAAAATTTTAAAATTCAAAATTTAATTATATTAAAACTTAAATTTTCAAAACTCAAATTTATTTTCAAATTCAAACTTAGTTATTCTTTAATTCAAATTTATTTTTTTTAATTCAAACTTAAATATGTTTCAAACATTAAAATTAAAACTTAAATATTTTTCAAAATTCAAACTTATGAAATTCAAAATTAAATTATTTTCCTTAAACTTAAATATTTTCAGAAAAAATATTCTCAAACTTAAAATCAACTTTAAAATTAACTTTACTTCATCTCACACAAACTCATAAGCTTAACATGTTTGATAACTTAGAAAGGGTGAGACGAAAAAAATCAAGAAAATTGATAATTATTTTAAATAAATTTTTAATCTTATTTTCCATGCTTGGACTCTAGGGTCCCTCAAACTTAAACAAATTTACTTATTTTTTTAAGGCATTAATCAAGTGGGAGAGAAAAAGGAGGTAAAATATTTTCAGTATTTGCAAAAGCTAAGTATTTTTCAAAATTTCAAGTCAAATTTTTAAAGGCTATGTTCCGTAAAAACTTAAGTTTTTTTAATTAAGTATTTTCAAAAGTTAAGTTTTTTTTAATGAGGTTTATAAGTTAAGCTCTTTTAAAATCAATTACTTTTTCAAAATTTTAAAGAAATTTCTTTTGAAGTTAAGCATTTAGCTAAGTTCTTTTTAAAAATTCTTTTAAAGCTATGTATTACAAAGAATTTTTTTTAAACTAAGTAAGAAATCCTTTTCAAAACTAAGTATTTTTTAAAGAATTTTTTTAAAAATCTAAGTATTTAGCTAAAGTTTTTTTAATGAAATTATTTTTAAATAGTTGGTTAAATGTTTAGCAAAGAATTTTTTTAAGTTAAATATTTTTGAAAGAAAGATTGTTTTTGAAAACTAAGTATTTAGTTAAAGTTTTTTAATAAAATTCATTTTAAATACTTGGCTAAATGTTTAGCAAAGAATTTTTTTTTAAGCAAAGTTTTTTTTTTAAAGGAAGTTAAAGTGATGATTTCAGGAAGAGCTTAAAGTTAAAAAGATTATAAATTAATTTTTTTAAGTACTATCTTTACAAGTTAAGCAATTTTCTCTCTATTTACTATTATTTTTTATTTATATCAAAGGGGGAGAGAAAAGTTAAAAGTTAAGTTAAACATTACTTAATAAAACTTTTTTTAAAAAAAAATATTAAGGATTAAATTAAGGGGGAGCATCTTTACTTTATTAAAATTATCAAATAATTTTATTTATGCTCAAATTCTTTACTTATGTTACATTATTTCTTGTTATGCTTTACTTAATTTTGAATTATGTTGTCATAATCAAAAAGGGAAAGATTGTTGGTGAGGAAGAATCAGATGATCAAACCTAAGTTTTGATTATAGCAATGGATTCAAAGTTAAGGTTTCTTGTTGTCTGACAAGTTGAACTGAGTGTGTAGGAAAGTCATAAGTGATCTTAGACAAAGAAAAATCCTAATTGAGACTAGGCAGGTGGAAAATCCTAACTGTGGTTAGGTATGTGGAAAGTCTTATTTGCGGTTAGGCAACAAAATCCGGGTCTGGGGGACTAGGCAAAGTCTTGGTGGGTTAAGGATGTTGGATGAAATCTTAGAGTCGAGGACGCTAGTTGAAAATTCTAGGGGTTGTGGACACCAGGTGGAAGACTAAACAGGTTGAGGATCAGACGTCCAGCATAAAGTCCTGATGTCTCAGATGCTGAGAAAAGGTCCAGACAGTTTGGAGGACCGGTCTGGTAAAAGGTAATCTCTCCTAAAAAGAGTAGGTGAGGACGTGTTCCCCGAAGAGGGAGCAGTAAACATCAGTCCAACTTAGAGTTTCAACGAAACTCAAAATCAGGATCGGACAGTCTGAAGGCTATCAAAACTTAATTATGCTTCATATGTTATTGCCTGAACTAACTTTATTTTACAGGAAGAAGAAGCTAGGAAAAAGTTGGTCCGGGCGCTCGGAAGGGATCCGAGCACCCGGACTCCCAGCGCTCGGAATTGCTTCGGGCACCTAGACAGGTTTCATTGTAAAGGAAGCCCCGGGCGGGTGACTGGCCAGGCACCCAGGCGGTCCAAGCGCCCGAACGACCAAAAATTCATTGACATGTTAAGCTAGAGGGTGATGACTAGCCGACCCACGTCAGCGGTCCAGACGCCCAGAGGGGGTCCAGGCGCCCGAACATGGATAAACTTCAAGGATAAATTTAGATGAGAGTTTGGCACGTCAGCACAATCTAGTCGCCCGAGAGGGGAACCAGGCCCCTGGATAGGGCTATAAAAGGAGTCTTCAACTAGCAACATCACAACATCAACGCAAACAACTTTGTCTTCTGCATGCTGCTCCGAGAAGACCTCTACGACACCCAAAAGCTACTTCGACAATGACTATACTATAGATATGATTCTCCAAATCATTGGTATCTTTTTATTGTTGAATTTACTTATTCAATTGAAATCATTCTTGTAACTTTCCAAATTGATTAGTAATTGTCTAATAAAAGCACTCTCACGTGCAGACCTTAAAGTAGGAGTCATCCCAGGCTCCAAACCAAGTAAATCTTGGTTGTGTTAGCGTTGTCTTTTCGTGTCTGTTTTCTTTTCATCTCTTTCTTTAATCCACTACCGCTTGTCTCTCTGAGTTTTAAACTAGAGTAAAAGTCACGAGCACTTTTTACCCCTCCCCTCTAGTGCTTTCGATCCTACACCTTCATCCTCCTCTTCATTGGTTGACCCCCGATCTACCGAAGTATTGTTGATGGCCTAGAATATGTCACCATTACACGACCCGATATTACTTTCGCTGTGAATTATGCCTGTCAATTTATGCATGCTCCTATTGAACATCATTAGGAAGGTGTTAAGAGAATTCTTCGATATCTCAAAAAAAGGTAGATCCGCTACCTTAGCGGCCCCCCTAGTGTTGGCCCCATGGATATGGAGGGAGGTTCATGCAGGTACACAGGCCATAGGCGCATAGCGGGGTAAACCCCAGGTCGTCAGTTCTTGAGAATCGACCCCTGGCCATTACGCCAGAAATATCATACGCCCACCGTCTGCGCTACGCCCTGGGGGCAATTCTTCGATATCTCAAAGACACTATTTTACATGGTCTTATTTTATATCATCAGTTCTCACGAGAGTTGATTGCCTACAAGGATGCATATTGGACTGGATCTTCCGAAGATAGACGTTCTACTAGTGAGTATGTCATATTTCTTGGGCGAAATCTTATTTCCTGGCTTTCAAAGAAGCAACTTACAATCTCTCACTAAAGTATTGAAGCTAAATATTATAGCTAACGCAACGTCAGAAATTATTTGGCTACAATCTCTTTTTTCATAATTACACTTTTTCTCAACTACTATGCCCAAAATCTAGTGTGGTAATATTGGAGCAACTTATCTTGTGGCAAATCTTGTTTTTTATGCTTGTACCAAGCATGTAGAAATTGATTTTCATTTTATTCGTAAGCGTGCGACGACTTGACAACTTTTAGTTTCTTACATCTCTACTGAAGATTAAATTGTTGATATATTACCAAGTCATTATCCAAACAACGTTTCACCAAGTTAGCACTCAAACTCAACTTTCAGGCACTCCCGTTGAGTTTGTCCAGGGGAGGGGGTAACGACAATAATGAAAAATAATTTTGAATTGATTTCAATTAATTGAGATTTATTATATTTGACATCACAATCGACATGAATCAAATAGCAAAAAAAAAAAAATATTTCCAAATATATTATATTCATTACTATACTTATAATTGTATGTCATATTTAATCTTTCCATTATTGTTTGGACAACTTTTATAAATAAGTCTATTGGCTTTAGTAATAACATATCAAAGCATTAATTCTCTATCCTATTTCTTTTATTTATCTATTAGTTTCAATATCAAAACCTAGGAAAGTTGAGGTATGGGGGAGATCTCTGCGGGTAGGGAGACTCTCACAACCTCAGATAGTTGAGGTTTATGAGAGATCTCCATAGGTAAGGAGACTCTTGTAACCTGGGACAGTGATGTCCAAGGTTAGTTAGAGATACATTAGCAAGAATAATGAAGCAGAGTAAGCAGAGGGGTAGGAGTCTAGGGGAGATATCCCTAACTAAGGGTGTTCTCATAGCCTGGATGGTGTGCTGGGACATTCCCGAATGATCGGATACCCCCCTACTGGTTTGACCAAGACTATTCCCATGCTGGTTTGACAAAGATTGCTCCCATGCTAGTTTGACCAAGACTGATGGACCGCCACTTCTTCATTTCAGCGATCTAGCTACTGGGTCACTTTGGGGATGTTCCCAAGTTGTGTATTCCTTGTTTGGTCACGTCTCTGGTGAGCACGCTGAGATCCGTCCGAGTATGTATGCCTAGTGAGAATTGTCAGGCGCATCAACATTGATTGTGAGTTTGCCAAATCAAGTAGATATACATGTGATACCCAAGTAAGTTTTGTTGAGAATGCTAGCTCCACTGAACCACCGCTTGTAAAGACCCAACATATCTTCTGCTGTCTAAAATATGTGGCCCATGTGTAGCCAACTTTGGATCTGCTCCAATAGAGGTATAATTACCTCGTAGGTAAAGAAAAGATGGACCGCCGTCTCGTACGCTGGCTAGGGCATGTCTTACCGTCTACATATATCAATCTGTCCTTGGTGCGTGTCCTGCCCTTTGTAAGCAACTACATTACGAATTGATACTTTGGCATGGTGTACAGCCTCCCGTTTCAAGTCGAGTAAAATTACTTCTTTTTTTTTTTTTTTTTGTCATATAATTTTTGTTCAAAAGAGAATATCATTCAAAGCATGATTTCATCGTATATCAATATGAATGGCATTGATAAGACCTTGTCAATGTTTTCAGGGGAGTAACTCATTAGGAATGACATTCTCGAGATGGCTATATGTATTTTCTTTACAATTTTCTCTGTCGAACATCAGAAATTATTTATTCTGCAACTATTTGGTGTGTTTATCAAAGTTTTGCATTTTTTTTATCTCGTCCTTTATATGTGTTTATTTTATTTTTATTTTTTAAATTTAAATATCTATTTTTTCAAATCAATTAAGGCAACATTCTAAGGTTGCGTTTCTATTGAAGAAAATTAATTCTGTAATACGTCCTAATTAGAAATTGATCAGTGAATGTCTCATTAATGGTGGGAGCGCTTTAACCGTGGATGCGATACCTTTTCTTAATCTGTTTCTTAACTTGTAGCATTAAAGTAGCTACCAATGTCTACTGTCATCCTATTTCTTTACACAATTGATTACTTCTTGTTTTGTTTTGGTCCTTTCCCTACAAATAGTAGGAAATTTCCTAATAATTATTGAAACAAAATCACTTTACCAAAGACGGTCACCAGTTGAGAAGGCAATCTTCCTACTCAACCGATCAACTTATGTGTCACAATATGTTAAGGTCCTTCTCCTGAGCATTATTGCAATTCCTTTAAATTTCTGTTAAGTTTCAGAGGAAGTAGGTGTTAGATGGTATGCCTTCTCTACTACATAATTGGTCGAGCAAGGGACCCTCAAAGAACACGGAGTTGACGGACTAAGCACAGTCAGTACAAACTTAAAAATCGCATTCATGTCTCTTGACTTGGACTAGTCAAAGTTTGGAATCTGACACCAGGCACCATTGTGAACCCGGAGACTTATCCTCTCCAAGTCAATGAAAGTATCTCTAATTTCACCAAAAAGCAATTAATATAGAATAAACACTATCTTTATAAGTACTACTCGATTACAAGAATGGCCTCATCACCCCTACTGAAAATCAAAGGCAGCTCAAATGGCTTCCGTCCTCCAGCTTTTCTTTGCTGTGTTACTGCTTCATATCTTTGCAGAAATCGTCGCGAGTCAGCCATGCGACCTCACCAGCATTCAGGTGCAGCAGAACAACACGGGGGCCAAGGTCGGGTACGATCCAGTGTTTGAGGTGGAGGTGAAGAACTTGTGCCGCTGCAGCGTCGCGAGCGTGTTCCTGCGATCGGAGGGTTTCGCGAGCTCCAAGCTAGTCGACCCCAAGCTGTTTCGCCGAGAGGGGAACGACTACCTCGTCAACGACGGGAAGAGCATCCAAAGCTCACTCTCTGTCAAGTTCAGCTACGCATGGGACAGGGCCTTCAGGATGTCTGCTGAAAGCTTCCAAATTCAAAAGAATTGCAAATGAAGAGGCAGCAGAGGATGATTACTGTAAGGGAATAATAGTGAGCATCTCCATGGATCAACCTTGTTATCTGTTACTGATGCTGAAGAGAGAGTTGGTTCTTTTACATGTGGAAAGGTAATAAACATCTGGTTGGACTTTCGGCAAACTGTCCCATATGGATCAATAATTTGATGAATTAGTCAAAAATTTGTTTATGGAGTTGTTGTTTTTGTTTCCTTTTCCACAAAAATCGATGTTTGTGATAGATTGGTGAAATCAATGTTTATGAAAGATGAAAGGTTCAGAGAATTTATTAGTGGATTGAAAGTATGACTGGTTCGGATAGTTAAATAACATTTAAAATAGAGTAATTGCTCAATTTGATGCATTAAAACAAGAAGGCATCTTTCTTGGAGTTGACTCAGTTCTTATGAAGAACTAAAATTAAAATGATAATTATATTTCAGATACTTGGCGTCACAAACTTTAGGGAAGCCAAAAGAATAGAATATTTGGGAAATTTTAAAAGGATAAATTTTCCTTTTGAAAAGAAACGGTAAAGATCAAAAGGGCCCTTTTTATTCTCATTTTCTTAAAAAAAACTTTTTTTAATATTAAAGCACCACCATAGTATATTTTTTATTTTAAAAATTCTCTTATTATGTAATAACCATTCAAGTTAAAATTATTGATTATTAAATTTATTTGAAGTATAATTTTAAATATTTTTGATACCACAATCAAGCCCTATTTCATTAGGTGGAGTTATTTATATGAATCCTTTTATGTTATTGTGCTCTATTCATACTATATCATCATCTATATTTAAATATATTTTATTTTATTTTATTATTACTAATCAAATTTTTTTTATCTTCATCTTCCTCATTTGTGTGTATTTGTCATAGTTTCACATCGCTTAACTAGAACATTTATTGGTCATCAAGTATATGTTTATACCATCTTAAACGTTTCTCTTAGAGTTTTCTCTCAATAGATGCAACTCCAACTTTTTCTCTAATACTCTCATTTCTTATTATGTTCATCCTCATATGTCCACACATCCACCTTAATATCCTTATTTTTGCAACTCTCATCTTCTGCTCATGTGGTTGAATCATAGCCCAACATTCAACACTATATAATATAGCAGGTTTAACTGCCTTTTTGTAGAACTTCCCTTTAAGCTTTAAAGGTACTTTACGATCACATAAAACACCCAACACTTACCTCCATTTCAACCATCTTAATTGTATTTTAGGTAAGACATCTCTCTCAATCCCTTTATTATTTTGTAAAAATGAGTATAAATACTTAGAGCTCTCAGTTCCAGACAACTCATCATCTCCTATCTTAACAATTGTCTCATTAATATTGCTAAACTTAAATTCTATATAGTATGTTTTTACTCTACTAAACCTAAAACCTTTAACTTCTAGTGTTTCCCACTAAAATTCTAATTTAGCATTTACTACTTCACGTATCTCATCTACCAAAATAATATCATCTGCAAATAACATACACTAGGGTATTGTGTCTTGAATGTATCCAGTGAGTTTGTTCATAATTAGTGTAAAAAAATAAGGACTTAGAGTTGATCCTTGATGTAATCCTATCTTTATTGAAAATACTTCAGTTAATCCGCCTGAAGTGTTTACTCTATATAAGTACCCCGGGTTGGTTTGATGTGATCAACCAAGTCAAGTTAGGTCCTATTGTATTTTGATCCATGTGTATAAGTGTGCAGAAACTTAGGAACACTAAAAGTCGAACAAAAGATGCGGCGGACGAGAAAGATGGCATGAGAAGTGAGTCGATAGGGCTCGGTGCATCCGATGGATAAGATGCTACGGAAGAATACACCAGCGGACAAGAAGAGAGTGGGTGACGCTCCCGAGGGGCGAAAAGCTAGAGCGGAAGACTATTCAAGGAGAAAAGGCTAGAGATGGGTTCAGGTCAACCTGATTCCGGATGTTCGATCAATCACCCAGGTGTCGGAGCAGTAGTCGAACAAGTCAAGCAGAGTTGACTTGTGCGAGCGTCGGGATTCGTGTAGCCATTACAGTGTGGATCCATGTAGCAGCGATTCGGGCACCCGGACCAGTTTGGGCACCTGAGAGTGGATAAATGACTTATCACTTAAACGTTGTGAAGCAGATTGAGGTGACCAGCTGGGGGCGCTTAGACTGGGTTTGGGCACCTGGACATGCAAAGTTAGCAAACGATCACTTCGACTAGTGAGGCTATAAATAGAGCTCTGATCCTCTTCATTAGAAAGAACACACTTGTATTTCATCTACCATTTCTGTTTTAGTGTTCGTACTTCAACTTCTGTAAGAGACTTCTCCGCCTACATCAAAGGAGAACTTTCTTAGTGCTTTCAATGCCTTAGATTAGTAACTTCCCTGATTATAACCAAGTAAAATCTCTACCTCTTCCTTTCTTTTTTATTAAACTATTTTCATTTAATTAACGTGTGTTGTCTTTCCTAAAAAGAAAGCAAAAGATTATAAATTCTAACTTGCAACCTAAT
>JBBMJZ010413112.1:116843-127695 GCA_037833815.1 Zingiber zerumbet
TAAGTTAGATCCTGTTGTATTTAACCCTGTGTCTAAGTGTGCAGGAACTTAGAAACACAGGACGTCGAACAAAAGGCCCAGCTAGCGAGAAGGACGATATGGGAGAGAGCCGACGAGCTTGGTGCGTTTGAGGGACGAGGTGCTGTGGAAGAGTACACCGGCGGACGAAAAGGGAGCATGCAGTGTTTTTGAGGGACGAGAGGCCAAAGCAGAAGATTGCTCGAGGAGCAAAAGACGCAGCTGTCCGAGGGATGAAAAGCTGTAGAAGAGTACGTTGGCAGACGAGAAGGAAGCACGCATCGATTTCGAGGGACGAGAAGCCGGAGCAGAAGCTTGCTCGAGGAGAAGGCCGGAAGTTGGGTTTGGGTGAGCTCTATTCTGGATGACCGAAATCACCCAAGCGAGCGGACCCAGAGTGGAAGACCCGGACCGAAGCAAGCGGAGCCGAAGTTGGAGGCCCAGAGAGAAAGTCAACAAAATGTTGACTTTCAACCTTCGGGGCACTCGAACCAGTCTGGGGCGCCCGATTCTCTCTTCCGGTGGTTCCGAAAGAGGTTTATAGTGGATTACCCATCAATACGGTCCGAGGGATCATGAGTCTTGAAGTAGCAGTCGTCAGAGGCTCCGAACCAAGTAACCGATTACATATTTGTGTTTTTTGTTTCTACTTTATTTTATTCCACTCCGTACTCGCTTTTAAAAACCGAAAAAGATAGTTTTTTAATAGTCATGTGATTTATCACCCCCTTTTTACGTGCGCACCGATCCTACAAAATATTTGTTTTTCTTCATTGCAACAAGATTAATCGTGCTAAGAAATGATCATATATACGCAACTATATATTCTACTTGAGTGGTTAGAGGTCAATTCTTATATAGAGTTCTTTAACTTCTATCATAAGATTAGTCCATTGACATAATCAAACTAATGATGTACTAAGTTTTGCTAATAGAAAATGTCAAAAGAAATCACGTTAATTAAAAGGGTAGGACGATTAATACAACGCTAACAACAGTATCCTTCTTTTAACAATTCCATATCCTTCGTTCTTTCCACAAAAGTAAAATAATTTATTTACCTAATTGAACTAGTCAGCCTACTATATCATGTTTGATTAAGAGAAGTGATTTGAATTAGTCACTGTTTTATTTAATAGTTTACATTAAACTTTTCTTCACTTCATAATTAATTAGTCTTATTTAATTATAGATGGAGTATTATATATATCACAGCCCCTTCTCCAACTTAACCAATCAATTAAATCAAAATGTATTCAAAGCCTCTTCTTCCTTCCTTTCTCTGCTTCCTCCTCGCTCTCAACTCCTTTCAACATATCCAAGGCCAACCTTCAAGCAAGGTAACCATTTAATTATTTTAATCACATTTTAAAGCTCCTTGTTAATTAGCCCATAGACTCATAAAAAGAAACTTTTATTTTTTTAAGCTTTATATAGTGTATCTTGGAGAGAGGAAACATGATGATCCAAATCATGTGACTGCATCCCACCATGACATGTTATCTTCCATTCTGGGCAGGTACATGCAATATATTTCATTTTTTAATTCTAGCTTCATGATCAATTTTTTAGTTAATGTAAGTTAATTGACTTAAATTTCAGCAAGGAAGAAGCTCTGAGTTCGATTGTTTATAGCTACAAACATGGCTTCTCAGGGTTTGCAGCCATGCTTACCGAATACCAAGCTGATCGAATTAGAGGTAATTAACCAATAAAGGCTAACATCACTTGTTTTGTATTGCAACTACTAAAAGACTGTTAAAAATATATGCTCAATTGGATCTGAAGCGATATATATCTTTGCAATTTAGTGATAATTTTCATTACTTATGCTAAAAATTCTATCAATTGAAGCTCCAATTTTTAGTTGTTGTTTGTTAAGTTCCAGTATAAACTTTTTATAACATGATTAAATACTCGATATAATTTATAAGACTAACTCAAGCTAATTGTTTCATATAGAATTGCCGGAAGTGATCAGTATACAGCCAAGTGGTACTGGGTCATTGCTCACCACACGGAGTTGGGACTACCTTGGGGTTGGTTTAGGCAATGAACATAACCAACCCTTGGGACTTCTTCAAAGAGCCAACTTTGGTGAAGATGTCATAATTGGAGTTGTTGACTCAGGTAATTAAATTGCATGAACTCTAATTAGGTTTTTTTATATCATTGTCATTAATCTTGTGATAATTATTTGATCTCACTATTTGATTTATGTGTATGTATATATAGGCATTTGGCCTGAATCTAGGAGCTTTGATGACTATGGTTATGGACCGATACCTTCTCGGTGGAACGGGACATGTGAAGTAGGTCAAAACTTCACTATTAGCCATTGCAATCGCAAGATCATTGGCGCAAGATGGTACACAGGAGGAGTTGAAGATCTTGATCTCAGTGTAGACTACCAATCACCACGAGACTATCAAGGTCATGGCACACACACGGCTTCCACTGCGGCAGGCTCACCTGTGAGAAATGTGAGCTTTCATGGCCTTGGCAAAGGCACAGCGCGAGGTGGGGCTCCTCGTGCTCGTTTGGCCATTTACAAGGCGTGCTGGGGAGACAGCATTAGTTGTCCTGATGCCGCTGTGCTTAAGGCGATAGATGATGCCATACACGATGGGGTGGATGTACTGTCACTTTCTATAGTTGGTACATTTTACGTTGCCACACTTCATGCGGTGGCAAGGGGGATTACAGTGGTCTTCTCGACGGGCAATGATGGGCCTCTTCCTCAATCACTTAGCAATGATCTTCCATGGCTGATCACAGTCGCAGCTAGCACGATTGACCGTTCCTTTCCTACTGAAGTTACTCTAGGAAACAATCAAACAATAGTGGTAAGATTTCGTACTTTAATATTAATTAAACTATATATGATGTATGTTTGGTTGTTTGAGTTTTGTGCACACACAAATGTCTCTTGAATATTAATGCAGGGTCAGTCCTTGTACTATGGATTAGAAGATGAAGGATTCAGAGAGTTATTCTCTATTCCAAGGTAATCTCTTGGCTAGCGCATTCTGATTAAATTAGTTTTTTCATTGTGACAAACAATAGGACTTGTTCAGCTTTTATTTTTGGTTGAACTGGCCAATACAATATGATTTTAAGTACACTGACATGATCTGAGAATGTAATATATATGATGCAGTTGCTTTACAGACAGTCTAAATTCCACAAATATGGAAGGGAAAATAGTGGTATGTTTTGATTCAATAAATGCTCCTGGAGCTATTGCTTCTAGTGCTGGTGTTGCAATTCAAAACTTTCGCCAAATAGTGTATCGCTTGCGACAAGCAAACGCAAAGGGGGTTATATTTGCTCGATCCCCACTGGGCCTTCTTGAAGATTTTCGCAACTTCTTGTGCATCTTCGTAGACAATGATGTTCTTTGGCAAATCAGCACCTACATCACGAGGTATGTCTACTTTTCTGCAATCATAAACACAATAATTATTATAGCACCTCCAATAACGTTGGTCTCTAATCCGAGTGAGAAATTTACAAAATGAAAGGTTGCAATACAATGAAAGTTTCTATATTCATTTCTAACAATAAGTTGGGATTTGATAACAGTAATACATCTCCGGTTGCCAAGGTGAGGCCGGCGTACAATATTGTTGGTAGTAGAGTGATGTCAACTAGGGTTGCAGCTTTCTCCTCAAGAGGACCAAGTATACTATTCCCGGATCTGATAAAGGTAGGTTCTTGAGTTCAAGATGAATAATTCTACCTAAATCTACTCATGACCATTGTTTTCGAAACTCAGATATGGTCATGAATGATTTGTGATTATTATGATTATGGTTAAGTTGTTTCAGTCTCAACTATTTGGAGAATGCCACATCCAAACACCTAAACTTTATCATTTATGCAGCCGGATATCACAGCCCCAGGAGTGAATATCTTAGCCGCTATGTTCGACAGCTACGCTTTCGATTCTGGAACTTCCATGTCTTGTCCCCATGTTGCTGGAATTGTTGCTCTTCTCAAAAACATACATCCAAAATGGTCACCTGCTGCCATTAAGTCTGCTCTTGTAACAACTGGTAAATTAAGTAAATTTATGATCAAACTCAATTGTACTTCATTCATCAAACTTAATTGTTGACACTAATAAACATATAATTTTGCAATGTTTGAAGCTTACACTACGGATGCATATGGCTTTCCTATTGAAGCTGACGGAATTCCTCGAAAACTTGCTGATCCTTTCGACTACGGTGGTGGTCATGTTGATCCCAACAAAGCTCTCGATCCTGGACTAGTTTACGATGTTAATCCAAATGATTACTTCAAGTTCTTCAACTGCACTAATGATCTATCGAGTTGTGACCTACTGGATCGTCGTTTGTACCACTTGAATCTGCCGTCGGTCTCCATTTCCGATCTCAAAACTTCCGTGACAATAAAAAGGACTGTCACCAATGTAGGCGATACGAATTCTGTCTATCGAGCTGTAGTGCAGCCTCCTCCAGGCGTTGATATGCTTGTGGAGCCTTCCATCTTGGAGTTCAATGCTTCTAAGAATACACAAACCTTTGTGTTAACATTCAAGGCTCTTCGAGCAGTGCAAGGCGACTTCACTTTTGGAAGCTTAACATGGACGGACGGTGGGAATCATACAGTCCGAATCCCTATCGCAGTTCGAGTTATCATCCAAGACTACTTCTCCATCACCTCCTAATATGCAAGTATGATAAAAGATATATACTTAGTATACACCAGATTGAAAGTGCTTCAGTTCCTATTCTCGGATTTATAAGAGATCCAGTAATAATTGTTGGGTTAAACCAAATTCATGAATCAAATTACAAATTGATTTCAAATGTCTCGTCTATTTCAACAAGAAGCAAAGTTCAATTTGATCTCAAGTACCTCTTCATGGATTCATGGTACCTTTTCATGGATTCATCAATCTTATTAGTTAGTGCTTATAATGTCTTGTTGATTTTCATGTTATCTAAAAATGTATAAATATGAATGAAGTGTTAAGTTTGTAACAATGTGTTGTAGCAACAAGAAGTCCATTACAAATAAATCTTATTTGCTTCGTAATTTTCTCTTTTCCATAAATTCCGTACTTTAGTTACTTGCCCTTCTTCTTCTTCCTTCAATCTGGTATCAAAGCTATGGCCAACAATCTCATTTCTCTTGTTCCTTGATTCAATGGTGAAAATTTTGATTATTGGAACACTCTCATGACGTTATGTCTTGAATCATAAGACTTATGGAGTGTTATTGAAGAAGAAATACTAGAGGAAGGAAGAAGATCAATTAACTGAACCACAAAGCAATATTTAGAAGATCAAGAAGCAAAAAGATAGAAAAACTCTTTTTCAAATTTATCAAGCATTTGAAATTTTAGTTTATGAAAGTATTTTAAAAGCACCGAGTCCTCAAAGAGCATGGGAGATTCTACAAACAACTTATTCCAGCCAAGAGCAAGTGAAAAAGGTACGTTTATAGTCTCTACGAGTAGATTTTGAGAAATTAAAGATGAAAGATAGACAATGAAAAAGTTTCAGAGTACTTTACATGAACCGGTTCTATTGTGAATCAAATGGCATCAAATGGAGAAATCATGGAAACCAAAGGATGGTTGAGAAAATCTTGCGAAGTCTATCAAGCAAATTTGACAATGTGGTAGTCGCTATTCAAGAATCACAAAATCTTTCATTAATGTCCTTGGAAAGTTTGCAAGGAAGATTGGAAGCTCATTAGGTTAGAATTCTTCAACGAAGTCCTCTTATTTCTTCTTCAAATCAAGCTTTGAAATCCCAGTTCACATCCACAAGAGGTCATGGCTCTTATCGTGGACGTCGTGGAGGTCGAAATCAAAGAAGAGGTGATAGATTTTCTTCCCAACAATCACAAGAAAAAGGGAATGAAGAGTCTCAAAACGAGGAGACACATTTATCTTGCAATTTCCAAAGAAGAAGAGGACGTGGAATTACAAAGGTACAAAACCTTATATTAAATGTCATTATTGTCATAAGCAGGTCATAAAATAAATGATTGTTGAGAAAATATCAGGAGAAAAATCTTGATCTAGCTTAGTACATGAAAATGAAGCTCAAAATTTTGAAACTTTACTGATTGCTAGTGATGGAAACATTGAAAATATTTGATACTTGGATAGCGATGCAAGTCGGCATATGACTAGTAATAAAAGCTTATTTTCAACCCTAGTAGAAGCTAACCATGCGAAGGTAACTATTGGAGATGCTAAGTCCTACAAGATTGAAGGAGTAGAAGAAATCTCTTTCAAAACAAAGTCTAGCAAAATTGACAAAATGTCTAAGGTATTTTATGTTCCAAATTTACAGAGTATACTTAGTCTTGGTTATTTATTGAGAAAAGGTTTTGATATTCATTTTGTTGATAAGTAGTGCACCATGAAATGGGAAAATCAGTATATGGAAAAGACCAACTTGAGCTCAATTAATTTATTTCCTCTCAAACTTGATATTATAAATGTTGCTTGTTATCTTACTACCAATGAAGAAATTTCCAAGTTGGGCACCTAAAATTTCAAAGCTTGAAGTAGTTAGTAAGCAAAAATATTATTAAAGGACTTCCTAAAATTTATGGGATAAGTGAAGTCAAGAATGTCAACTTGTAAAGCAACATCGAGAGACATTCTCATCTAAATCTAAGTGGGAATCACATTCACCATTGGAACTTATCCACACAGATCTTTGTGGAGCCATGTATGTACCATCTCTCGGAGGTAACTTATACTGCTTATTGTTTGTTGACGATTACACCAGAAAAACTTGGATACATTTTGTTAAAGAAAAATCAGAAGCTCTCTCTTGCTTTAGAATCTTCAAAAGTCAAGTGGAAAAATGTTCTAACTATCAAATAAAAAAAATCTAAGAAGTGTCCGAGGAGGTGAATTCCTATCTACTTTATTTGAAAATTTTTGTCAAGACCATGGTATTAGATATGAATTGATAACTCGGTATACACTGCAACAAAATGATATCATGCAAAGAAAAAATAAGACAATCATGGACATAGTCAGATTCATGTTGAAGAAGAAAAGATTATCAGCTGAATTTTTGGCTAAACTAGCTTCTTGTGATGTCTACCTAATCAACAGATCACCGACAAAAAGGTTACAAAATTCTACTCCAAATGAGACATGGTATAGAAAGAACTAAATGTTATTTAAAAACATTTGGTTGTCTTGTATATTCATATATTCCTGATGCTTTAAGAAAAAAACTTGACGACAAGTTTGGAAAGTGAATTTTTATTAGATACAGTGAAACAAGCAAAGGTTACAAGTTTTACAATCCAAAAAAAAAATTGTGATTAGCAGGGATTTTCACTTTGACGAAAAACCTTCTTATGTTTTCTTAGATTTGGTAGGTTCATCAAGTTGGGAAATTCTTGAATTTGAAGATGATTCTTCATCACTTCAACCTGATATTCCTGAAAGACACATGTCTCTATCACCATCGTAAAGAAGAAAAAGAATTTGAGAGATATTTATGATGAGACTGAAGAGGTAAATTTGATAGTTCAAGTCTTTTTTGCAATCCTTGTAAGATAAAATAAAATCACATATGAAGAGGCATCAAAAGAAAAGAAATGGGTTCATACTATGAATGAAGAAATAAGCTCCATCGAGAAAAATGGTACATGGGAGTTCACTACTTTGCCATCACACAAATCTCTGATTGGTGTGCAATGGATCTTTAAGACTAAAACCAATCTAGATGACTCCAACAATAAATAGAAAGCAAGATTGGTTGCAAAGGGATACAAACAAAAAGAAGGTGAAGATTTTAATGAGGCATTTGCTCATGTTTCTAGACTTGATACAGCTCGATTAATTGTTACTCTTACTGCTCAAAATGGTTGGCAATTATTACTAATGTATGTCAAATTGACTTTCTTAAATGGTTTCTTTAAGAATAAATTTTTCTTGAACAACCATAAAGTTTGTGAAAAAGGGTGAAGAAGATAAAATATATAAGCTCAGAAACGTATTATATGGGTTGAAGCAATCACCTCGTGCATGGTATAGCTGAATTAATAATTATTTTATCAAATATTATTTTGAAAGATGCCCTTTTTGTTGATATAGTTAGCACTAATAATCAAATCTAAGTTTTGATGAATAACAAGTGGATTAAAGTTAGATATTGTGTGATCTATCCTTTCTACCAAGTCTGTAGGACTTGACTGGTCTGACACTAGACTGAAATCCAGCTTGGTCTGAAGGGTCTGATAGCTGATGTAGAAGGCCAGATAGGTCAAAGAGTAATCTGATATTTAGCGGAAAGTCTGGCTGGGTCTGTAGGACCTGACAACTGGCCGAAGTCTAGTTCGGTCTATAGACCTAACAACTTGAGAGAAGACCTGGTGGACTCAAGTAGAGTCATGCGATTCTGCATGGTAAGTAAGGTAAATCAATGAAGGAGGGTGTTATAGTGAGGATGAGTCTCAATTAGAGACTTTAGGCGTAGGTTCAGTTTAGGTCTATTTTGGAAACTTAGACTGAGACCATGACTAGATCCTGGTCTTGGACAGATAAGATCTAATTAATAATGCTATTTTATTATTGTGCTAACTTTATTTTGTATGTTACACTTTATTTTTAGACTAATGTGTTTTGCAGAAACAAAAATGAACAAGAAACACTCGGTGTGAACAGTGCTTGAGGGGCCTCCTAGGTGATTGGAGGTGCCTCGACTGCCTTGACCGAAGACCCATGCGGAAAGGAGTAGAGCCGCCGTCCATATGGTTAAAGGCACCTTGGAGCTTTGTGTGGAGGCGCCTTGGAGTACCTGGAAAGTTCCCTCAGGTGGATATAGGTCGTAGTCCACGCTGCTTAACATTTATGAAGATAAAAGGATAGATGTTGCTACTAAATGTGCCTGAGACGAAGCTGGAGGCGCCCTTAACAACCTCTATAAGCCCTATTCGAGCAGCTTTCACAACACAAGTTGTGTACGAGCTTCAATAACTCCTTCACTACTTTGACTATGCTCTACTGCTTTGCTATTACTTTAAGACATTCGACCGCAGCTTGTAGATTGAGGCCGACACACAAGCCCAGTCCGACTTTATAAAAGTGTTGCTAATGAATTAATATTACTGTACATTTTTCATACTTGCAAAAGGAAAGTGTAGGATGTTACACTTTTCTTGTTCTTCATACTTATATTTGATTCCCTCTTCTAGTGGTTCTGGAAGAGGCTTATAGTGAATTACTCGTCGATATGGTCCAAGGGATCGTGAGTCTTGGAGAATGAGTCACCAAAGGCTCTGAATCAAGTAACTCCTCGTGTACTTGTGTTTTTAGTTTCTAATTTATTTTATTCTGCTGCACACTCATGTTTAAAAACTGAAAAAGATAGATTTTTAAAACCACATGATTCACCCCCCCTCCCCCCTTTTCACGTGCATAATGATCCTATAAGTGGTATCAGAGCTATGTTAGTTCTGAATTGGTGCAACCACGAATCAAGCAAGGGATTTATTTTCTATTTTTTATTTTCAATTTTATGTTTTTTGAATCAATCTGAACTAATACTATTGCCTGTTTAGATAAATTTTTCACTTTGATTTCTTCGAATTGCTCAAAATTGGTACAACACCACTCAAATTTTATTCTCTTCTTTTCCCCACACTACTTACCCCAAGACCAAGTTTTGGTATATGTTTAAGTTTCTCCTATTTCAGTAATCACATGGTCCAAATGAAGGATATAGTACTACTCACCTCTCACTTTTTAACGAAGACGACTTTTCATACTGAATGATCTTGTCTGAGACCTGCAGAGATGACGTGTTGGGCACAGTGCATGAGTGATTGACCATCAGAAGATCTTTCTCTCCCAAAAGAAGTTTTTCCTTTGATCTTGCTCACAAGGAGACGATTCAACAAAATGTTAGTGTTTAGAAACCAAGGGCAGTCCCTGGTGAAGGCCCTCCGACGCTCAAGTTAGTCCTAGTCTAAAAGAATGGAAGAACCGTCAGAACATATATGCGAGAGTAGAGTTCCAGATGTTAGTGAGCGTACCTTCACCATGGAGAGAAATTTACTACCTTACGTAACCTCCGCAATCATAAGGTGGCAGAATGTGTCAGAGTTTGTTAAGCAATTCACTATAATAGTCTAAGGAATCTTTATTTTACCCACATGTATACCCCTCTTATCATTTATAGTTTTTTTTGTTATTACTGAGGTTGCTGAAAGAATATGTTGTTATTATTGGTCTTCTAATGGGAGATATGATAGTCCCTAAAGAAGTTTTCATAAGAATATTCTCTGACACAAATTTGTTATTATGATAAGCTATCGGGATATTGTCTGCTGAATATGATTCGGTCGGTCCTTAAGCCAGCAATCTTGTTGAGATGATGTTGTCAACTGAATAAAATTTGGTCAGTCTTTAAGCTGGCTACCCTGTTAGGATGATGCTATTAGTTGAATATAATCCGACCGGTCCTTAAGCCAATCGCCCTGTTAGGATGATACTATTGATTGAATATAAGCGACCGGTCATTAAGCCGATCGCTTTTATTGAGTTGTTCAGTTGTATTCTATATATTCCACTGCTATGCATCATATTAAGCTGCTCAATCACATTCTACATAGCATTAATATACTCATTGGAGAATGGTAGAGTGCATCATGGTCCCGAGAAATCCTTTTAATGATAATATATGTTGTGCTAGAATTCCGTTCAAGTGATAATAATATAAATGTCATATGCCCAGTCGTCCCTTTACTTGACCGAGCGTATGATAAGTTACCTAGAGAAGGCTTGCTTCGCTTTGAGAGCCTTGATCAACAAACCAGG
>JBBMJZ010413112.1:146097-157744 GCA_037833815.1 Zingiber zerumbet
CTTCAAAGGGGGAGTGTTAAGTTATTAAAGCTGATTTTTATTGAAAACGATTATTATTAGCTGTCAATTAGGTAGCAGATATTATTAGGCTCTCTTTTCCATAAAAGTAGACTTAGTTTTTCAAGATAGACTTGTTCTCTTTTTATGCTTCATGGGTGTAATTCAAGATAGCTGCTTTTAGAGTTTTTCACATGAGTAAAATTCCTCTACTTGCTGTACGTTACTATGTTATGTTCTCTGCTTCTTGGTTGTTTCCTTCACAAGATTGGTTCTAGATCTTGGGCCAGCAGGAACTTGCTGTAAAGTTTCACACCCCTACCTCCATTAATGGAGAAATTAAATGTGAAAGGACGAGAAGATGATGGGAAAAATGTGTCCTTTTACCTTCTTAATTCGAACAGTCCTCCATGTTAACAAATGAGGATATAATCCGAAATGTGATTATCTTGGAAGTGTGAGATTTTATATAATTTTCGAGTTAACAAAAAAAATTTCTTAAATTTTTTTCCCAAAATTAGTATCCTAAAGATTAAATCAAACAACATTAAATTATATTTTATTCCTCATAACTTTATTGATAATTTTTTGATAATCATATAATCAAAGCTATGCATGATAACTTAATCAAATTCATCATAAATCTTAAGACCCGGAGCAAAATACAAGTGACAAGGCAATAATGTCATCAATATGAATGTTTAGGGTTAATTCCCAACAAAGGAATTTGCCTAGCATGATTAATTTCAAAAAGTTTGATTGTGATTGTCGGGCTACTTGATGTTTTCTAGACTTACCATGGTGGTCATTAGAAAACTTGTGTTGGGTGAGATAAATCATCTCTAGAATTAGCCGGTTCGAAGAGGTAGAGAGCTGAATTATAAAAAAAAAAAAATGAAAACTAAATTATCTAACATTATAATGAACATAATACTTTTTGATCAAGTTACCTTATAAAAGTTTTTAAAAGGATAGCCTTTTTTAGTCAACTTGAAATAGTTGAAAGAAATACAATTATTACTATGATAAAAGTGATCAAAGTGTGCCCTAATGCCTTGAAATTTGGATTTGAAATTGAATAAGTAAATATATCCTTTGTCAAGTTCACAAAAAAAATTTCCCAACATTTTTTTTCTAAATTTTTTTTTCCCAAAATTAGTATTCTAAAGATTAAACCAAACAATATTAGATTATATTTTATTCCTCATAACTTTGATTATGTGATGATTTCTTGGTAATCATATAATCAAAGTTATGCATGATAACTTAAATCAAATGCATCATAAATCCTAAGACCCAGAGCAAAATACAAGTGACAAAGCAATAATGTCATCAACATGAACATTTAGGGTTAATTCCCAACAAAGGAATTTGCCTAGCATGATTAATTTTAAAAAGTTCGACTTTGATTGTCGGACCACTTGATGTTTTCTAGATTTACCATGGTGGTCATTAGAAAACTTATGTGGGGTCAGATAAATTATCTCCAGAATTAATCGATTGAGAGTTGAATTATAAAAAAAAAACTAAATTATCTAACATTAAACGAACATAATACTTTTTGATCAAGTTACATTATAAAAGCTATTAATTAAAGGGATAACTTTTATATAGTCAACTTGAAATAGTTGAAAGAAATACAATTATTACCATGATAAAAGTGATCAAAGTGTGCCCTAATGCTTTGAAATTTGGATTTGAAATTGAATAAGTAAATATATCCTTTGTCAAATTTTTAGTATTGTTATTGTTTCAACCTATAGCTACATAGATATTTCTTTTTTAAGTCACTTAACTCTATTACTTAATTTGATGAGTAAGGGAAGGTATTTTAGGTAAAATAAAATGGTTGGAGTTCTTTCTTTCACAAAAAAGTCATAAAATTAAAATTTTCATTTGCCTTGCAATCAACTTATATATGTTTCATTGCATATAAATAGACCGTGTGTTTATACATGAATTTTTGTGGCAAATTGAAATTTCATTATTCTTTTATTGCAAAAAACACTTTTTCAAAAAAAAAAATGGAATTAAGGGGTGCCACTTGTAGTTCTAAGAAATAAAATTAAGAGTAGAAGATGGTCTTATGTTATGATATTCTTTTTGGTCCTTAATAGTAAGGATCTATTTTTTTAACCTAATTTGAGGATGAATTTCTTGGCTTAGCATGGAGAGGACTAATGGCGGCCTATCCTCAAGCTCTTTTGAGCCATGAGTTTGGAGCTAATTTGTGGCCGCAAGAACATGACTATATATGAGCTCATTATCGGTCGTATGGCTAATTTGAAATTGTGAACTTGTGCCTACAAGCTCATTTATATTGAATATGCTACAATTATATATCCTCAAAATATTTACATCTATCAACAAAATTTATTTCAATTTTCAAAGTTTAACACAAGAAATTGACAAATATGAACAAGAACTAAAACATAATAAATCACGAGTAATATATACAAATTCTTAAACGACAAAATACCGGTAAAAATTGATAATAGCTTAGAAAGTTCATCGTTAGAACTACCAAACATGACTCTTGCACCAACGACAAAATGTTATCGATCAAATACCACAAAATTCTACAACGTTAGTAGACGTCGCACACTAGTGAAAATTTATATTGCATCTACTAAGTACTCTTTGGTTTCTTATAACTTCCGGTACAACTGATTTACATTCGAGTGTCGGTTGCTAATTCAAAGTGAACGACTCATTCACGATGACTAGTTAGCTCAAGTAACTTGAATTATAGAGGTTGAGCTCATTTTGTCTCAAAATGAGGAGCATAGACTTAAATACTATACCATACTAAAAAGCACCAAGTACCCTAACCTTAGAAAAATTAAAGAAAAAAAAGAAGAAGAAATTAAAATTGAGCAATAAGAAAAATAAAATAAAATAAAATGGCATAAATAGTAAGAACAAAGAACCGATAAACTACAACAACAATACAAGAAAGAAAAATCAAAATGGTACAAATATTAAAAACAAAGAGCAATAAATTGAAGACCAACACAAGAAGCTAAGGAAGAATTGGAATGTCATCCACAGCAATAACTTGAGAGGAAAAAAAAAGAATTGGAATGTCATAAACAGTAAGAACTAATAGCCACCAAACTCAACACAAGAAAGAATATATTTTTTTCTTTTTCATGAAATCATAAACAGCAAGAACTAATAGCCTATACACTCGCCAAAGGAAGAGGAGCTGGAATATATGCCACAAACAGCAAGAACTAAGTAGTGGAGATAAATGAAGAATAAGACAAGAAACGGTGCAAGAATAAGGCAAGGAAGATGACACTGATGACAAGCCTTCAAAGAAAAAAAAACCTAACCCTTTTAGCTTCCCTTTATTATTATTATTTTTTTAACTTTATATTTTTTCCTTTCTATTTATCTTGAATTTTCTCAATTTAAAATTCACATTGAACCACAACTCAGTCAACACTGCACCGTGTAAGCCTTCTCTCTGTCTATTCTTAAACTAGTGTTTTTTGTTTCTTTGAACTCATAACATTAAGTGGTTTAGGGTTAGATATTGTAGCTAATCGGAGAAGAAGAAGAAGAAGGTGAAGGATGGAGAATCTTCTTCCCTACCTCGCTCAAAATCATCACCATCTTTACCAAGATGGAATGTTGCAGCAGGGCAACAGTGTTGATCAAGAGGAACTCAACAACAGCAACAATAATGAGGGCGGGGGAAGCGGCAGCGAGCTTGGCGAGCAAGGGAGCAGCCGGAAGCGTGGACGTCCGACGGGATCGAAGAATAAGCCGAAGCCTCCGGTGGTGATCACGCGCGAGAGCACCAACGCGATGCGGGCGCACGTGATGGAGGTGGCGGCAGGGAACGACGTCCTGGAGAGCGTGATCGAGTACGCGCGGCGGCGCCAGGTCGGCGTCACCGTGGTCAGCGGCACCGGGGCGGTGGTCGGCGCGACCGTCCGCAGTCCGCTCGGCGGCATAGTGCCGTCCCTGCGCGGCCGGTTCAAGATCGTCTCGCTCTCGGGGTCGATCCTGCCTCCGTCGTCTCTGCCGGCGGCGTCGTGGATGACGGTGTACCTGGCGGACGGGCAGGGGCAGGTGGTGGGCGGGAGGGTCGTGGGGCCCATGGTGGCGGCGGAGACGGTCATGCTCATGGTGCTTTCGTTCAGCAACGCGACGTACGAGCAACTGCCGCTGAGGCAGGAGGAGCCGCCGGAACTCGATTGCACTCAGCTGCAGAGGCCGCTGACGCTTCCATTTCCTCTGCAGCCACTGGCGGGGGAAAATGACGGCAACAACTCCATGTTCTTTCAAGGCCATCTCCCTCCGCCGCCGCCGAATAGTACCGCTGCCATGAACAACCTGCAACTGCCGACCGAGGCCACTAATTTGATGAATACATTTACAAAATACAACTAAAATGGTGAGTTCTTGCACAAGGATGCAATCGGCCAGGAGTAAATTTCGCCAAGATCTCGCCGCTTGCAACTCTTATTCCGATTTCTCGTGCTTCTTATCAAGAACTGTGTTGTTTTTTTAATCCCAAAGTTTGTGATGGACATTCTTCTTGTGTTCAAAGAATTTATGATGCTGCTAAAATTCACCACCTTACCTTGTTGGGTGCTATGATAGGGATGAGTTTGAAACTCATGACAATTCTCCTAGCTATGAGAAAACTTCAAAGTCAGCAGTTTGGGGGCTCCAAGTTTTTTGTTTTTCCTTCTTTTTCACTCTTGGGGGATGATTATACTTGTTGTTCATGAAGCAAAAGATGATTTTACTCATCCCGAACGCCCCTCATTGCCAGTCCCACAACATTATACTTGGCAATGAGGACACATTCAATGTGGAATAATGTAAAGAGGTGATTATGTTCACTTCAACCGTCCCTCCACTGCCCGCCTCATGGTCTTGTGGAAGAGAGATAAATCAACGTGTTCGAATGGTAGATATCTAGTAGGGTGAAACTACAAATTTGCTAGCTCTTGAGATTTGTGGGTGGGAGACTTACGAGGGATTCTCCTAATAGGTTATTTTTGACGTATGTTTATCTAAGAGGTTAACACAAACAATGGAGACTCAATGACTCTGTAAGGACTACATTGTGGGTGTAAGAGGACTCATCTTTAGATGCCAACCTCTAAAATACGATTGTAAATGAATCGAATGTTCGTGAACAAGTTTGGTGTTCGGCTAGGTAAGAGTTTATTTATATTCGTTCAATACACATGATCAATTAAATGAAAAACTCATTAAATTAAATCAATAAACTTTAACACATATGTGTTCAACTCGTTAATATTCATAAAAATATATATATTCATAAATCATATTCATCAATAAAACTCTTATCAGCATTCTAAATAAATAAATAAATATATATAAAATGAACAAATAAATTTATATTATCAAATTCAACTAAATAAGTTTAAATATAAAAATTTCAAACAATATAATCAAATAAGTTTAAAGTGAGAGTTTGATAATATCTAAATAAACCAAACTCAAACTCATAAAAAAAAACCTAACCAAACTTGAATAATAATTATTTCAACGGTTTGATCATTTAGGCTTGGCTTGTCTTACTTGGTTATCTTATCAAAAAAATTTGAACACCACAAACTTGACTCGACTTGGCTCATTTACAACTTTAATTTGAAGAGTGCTCCACCATCCATGCTTCTCCTTTGTTCCTTTGGCATGTGCATAAAAGTTCTACAACCTAGTGGCTTAATTCCTTAGGTACGTGCATAAAAATCCTACAACCAAGTCTTCTCATACGATATAAGATGAATTTTCTTGAAGCTCTCTCTCATATATCAAACCCTAATTAAATTATAATTGAGACGTGCTATTTAGTATATACATTTGTTGGCTTATTGATAAAACTTTTATCTTTCCATTTTTCTCTTGGAAATCAACCCACTCCTCTTGACAATCTTGGCACATTTAAACTCACTAAAAAAATGATTTCATGTAATTTTGTATCCACAACTCAACCATACCATAAATACTTCAACTAAACTACATCCAATTCGAGCAAACTTAACTAGACTACTCCAACCTTTTTTGTTAGAATTCAATCTTACTTGTACTTATTTAGCCATTTTCCTAGTTAAGGTTAAGTCTAGGCTTCTCTAATTTGTTATAAAATTACCATACAAGTAACTAGACAAGTTTTACAAACGACAATCGATAAATAAATATCGATAACGCCTAATAGAGGTTAATCGTCGGAACTACCTAACTTGTCTTTTGTTTAAGCGACAAAATATTATGAGAGCAACTAACTTAATTCTCAAATTTAAATCATTGTTACAAGGTTGTGCATATAATGGTTGTGGTTCAAATGCCATCACAAATTACATCTCCTCCTCACTTTTTATTGCCTATTTCTTGTTCAACAACTTCAATTTAAAAGAGAATGGAGCCAATCAAAAAAATGAATTATAATATTTGATTAGTGTACTTAGATATTAATTACAAGTAGAATTACTTTTTTTTTGCAACCAAATCAACTTGTTCTACAAATAATCTAACCCATTTTGATATATTTTATGTACGTTTCCTAATAGATTAGCTTGTAAAAATCGAAACATCATGAATAGAAAGAATTAAGAGCCAATAAGCTCAACAACAACAACACAATAAAAAAAAACTTTCCAAGCTTAGTCACCTTCCATTTTTATATATTTTTTTATATTAAATTCTTTTGCAATATTTGATTTCCTTCCTTTCTAGTTATTCATTTCTCATAATTTAAAATGCACACTGACCCACAACACAATGCACTTGGTAAGCAATATTGCTCCTTCTATTCTATTCTCTTCCTTTCCTATGTATGTCTTTTTTTCTTTCTTTTTTTTTATTTGTTTATGTATGTTCAGTTTAGTTCATATGATTAATTGACTAAAATGTTTAGTTAATTGCAGAAGAAAGTGTAGGATGAATCATCTTCCTCCCTACCTCCCTCAAGATCAAAGAATACAACTGCCCAATGTCGAAATGGAGCTCAACAACAACAACAACAACAACAACAACAACAACAGAAACAGCAGCAGCAGCAATGTTAAAAATAACGGCGATGATAATAAGTCGAAGCGTGGTCGTCCACCAGGATCTAAGAACAAGTTGAAGGCACCATTGGTCATAAGACGTGAAAGTGGCAATGCAGTGCGAGTGCATGTGATGGAGATCCCCACCGGCCATGACGTCGTCGAGAGCATTTCCCAGTTCGTGCGCCGCCGCCTGGTCGACGTCATGGTGACCAGCGGCTGCGGGACCGTCGCCTGCGCGTCCATCCGCAGTCCGACAGGCTCCACGTTGCAGCTGCGAGGGCCCTTCGAGATCGTCTCCCTCTCAGGGTCGATGCTGTCGCCGCCGTCTCTGACGGCGGCAGCGTGTCTGACGGTGCATCTGGCGAACGGGCAAGGACAGATGGCGGGCGGCGCTGCAGTGGGGCCGTTGGTGGCGCTGGGGCCGGTGATGGTCATAGCCTTCTCGTTCGAGAACGCGTCCTTAGAGCGCTTGCCGCTCATACCGGAGGAGCAGCCGCCGGAACGAAGCAGTGCGCAGTTTCAAGTGCCGCCGATCCTTCCGCCGCCACCTCCGCAGCCATTCTTGGGCGGCGTTGGCAGCATCAACACGGCGCCGCTTTTTCATGGTCAACTCTCGGAGCCGTCGAGTTCGGTCAACGACGACTTCCAACTACCAACCGACAAGGATCTGGAGATATTAGAAGGAGAGCTGAGGTCGTTAATATAGCTACTCTAATATTGCTGATGATTTTGATGATTTTCTTACTCCTCCGGGTCTACTTTGAATCGATATTATGTTGTTGGGCTCTGACTATATGAAAGTTTTCATGGCATGCTCTATTGCAAATCGATGCTCACCTAAAATTTCTGTTTATATTTCAAGAATGGGAAAAACTTAATTAAACAGTAAGTAGATTTGTAGTGCTCAGTATGTCAAACTTATAATATATTTACAAATATAGATATGATCTCTCTAAGTTCAGCACTTAGAAGGTTGACTTTTCTAGTGCTGCTGCAACATTTTCCTGGCCGGGCAAATTCATCTATTTCTTGCACAAATGAAAAAAATGTTATGAAGTCATTTCATTGATGACTAGATAAAAATTGATACAGATTTGACAAAGTAATCTTCGAGAAAGTATAATTTTTTACTCGGAACTTGGAAGCAGACTATGTTAGTGGTCATACGTGCATAATTCAAAGATCCATGATTATTACAGGGTACAGGTAACTACTAAGTTTCGGGACTAAATTCTACCGTTTATACCCATTTTCGAGCATCCAAACATATTTTTTTTACTATTTATAATAATTTCATAGTTTTGGTTTTTTTTTGGTTAATTTAGGTATTATTATCTTAAAATTAGGATATTCGGTCTATTTAAGGGTTATGTTTCATGGTTCAAGATAATTTTGGTTTAATTCTATTTTGAGACGTCCTCTCCTTCCTAGAACAAGATATTTTCCTTATTTTCTGGTATTCTCTTTTGAATCAATAGAGTGTAGAACTCTAAATTCTGGTATTTGTTTGTGAATTAACGGAGTCGATAGTATCTGCTGCAAACTGATCCTACGAGATCATGCCACCGCGAAGACAACGTGTTGACAACGTCCACAACGTGTATGAACGTGGTCATGAATGACAAAGATAGTAGTTCAAGAGATTCAGAGATTGATTTCAATTATTGATGATTTACCATATTTGGAATGCAATCTAACCATATTTATCATTATTTTTATATTAATTATTATAATAGTTATATAATATATTACAATATTTATCATTATTTCTATATTTGTTATTACCATAGTTATCATAATATGTTACCACATTTAGCATAATACTTTTCTATAAATTATTTTGACCATATGTATAAATAGTCTTGTTAGTCTATGATAATTAATCAATAATAAAGAAGCAATTGTCTTCTATTTGTTCGTCGTCTCTTTATTCTTTCCTATGCCTATATGCTTTCGTATTATGTATTGCAATAGTATCGAGAGATTATGGATGAACATGTGGGTTGAATCAAAGGGGGCGTGGATCGTCTTGCTGACAAGATGGAGGCATTGATTAAGAACCAAACTAGAAGAAATCTAACCCATTGTCATCATCAAGCAAACTTAGATGTGGAAACGAGTGAGGAGGAGGAGGCCTATGAAAAGGAGGCTTCCCACAGGCGACGCCTGGCAATAGTAGAGGAAGATCACCAGTGTTGGGAGTTAGGTATGAGAACGAAAATTCTTGAGTTTCATGGAAGCCTACAACCTAAGGAATTCTTGGATTGGCTGACCTCTGTAGAGATAATTTTGGATTTTAAAGAAGTACTTGAAGACAAACAGGTGCCCTTAGTTGTGACTAGATTACACGGGAGAGTGACTGCATGGTGGCAACAATTGAAATTATCCCGGAACAGGTTGGGTAATGCAAAATTTACCAATTGGAAAAAGACGGAGAAGCTCATGCGGGAAACCTTTTTATCGTACAACTTCCAACAACTAATGTATCAAAGGTTGTAAAATCTAAAGCAAGGTACCTGATCAATGGATAAATATATCTCTGGATTTTTTTAACTAATTGCGAGGAATGAAATACACGAGACGGAAGATCAGTTGATAGCACAATCCATCGAGGGTTTGAGATATCGTATTCAAGACATAGTTAATATGTTTGATCCTATTTCTATATTTGTTGCACACTAGAGGGCCTTGGTGGTAGAAAAACATGCACGATGAAATAGTTGATTTTTTTCCTATGAACGCTGCAAGTGGAGAGCCTAGTGGTTGTGTGAGTGATTGGGTCGGTAACAAGGGTGTCAGACAAATTAATAGAGGAAGTGACACCTGTGGTGGTGGAATAAAGTTCTTAAACTGTGGAGAGATTGGGCATAGACAATCAAATTGTAAGAATGTTGCGGCAAAGAAAACACTATTAGTGGAGAATGAAGATTGTGAAGATGGCATGACAGCATTCTCTGGAGACCTTGAGTATGACGAGGAGGCCGCATATGAAGTGTTGTTGGAAGGAGATGTTGGGACAACTTTGGTGGTTCGGCATTCTTGTTTGATGCTGAAATCGGTAGAGGATGATTCACTAGTAGAATTTTCTTTATTTACTTCGCATATTCACCGAAGTCATAGATAGATAATTACCGAATTAGACGCACGTGAAATAATAGGGTACTATTTTACTTCGTCCTAACACCGAAGTCATATCAAAGAAAAAAGCGAAGTCTTTGACCGGTTCAAGGAGGCAAAACCGGTTCAGAGTTGGACCGATGCTGAAGTAAAAAAACATCTTTTACTTCGTTTGTTTTGTAAAGTGCTGAAGTAATTGATAATATATAACTTTATAATTTATAGTGATTGCCGAAGTAAAAACATATCTTTTACCTCATTGGTTGTATAACATGCTGAAGTAATAGATGATATGTAACTTCACACTTTACATTGATTGGCGAAGTAAATATATTCTACAACTTCAGCATAATTTTTATTTATTAAAGTATTTTATATTATGTTACTTCATAGTTTACATTTATTAATAAAGTAATTGATTGTCAAGACTTCATTGTTTTGTATTATACTAAAGTAATTTATAAAAATTGACTTCGCAATTATTAAACTGTGGTGAAGTAAATTCTATCTTTAACTTCGATAGAATTTTAATGTGACGAAGTATTTTGCTTTTTATTACTTCACTATTTAGTGTTAGTATTGAAGCCAATAATCACAATTTATTTCAACACAATTTTAATTTAATGAAGTAATTATTGATCACCACAACACTAATTTAATAGAGTGAAGTAAAAACATTTTTTACTTCATCAAAAATAAACAATAATTTAATATGCAATATAAACTTAAAATGCATTAATTAGATCAATAAATTATCCATTCCAAAATTAACAATCCACAAATTTATCCAACAATCCACAAGTATAACTAAAAAAATACATCCATAGAATCAAAAGTGTATCGACAATGTAAAATAAATTATTTATCCCAACACACACGGCCGATTTAGGAACCTACATACGAGTAGATGAATTCGCTCCATTCACTTCTGATTTCATCATATTGAGATTGGTTGTAATATTGATTCTTGATTGTTCCTGTAAATTTTTATATAAAAAATACAAAATACATTAGATTCATAAAATTATTCATCCAAAAAAATGATGAATATCCATAAAGAAATAACAAAACTAGGCATATATCATAAACATCCTAAATATTCTCCAACCCCATATTATATAGATCTTAAATAATTAAATTTAAAAAGAGGAAACAACGCATATAAAGCAAAATAGACAATTGGCATGCAACAATTACAACAGATGGCTAATAAGGACAAGCTATTGCATTGGCAACAAAGCATAATGGGCACTACCTACTTATTACAATTTGGTTTGCCTTAGTTATTCATGGACTAAGGGATAAAACAAAACAAATATGTATTGGAACTCATCACATCCATTATATATCACAAAGAAAACACATATCATCTTCTCCAACTGTAGATTTTCACATTCAACTATCTCTTTCATATACCTCATCACACAATATCCACATTCAACAGAACCACTTTGTTTTAGATTACCCTATAATGTAATCAAAAAGTAATG
>JBBMJZ010413112.1:157844-171014 GCA_037833815.1 Zingiber zerumbet
CCTCCAAGGAGCTTGGAGGTGCCCTCGCACCTTGCTGCGAGGTTGTGGACCAAGGCACCCGAGGCGCCTCCAAGCTCCATGGAGGACGCCTCGAGACTGTTCATCGGAGGCTTTTCTTGTGCAACTCCCTTTCTGCAAAGCATATTAGTCCACAAACAAAGTATACCCTACAAAACAAAGTTAACACAATAAAATAAGTTAACACAATAAAATAAGTTAAACACAAGTATTTGACAATCTCCGGATTGTCCGGTTCCGACTTCAGATTTCTCCTCCGGAAACCCTAGGTTGAACCGACGCCTACTGTTCCCTCACCGGAGAACGCGTCTTCACATACTCAACTCAGGAGAGTTTACCTGTTGCCAGACCGGTCCTCTAGACCGACTGGACTTTTGCTCAGCGCCCGAGTCTCCAGAACTTTCTGCTGGACATTCGCTCCATGACCCATCTAATCTTTTCACCTGGTCCGCGACAACCAGGACTTTCAATGTAGAGTCCCCGACTCTAGGATTTTTATCCGAAACCTTCGACTCTAGGACCTAGGGTTACCACTCCCTAGGGTTTTCCACCTGCCTAGAATCCACTAGGACTTATGTCTAAGAATACTTAGGACTTTTCCTGCAATCTCATTCAAACTTGTTAGATCAAAAGACAATTTAACTTTGGACCCTTTGGCATAATCAAAATCCAGGGTTGATCGTCGGATGCTTCCCGCACCAACACTTAATACCTCAAATTTCTATTTGCACACTATAAACTATTCAATGATAAAAATTAATTTCTCATTTTTAAGATATCCCAATATTATAAAAATGCTCAAAAAATGTCAACTTCATCATACTTGGGTTAACTACCCTTCTAATTAGAGTTGACACATCCTATATCCAACTAGTGTGAACAGATCATACTCTTAGGAATTCAATACCTATTGGAGCTCTTTGAGTGTATTAGATATTCACTAGGAATAACCCCCCTAAATATTTTCTAATGACTTTCCTAGACTTCTTTGAAGCCTTAGTCATGCTAGTTTCTTCAGGGTCAACACTAGGAATAACCTCCCTTACAACCTTGACTTGACTTCTAGATGTAAGGTTAGTTCCATAGTTATATAAAACTGTATGGTATAAGGTCGTTCTTTCCTTGGACTTAGGTTCGTATCCCAAACCTTTCTTACTCTTAAAGACTCTTATCTATTTAAGCCTAGATCTTATTTCTTTGACCCTTTAAACATATTTTCCATCTTGTTAGGGTTTTATTTAGCTTATTAAGTCTTGACCTTAATACTTGATTTTCAATCTCAAATTCTCAAAATTTGATTTTTCATTATTTCCTTAGTAATTTCTTTTTCTAGGCATATGTCTATTTTTCTTAGAAATTTTCCCTAGATCTTTTCTATCCTTAGGTGTGGTTGTTCTAGCATGATATGATTTATAAGTATCTATAGAATTATCATACTTCCTATTTTTATGATGATGAGCTCTAAGAATATAAAAAATATTTCTAGTATGTTTTTTATCTTGAAATAAAAAAATATCATTAACTAATGGTACCTTGGATCTGGCTTTAGGTGCTCTCCCTAAACTTTAGCTTCCACCATAAAAACTTTAGTATGATGATGAGACATTGATTTCAGTAATGTCTCTTTTAATTACATGTAAAATACATAATGTGCTTCTTGTTCTTTCATATCATGGGGATAACATCTCTCGACTTCTCCTTTACCTTCGGTGTTAATTGAGCCTTTTGCTTCATCAATTTGAGGCACTTACTCTTATAATGTTCCCTTTCTCTACACTTAAAACATAATATATGATCTTTATTTTTATATACAAAATTGTTATATCTTCGTAAGTTGAGCTATCTTCGCTCGTAGAGGTGGCACATTCATCCTCATTGCCTCTAGTTGTCGAGGGTTCTTTTTCTTCCAATATCAATGGCCTACTCTCCCCCTCAGCCCTTGAGGTGGATACTTCTTCATCTTCCATCTCAGATGTTGAGCATCTCTCAATCTTTGAGTCCTCTTGCTCTAGTGGCAATGAGTCTTCTTCATGGGCTCGTCTTCACTTTGTGTTGAGGTTAAATCTTCATAAAGTTTTACAAGCTTGTTCTATAGATCCTTTGCATCTTGATATTGATCCATCGTACACAAGACATCATTAGGTACAATATTTGATAATAATTTAGTTGCCTTTTCATTTTCCTCAGATTTTAAACTTGCTCCTTAGTTCATTTGCTCCTCCGAACAAGTTTTTTTTTTGTATCTCTTGGAGCTTCAATCATTCTATTAGAGCAAACCATTATCATATATCCATCATGAGGAAGTATTTCATCCTTGACTTCCGATGCTCGAATCCTCCCAACTCGAACAGTTGAGGTACTTGGATGTCATATCCGAATCCATCCTGAGGTTCCATCCCAAAATCCAAGCTCCCTTTGTCGTTGGATTCTTCCGACGGTCAGTCCAATGATTTGTTACTATCGAGAGCTCAAAATCACACCTTCTTCTTTTCTTTAGCTCATGCTTCTTCTGAAGTTAGTCTGATGAAGAGCAACTTGTTTCTGATACCACTTGTTAGGACCCGTGCAAGCTGGAGGAGGAGGAGGAGAGGGGGGATAGCTCCAATCGATTCGCCTTGATCTTGTGCTTGTTATTTGAATGAGCAAAATAAACTTTGATTCAAAACCGACTCCACATGCACAACATTTGAATTTTACTTAGTATTCACCTCCTTGAGATGACTAATATTCAAGGGTCCACTCCTACCTCTCCTCTTCCACTAAGAACTTTCTCCTTCTCAGAAATCTTCTGGAGGTAAAGAAGTCTCTTACAACAAATTCATGATAATACAATTTACAAATGAAAGAAAAACAACTTTACAAGATGAGAACTTCTCTTTGATCATTATTGATAGCTTCAGAATGCTTCTTGTTGGTCTGAAAATGTAACATCACTTCGCCCTCAAACCTCAAAGAACCGATACCTTCAAACCTCTTTGAAATCACCTTTTAAAGATTACTGCTCGAGCTGATTTCTATCTATTAGTCAACTGATTTTATCAATTAGTTGATTGATCTGAAGAATTTGACTATTAAAACCTATAGAATAACTTTTTTTGACCTAGTTAACCATATTAGTTGACTTATTTTTTAAATCAATTGACTGATTTTTCAAATTCAGTCGAGTTGATTTTCTTCTGGATTAAATCAATTTGATTGATTTTCCTAATTAGTTGAATCGATTTGCTTCTACTTGCTTTTGGATCAAATCGATTTGATTGATTTTCTAAATCAGTCGATTGATTTGCTGTTATATCAAATTGGTTCAACTGATTTTCTCAATTAGTTGAATTGATTTACTTCTGGATCAAATCGATTCAACTAATTGTCCTAACTAGTTGAATTGATTTGCTTCTGGATCATTACCACCCTTGCATCCAATCCAACGATCGGTTCGAGCTTCCACCTCTCGCCAAGAATCTAGTTCTCAATCTTTTTAGACTTTTCTCGCCTTGCATCTAACCTTACGATCTTCAAAGACTTTCTCTTATCTAGTATCCTATTGACTTCGACCTACTAGGATTTCCTTTGCTCAACATATGTTCCATCGTGATATGTCGAGACTTCCATCATCACCAAGTGACCGGCCCTCCGTGATTCATATGGACTTTTCATCTCATGCCAAGTGCCCTGTCCTCCATGACCCATTTGAACTTTACTCTTATCAACTTTTCATTGAACTTTCGATCACCAAGTGTTTGGTCCTTTATGATCCACTTAGATTTTTCTATTGTCAACTTTTCGTTGAACTTCTGATCATCAAGTGTCTAGTCCTCTATGATCTACTTAGATTTTTCTCTCATAGTCAAGTATTCGATCACCTTGACTTACTCGACTTCTTACTAATATATTGATTAAAAATTAAAACTTAAACTTGAGTCAATCCGAACTCCATCATTTGATATCAAATGCACCAACATAGATTAAATGGTCGTTTTCTATCCATTTTGTCAACTTGCCGGTTTGTCTTGCCATTTGCTTTCGACATTAATTGTGGTCTCTAGTAATGCGCTTGTGTCAAACCACTCAGTCTTTTCAACTAGGTTTTGCCAAGAACCATGAATCTGAGTCCTTTAACGGATTATTGCCACACTAGCTACCTCTCAAGATTTTGAGTTACGAACTCCATCAGCCCATGCTACATCAGTGTCAGTTAGCTTAGCATAGAAAGCCTAGGTGTTTAGATATTTCTTCCTTTTACATGCCTTCTAGTTTTACAGGCGGAATCCTCTTATCTATATTTTGTAGACTAGGATGAATTATAATTAAGGATTGATTCATTTGAATTGATCCTATCTATTTAACAGATGAGATTCATTTAAATGGGGCAATGAATGGAGTGGTCCATATCTGCTATCCTAGTTTTAGGATTTGTGGTTGTCCTATGAAGGCCTTGGAATATAAAGTGAACTACCTGAAAAAATATCATACTAAAATATATTGATGATATTGTCATTAATAATTGTCATAGATATTAGGGATGATAATTTCCTATGAATACTATAAAGAATTCGATATCCGATCCGAATGGAGGAGAGTACGAAGAAGGAGAGTACGAAGAGATTTTTTTTTTTGAATCCGATTAGATAATCAAATAATTGGGTACAAATATTTGGGTATATATATTAAATTAGGAGTGACTATGGATATTTAATTTATTTTTTAATTATATATTTTTAGATATAATATTAATTCTAATATATTTTGGTTGAATGATGATAATTAAATAGAATGAAGAAAATTATTACTAAGGAGAATATTCGGGTATGAATATGAGGATATATATTGATTTCTAGTATGTACGATGAAGATGAGTATGAAGATGAGGATAAATATAATAAATGAAGATGAAAAAAAGGGATATGAAATTTACCCAAACATGGTGGTAAAAGATGAATACGCTCACCCCCAGCCCCCCGCCAATCCGTCCCATGACCAACACGAAGGAGGTAAATCATGGGTGACTACTAGCCTTCAGAATAGTAACTAGCACATAAGAGAGACATTTATCTCGGCTTTGTCGAGATTCGAACCCGAAACCTCATGATGATAACACCTCATGTGCTAGCCATTAGACCATCCCGAGGAGACCAAATTTACCCAAACATGACCCATTAGCATGTCAAAAACTTAACTATATAAGCAAAAGTTTACTTATCTGCCACTAAACTAAAAGTTCAATCATATCATATCAATCATGCATAATGATATATTCTACTTAACTGTTTTTTTTTAAATAACTATATACGATCTAAAATCAATTAATCTTAAGATTAAATTAAATTATATTAAAAAATTGTATTGAATCCATTTTATCCGAATTGCCGACTTCATTAATACTAATTTAGATTGAGAGGTAGGTGAAGGAAAGCAAGAGTTTGTTTGATCTCACCAAACCCACTTTATACTAAAATATATGCTCGTGTGAATATATGTAAAATGTTTGCCTCACCAAACACATTTCATGTGCCCTCCTCTTTAGACTTCCAAACTACCCACCAAACTAAACTAGCCTTGTCTAGGGTCACAATTAGGTCACACCTAAGTTGGATTTTTGGAAACAAGAAACCGATTCGATACCCGAAACCCACATATACCGAATAACTTAATGAGCTAACACCTTCATAACAAGAAAAAGTTGAACTAAAAAAATAAACTGTGGTTTTTAATAGCTTTTATAGATTTTTAGATATTTTTACCAAGAAAATATATTAAATCAACTTATTTCGGAACCATTATCATATATTTTTGAAACATTAGATCTAACTTTTGGTTTGGTATCAAAGTTTGATTCGGTTCGGATCTACCTTTCCTATCCTCCTCTACTCTTTACCTAACTACTTAACCCCCAAAAGAATTTATTATTATAAATCCTTTGAATGCTACTTTTGATCTAGTTATGTAGTACCCTTCTTTTGAATGATTAAAAATAATCCCAAAGCATGATTGGAGAAGAAAGTTTATCATTCAAAAGTTGAAACAAATTGCCGTTTCAGTCAAAGCAATCTTTAACCTTAAAAATAACATATATTTTATTTTAAAAAGCAATTTTCTTTCCTAAACTTGTCTTACTTTCTAAAATCTTAAAGTGTTTGGTTTTATTTTTATTTTCTGAAAAACTTAGGATATGTTTAGTTTACATGTTTTTTATTTTTATTTTTTAAAAAATACGTATTTTCTAGAAAACAGAAAATGACTTTTTGTCATTCTCTATTTTTTAGAAAAAGCTAGCTATTTTTTTAGAAAACAGACACGAAAAATATAAACCAAACACCATTTTTTCAGAAACACACGTTTTTCAAGAAATGAAAATAAAAAACGCACAAACCAAACACACCCTTATATTTTATTTCTAATTCTCCTTTTCTAAAAAATACAGTAAAAATTTCCAATCAAATAATATTTTTCTTTTTTTATTCAGAAAATAAAAAAAAGGAAAATAACCATGCCAAATGGGTTGCTTTAAATTAAGCAACTGAGTTATTTTTTAATCTTTGAGGGCAAAAGATAAAAAAAATAAACATTGTTGGGTCGTAGTAGAAAACTAGGGGGCTTTTAATAATTGCTTTTCTTTCAGGGGATGAATTAAATAATTAATTATAAAATAGTTGGACCAATCCAAGTGCCGTAGCTTTGCAAATGCCTCATTTGGCCGCAATAACAATTTAGTTCCTAAATTTATATTTTCACAAAAATCTCAACAAACATAAAATCATTTTAATTTCTTAATATTAGAAAAAGCTAATTATTAGTTTTTAAATAGAATTTGGTGGTGGGTCAGTTGAATTTTATACAATTACAGTGTTGTTAGTTGAAAAAAGCTAACTTTAGTCAAAAGAGTATATGGAGGGTCAACCACGCTGTCATATGCACGCATTATATATTAAAATAAATAAATAAATAAAATATTTCGATCAATTCGAGATTCTAATGTTAATTAGATCTAGTTTTATATTAAAAAAAGGTTAAACTTTTGGATGAGACAATTTGAAAGAGAGTAATAAAGCAAAAGGAAAGTAGTTTATTGTTAAAGTGTTAGAGAATATGCTTAAAGGTCGATGATCTTTGGAGTGAAATGGAATTTTCCTTTATTTAACGTAAAAGCCCAAACTAATTGAAGATTTAGCTCATAGCCACTGCTCAAAATGTTGTCCTACAAAAGAACAGCGTGCTTCTCCAACCAAGGCGAAGCAGTCATCCCTACCCTCTTCTAACGGTCCAGATCCAATCTGACCTTTGATCTAACGGTTCAAAGTGCTTCTTCTCCAGCTATTGGCCAAGTCGCAGTCTTTTTATTTCCACGCAAGTTCCTCCAAATCCAAATCTCGAGCGAAGAAGAGGCGGAGGAATCGAAGACATGGCCGCCTCGTCCACAGTGAACTCCGCCGGCGCCATCGCCGGCCTCGCCATCTCTAGCCGCAGCTCCCCCTCGGCCTCCCACGCCGACCGCCTCGCCGTCCCAGCCTCCGCTGCCGGATTAGCCCTCGGCGCCCGCTCTCTCGTTGCCTCTTCCTCCTCCCTTCGATTCCACCAGCATGGCCTTCCCCGAATCGCCGCTCGCCGCGCGATCGCAGTCAAGGCCGCCGCGGTCGAGACGCTCCAGACCGCCGCCACTGAGGCTCTCGTCGAGAAGTCCATCAACACCATCCGGTTCCTCGCCATCGACGCCGTCGAGAAGGCCAACTCCGGACACCCCGGCCTCCCCATGGGATGTGCCCCGATAGGACACATCTTGTACGACGAGGTCATGAGGTACAACCCGAAGAACCCTTACTGGTTCAACCGAGATCGATTTGTGCTCTCCGCTGGCCATGGATGCATGCTCCAGTACGCCTTGCTCCACCTTGCTGGCTACGACAGTGTTAAGGTTTGGCCTGTAACTTTTACTGAGTTTTACATCCAGATTTGATGTGGATATTACCGAGCACGCTGGGAGCTTGACGTTTATGGATTTTTTTCGCCCTTATCATCGGGTTGTTAGATCGGAATATTGTTGGATCTGGTTGTTGATGCTTCTTCTCGTTGTTCTTTATTTCAATTATCTCTTTGTCTGGTAACTTCTGAATTCTCGTTACTACCCCTTTTCCTTAGCTATTTGTTCGAATACTTGTTTGCTTGCTACTTCGTTTGTCCTTTTATCAGAAATACTGACAAAATTGTTTTTCCTCTGTTCTTAACCATGGTATGTTTACTATTTTTGAAGTATAGATCTTAAGATGCCAGCACTTTTTCCAATTGATCTGTTTGATTTAGCCGTGTTTGTGTTTACCAGCAAACTAACTGATCTGTTTTAACCAATTTGATTTTAGACTGAAGACATACAACAGTTCCGTCAATGGGGAAGCAGAACACCTGGTCATCCTGAGAATTTTGAAACACCCGGCATTGAAGTTACTACTGGTTTGTTTATTTGATATGTTTATCATTAAGGAGTTATTGCTCATTCTAGATCAATCGTTCCCTTGCTTCCTTTAATTCATTACTGTTAAGAGTTTAAGATACTGATTGGTTGTCATGAAATGATAAAGGGCCACTGGGTCAGGGTGTTGCCAATGCTGTTGGTTTGGCACTTGCTGAGAGACATCTAGCTGCCCGATTCAACAAGCCTGACAATGAGATCGTCGACCATTACACGTAATTGCTCTTTGCATCCAATTCTTTCCTTGTTATCTTGCTTGGTTCATTCATTTGACTGATTTGGTAATATGTTTCAGATATGTTATACTTGGGGATGGTTGCCAAATGGAGGGTATTGCTAATGAAGCATGTTCTCTTGCTGGGCATTGGGGTCTTGGAAAACTCATTGCATTCTATGATGATAACCACATTTCTATTGATGGTAACACGGAGATTGCATTTACAGAAGATGTTAGTGCTCGTTTTGAGGCTCTTGGATGGCATACCATCTGGGTAAAGAATGGTAACACTGGCTACGATGATATTCGAGCTGCCATTAAGGAGGCAAAGGCAGTGAAAGACAAGCCCACACTTATCAAGGTTTGTTGAGCTTTTTTCTGAGCAATAAGAATGTAGCTAAGTAGTTGTGTTTACTGTGGGCTTCAGAGTGTTGATTGAGTACTGTATCCTTTCAGGTGACTACTACAATTGGATTTGGATCACCAAACAAGGCTAACTCATACAGTGTGCACGGAAGTGCATTGGGTGCCAAAGAAGTCGATGCAACTAGACTAAATCTTGGGTGGCCATATGAGCCTTTCCATGTACCTGAAGAAGTCAAGAAGTAAGCAAACATGGAATCCCTATTCTATTTGTCAAATATATTTAAACCTTCATCTATAAATTGTTCTTTATGTATTCTAGTCATTGGAGCCATCATATCCCTGAGGGATCTGCTCTTGAAGCCAAATGGAATGCAAAGTTTGCAGAGTATGAGAAGAAGTACAAGGATGAAGCTGCAGAGCTAAAATCTATTATATCAGGAGAACTGCCTGCAGGTTGGGAGAAAGCTCTTCCGGTGATGCTACTTTACTTTATTACCTTTGTTCTTTTTCCTGTACTGTAGGCAATGTGATTATATTTAACCCAAATGCTTTGCTCCTTCTCCAGACATACACCACCGAAAGTCCTGCAGATGCTACCAGAAACTTATCACAACAGAATTTGAATGCACTCGCTAAAGTGCTTCCAGGACTTCTTGGTGGTAGTGCTGATCTTGCTTCTTCGAACATGACTTTGCTTAAAATGTTTGGCGACTTCCAAAAGGGCACACCTGAAGAGCGTAATGTTCGATTTGGTGTTAGGGAACATGGGATGGGTGCTATCTGCAATGGCATTGCCTTGCACAGCCCAGGCCTTATTCCATATTGTGCCACCTTCTTCGTCTTTACTGACTACATGAGGGCAGCCATGAGGATCTCAGCTTTGTCCGAAGCAGGAGTCATCTATGTGATGACACATGATTCGATAGGTCTAGGGGAAGATGGTCCAACCCATCAGCCAATTGAGCACTTGATAAGCTTCCGAGCGATGCCCAACATTCTCATGCTCAGGCCTGCTGATGGGAATGAGACTGCTGGGGCCTACAAGGTTGCAGTGCTCAACAGGAAGAGGCCATCGGTTCTTGCTCTCTCTAGGCAGAAGCTGGCTCAGCTTGCAGGGTCATCAATCGAAGGGGTTGAGAAGGGTGGATATGTCATTTCAGATAATTCCTCTGGTAACAAACCAGATTTGATATTGATTGGAACTGGTTCCGAATTAGAAATAGCAGCTAAAGCTGCAGATGAACTGAGGAAGGAGGGCAAAACTGTACGTGTGGTGTCTCTTGTTTGTTGGGAGTTGTTTGATGAGCAAACAGTCGAGTACAAGGAGAGTGTCTTCCCTTCAAATGTCACTGCTAGGATTAGCATTGAAGCTGGAGCCACGCTTGGATGGGAGAAGTATGTCGGAAGCAAAGGCAAGGCCATCGGTATTGACCGGTTCGGCGCTAGTGCTCCTGCTGGGAGAATATACAAGGAGTTTGGCATCACAGCGGAGAATATCATTGCCGCAGCCAAATCTCTATAAGCTGAACTTGTTCAAGATTTCTCTCCGTCTTGATTCCAAAGACAACTAGGTAATGATATCTTGAGTTTGAGAATACTTGAGGAATTAGAACTTGCTTAAGACACTGGCTTTTGCCCCCCTAATAAATTTTCGTATGTTCTTGAGCATTTCATTCTTATATTTGAAGAAAAAAACTTCTTATTATCTAGGACAGCAGATGATTATATTGGATTTGTGTAATCATACGTTGCTCTTTGTTATGTCGAAACTTTGAACTTGTGCTTAAACCTTGTCCAGCTAAATCTTTTTGTGGTTATTCCTTATTATTTGTTCTCTTTGTATTATTATGCTGTGTTTGTATGCATCTATTTCAATAGCTGAAGATTTTGATTAGGTTTTGTATTGACCACTGGAGATGGTTGGATGGGAACATTCACTCTATTTATGGCTGGGAAGGCCCTCTCTATTATTGCAAATCCTATGGAATTTTACATTCAAGAGTGATTCTAACTCAACATAATGCTATAGATTAACTCACATGAAATCAAATTATTAATTGCTAGAACTGATAGTTCATCATGGGAGGAACACTTAAGATGACAACTTAAGGGACCATATCTTTATCTTGCACATTCAATATGCAACGCAACCTCTGAAATACAACTAGTATTACTTGTAGACGTTTGAGCATCTGATGTAATAGGATGGAAGCTCTCGATGCCCTCAGCATTTGATGGTGCCCATGAGCGCTGCTTGAACTTTCTCGTGTTGTTTAGCTGGTCGGCCGCATCCTTCATGGTAGGTCTTTCTTCTCCCCTTGCATTCAAGCACTGCACTACCAGCTCTCCAATCCTTTCAATCAGCTGGACATCTCCTTCACTTGTCACTTGATAATCCAAGTGTTCGTTAAGTTGATCCTCTTTCCTGGCCAAAATGAAACATCAAGACTCGTTTGTTCTCCATTTCTTCAAAATAATTTGTCTTCTTGAGTGTCAGTAATTCTAAGAGCACTGCACCAAAGCTATACGCATTACTTTTTTCAGTTAATCTGCATGTTTGAACGGGTCTAACTGCTTGTCCCTTTAGTGAAAAAAAAATAAAAAAAATTATGAAACAATGCCCCTATCAATATGTCCCAAGACTAATATGAGATAAATCGTGGTGATTGAGGAGGTAAGTGAATGGGGGAGGGGACTTATATGGGGTGCAGGAATTTACACTCCACTAGCTTCGAGGTTTGATCCGTTGACCTTAAGTGACAAATCTCTATCCATATACCGCCTTAGCTATGTTCGTGGGTGCAATCGCGGGAGCTATGCTCGTGGGTGCAACCGTGGGTCCCTGAGCTAAGGTAGCAAATTGCTCTGCATTTGGGATTTAATCTTGAAACTCCGAAATCAAAAACTTTTGCATTGTAATTTCATGTAGGAGGATGTAATCAAACTTCACGTCTCCATGAATGATTAGAGGCACCCACTATGCTAAGGTAAAATATCCCTATAATTTATCTATCTGTATCTAATACGGAGGGAGGTTATCTATGCTTAAATGCACAGCCAAAGAGAGGTTAAACCCACAGCCAAAGGGAGGTTATCTATGTTCCTGTTGTGGATTAGATCAAACAAATTACCATTAGGGACAAACTCATTGACCAACATGGGAACCTCCACTTCCAACCAAGAGCTTGACTATGTATTTTGCTCTTATAGTGAAACAAAAATATTAAAGGTGTTTCAATGCTAATGAAGATTAAAAGCATTGTTATTAACTATGTCAGGTGTGAGGTATGATGGTTTTTTAAATATTTATGTGAAACTCAAACTTAGGAGATCACTCCAAGCAAAAGTGAATTGAAAGATCAATTTACATATTTGCTCACATCAAACCAATTTATTTTGAAATTTAAATGATAAAGCAAGCAAAGAAGAATCAAAGAGAACCAACAATGTTTTCTTTTACAATGACTACAAATAACTTTAAATAGAATTTTACATTCAAGAGTGACTCTAAGTGAAGAAACTTCTACATGATAACTCACACGAAACCAAATTATTCAGAAACTAGACAATAAACACACAAATGCAAAGGATTAGAAATTAGAAAACACACATAAGAGGATTACATAAGCAGCCAAACACACACACAAATAAAGCAGTAGCATAACTTGAGCTCATGTCTCTTTCTTGATGTTACAACCAGTCTTGGACATTACTCTATATTGAAAGTAGTATTGGAATCGGCATGATTAGCATTTGACAATCCACCAAGCAAGCCCTCCTTTTATTAAGCATTGCGTTGTACCACGAATGGGTGTTGGTTAAGAGTTCTCAATCTGTTTGGCTCCTCAGCCACTTGCTTCATAGTTGACCTCTTCTCTCCTTTCAACTTTAAACATTCCTTAATAAGTGCAGTAAGTTCTTGAATAAATTTTATATTAGCTTCTAATTACACTTGATTGTCTAGGATCTCTGAAACTCGATTTTGATTCTCCAACACAATAAAAGTTTGTTGGGTTCTTCGGGCCGTGAAAATTGCTTTTTCGCGTCGCGGAAACCCCGAGTCACCCAAAGCCATGGATCTCGTGCAAAGATTCGTAAACAAAATTTTCGA
>JBBMJZ010413112.1:172887-192499 GCA_037833815.1 Zingiber zerumbet
TTTAAGTCGTAGGTCCCGATGGGTCTCGGGTTCGATTCCCACCTAGGCTATTTTACGACTTAAATTCTTTTTGCTACCTACGCTACTCGGAAAATTCCGTAAAAATATCCTAAAAATTCAGAAAAATCATAGGATATTTCTAAGCTAAGTTTGAGAATTTTTGGGTGTTACATGAAGTCATAACTTAGAGTTGAAACTTAATTTACAAGCCTATTCAAAAATTCCAAGCACACATTGTAGAGTTGAAATCCATGGTTAGACATAGACTATTTGGATTTCTAAAAAATCACAACTGCTAGGAAGGGTTTTGTTTACAAAACGTAGATATGATGTGAAGTATTAGTTTTGATCAATGTGGTGTCATTTGAAACAGAGTCTTAAACAAGATAATCCTTTTATGGCTTGCTAGGATTGGTTTACATTGACGTTTTTCACTTATCAACTCTACTGTGCCAATCACTTTTTACTGATCAACACCACTATGCAAATTTGAATATTGTGATTTCTATTTGGCTAGGCAATCATGTTGTTATTCGTGTTGTTGGGGTAGTAAGGTTCCAAATAAAATCTCACATAAAAAATACATGGGAAAGATCATGGGTCTATCAGGGAAAGATATCTCCATTGGTATTAGTCCTTTTCAGTAAAATCTTAAAATAAAACCATGAGAGCTTAGATGCAAAGTGGATAATATATATTATTATGGAGATATGTAATTTCTTTTGGTCCTAACAATTGGTATTAGAGTCCAGACTGCCAAAAGGTCTAACCGCTGGCTATACACAAGAGCTATGGTCTAATTGAGCCATGTGAGTAGAATATTGACTTGAACAAAGGAAGTGAAGACTCCCGTGTTCGGATCAAGAGGATCAAACACCAAACAGGAAGTCTTGGTGGATAGCCAGACAGAGAAGGTCTAGTTGCGGCTAGGCAACAAAGATTTAGTAAATCAGTTGGACTGAAGGGCAAGAAAGTCATAGTAGGTCGGGTGGACCGATGAACAGGAAGACTTAGTAGGTCAATTGGATTGAAGGGCAGGAAGACTTGATGGGTTGAGGATTAGATGTCAAACATATAGACTTTATGCTTGAGGGGGTCCTGTGGTCCTTCATTTGAGCGGGGATTGTTAGGGTTGCAAGGTTGCAAATAAAGTCCACATTGAAAACACAGGGAAATATCATGGGCTTATAAGAGAAAGATATCTCCATTGGTATATTTTAGGAAAAGCCCAAAAATAAAAGTATGAGTACTTAGGTCTAAAGTGGACAATATTATACAATTATGGAGATATGTGATTTCTTTTGGTCCTAACACCTGTGACTGTTCAGTATGCATTTCTCATATCATAAATAACACTATCTATTAAACAACTAATACTATATGCTTAGATATAAAAATAACAACACTTTACACAATTTTAGCTTTACATTCCTACCCAATTGTGTTTATTACAACATTATGGATGTACTACATACAAAGATATAAAAGTAACAACACTCTACATAATTGTAGCTTTGCATTCCCTATCAAATTATTTTTCATACAACACTATGGATAATTAATCTAATGTTTTCCATAACCTGTCCTTCAAAATTGATACTATTACATCAATTATAATTTTTTTCATGTCTCCTTGTTTGAAGTTCATCTTCAGATCATATAGTAAACATCAAATGTATTGCATTACAAAGAAGCCACAGTCAAAGTTATAAATAACATCAATAATTTAATATTTGAAATTTAATATACTAATTTTATATTCATACTATTTTTCATTTACTTACCTGCTTCTTATTGTGAACATTCTACTGTGAGAGAGACCCACTAGTCCAAAGAATGATGACTTTCCAAATATGGATAAATAGCAGCAAGTTACTCATATGTATATTATTTTAACTTTGATACTTGTAAAAATGAACAGGAAATTAAAAATATACATCAACTAGAAATTATATTGCAATACTTATATACACATGAATATTGGATGCTCACCGATACTAATATACTTGCAAGAGAATTGTAATGATTGAAAATCATTATTTTGATGTCCACTGCCAACAAATGAAAATGTGTCTTATCAATAGACAAAGGTATAAAAATATACCTAACCCATTCATCTTCCATATCAATCTTTATCACTTGTTGCATGAAAAACTTCCTTGAGGATTTTATTGTTGACTACAAATATGTAAAGGCATACATACTTAACCAAATAATAAAATATATTATAATATTATATATTCTTAAATCATTTACATTCCTAACCATGAAGAAAGTTGAACAATATATAGACTTGTTATATAATCTACCAGACGAGGATGCCCCCCTAAATAAAATTTTACAATAGGTGGCAATTAACTCCCCTTATTGTAAAACCTCTCCATTCACACTAGATAAGAAGGAAAACATAGTTAAACCAAAAGGTGGTTCCTCCCAAAATAATTCAGCTGTAAACCTGTAAAGTAAATTAATTATTATAAATTAGGAAAATAAATTAAAGACCCAAATAATTATCTTAACTTATCACTTAATTAGATAAACTATGCAATTCAGAATTCAGACTACCATACTTTAGGTTCTTCAATTGTTTTAACAAGTAGGTCACATCTTTGTTTTGTTTTTTTTTCTTCGAAGTCTTAAATTGCTTCTTGACAAACAATGGCCATAAACATAAAATATATTTAATTAATTATTTAAATCAAATGACTAAAACTACTTTATATGCAAATATACACTTACGACAATAGGTGGTTTCCTCATTTTATTAAGCTGGGCAATCCTAGTTGCTTTCTTCTTTGTATCTTCTTTGGAATTTCCTTCCATAATTATGATAGTGTCTCTTTCTTCTTTTATATCGTCCCCATCAAATTTTCCTTTCCCCTTCTACACAACATCAAACTCTTTTACAAATTTTTCACCCTCTCCTTCTACTAAAATGTTCTCCACAAGCTCACATATTTGTATCTTGCTCCGCTTCCTTTTAGGTAAAAACTAGAGTCATAGTGGAGTATCAATTTGAGTATCGCTATAATTATAGCGACTTTGGTCACGTCCTCTCTTACTTCTTGTTCCAAAAGCAACTAGTTCAGGCTGAGGATCGACTACAGGGTCGCTTAATTGAGCCTGCATACCTTTATTTTCTATTATTTCTAAGAATTCTTTCACCCTTTCATTCAGATACATGCTTTCCAATGTTAGCTCCTTGATTCAGTTTGTTTGAATGATGCAATTACAACATTCCTTATTACATTAGTTTCCAGCTTTTATGTTATCTAATTATGATGTCTCCATTGGACGTGGAATGCCATCAATGAAATCAAGGTTCTCAACCAATATTTTTTTATATTGGGTAAGGATTAGTTCCATCATAACCTGTCAAATTATAAAACAAATCTTCAAAATTGAATATTAACCTAAGTCAGGTGATAGTTTTCAATATTTACCTCTTCAGGTGAGACTTAGTTAAACTAGACCCTTGTTTACTAATATGTGAAGGAATATTCCTCCACTTGTTTATTCATGATTCTTCAATATTGTATGGTTTCCAAATTAGGATATGCTCTAAAAATTATGCCTGATTCATCATAACAAGTGTTACATATTCATAAATGTCCACAAAATATTATCACATTTAACATAAAAATAAACTCACAGCCAAAAGATCTTCAAATTCCTTTAGGTAAAGGATGTGGTATTAGAGTGATATGTCTGAGTTGATAAGATAAATTTTATTCTTAGGTAATTGTGGAGCCATAAATTGATGGATAACTTTAACCCAATTGAATCCACCAAGATTATCAAAATCATCTACTATATCTTCAAGACCTAAAGGAACCTTATATATACTAGAAGAAAATAAGACATAAATAAATATATACAAATGTAGAATTTGTAAAATAATAAAACATCATCATCTACTTCAACTCTATTTAGAATAAAATTTAAGCAACTTCTCAATTTTTGATCTGGTAAGTTCTTTTTTATTTGAGAAGTAAGAAAGAGATCAACCAATGCTTTAGTTAAATTGATAAGAACTAAAGCACCTCGGTCTACAATACCAGGCAGCAAAGAAACGTCTTTTCTAGTGAAGGCAACCGGTACACCTGAAAAACTAAAATGATTAGTTATCTTCTACGACACGTTGGGCATGATATAGGATAATATCAGGTCCATGTTGGGCTTGATATGAGATCATATCGGGCCCTTTGTAGTCCTGATATCCCGATACCATAGCCATATGTTGACCAAAATGAAAAAAAAAATAAGTTTCTCAAACTATTTGGTTTTACTATAGTAATTACTACTTCGTGCTTAAATTTCACTACTATAAGTTGCCTAAGAATCTAAAGGTTTGAAATGTTGAATCCTAATTTTGAAATATATTGACCACTATACCATAGATATGCTACATATCTTGTATATCCAAGAAACACCAAAGGGGAGATGTTTGATCATCGCTATATGTCGACCATGTAAAATAACAGATCCATGATGCCTTCTTTTTATTGTGAATGCTCAAAAAAATTGTTAAAGTGACCTGACATACTATTTCAATATAGTTTATGTCCAACATCAATTGAAGCCTACAATTTTTAAAAATTTAAATTATTAACAACTAAATTCAAACTGCTATAGATTTTTCAAATCCAAATGCATATTGTTATGAATATATTCAGCAGTAGTGTTGTTTTGACCTAGTTAGGTCATACGGGCTTTTAAGGTGAACATGTCCATGATATATACCTTTACAGATGATTGAGAAACATAAGTTAAAACACCCACCTCACCTTCTTGTGTCATTATGAAAGGAGAGTATTAATGACAAACAAAACACTACATCCTGAACAGCAGAGAGTTGATCAATGTGGATTTCATCGGAAATCCTTAACATCGCCTGAGAGGGACACACGAATATACTTGTGAAGGCTTTCGATGGGGGGACAATCTCGCCAACTAAAACAGAGCGCCATATTTTTATAATCAGAGACCTAAGAGCAGAGATTAGGTTTGCACACGCCGAAAGAGAGAGGGAGAAAAATATTGATGTTGCATGCATTCAAACCATCGATATTATTTTCAAATTAAAACTATTCAAATGTGGCTCAGATATCTTAAAAATGGCATTCGGATACGGAGGTTGATGGTAAGAGATAGAAAAGGAAGTACAAATAATTAACTATGTCTTTTAATAATTATAAAAATTTAGTATACCTTTTAGTAAATTTTAAAATTTATGTGCATCCTTCGATAAATCTTGTTTAATATATGGTTTTAGAAATTGCACAAAGAATTATTTGTGTTAAAGCAGCTTAGACTGATGTGATAAGCAGTAAAGCAGTCACCCTTTTAACATATGGTTTTAGAAATCGCACGGAGAATTCGTAGTGTTAAAGCAGCCTTATGACTGATGTGATAAGTAGTCAATTCAAGCATGTCATCCTTCTAACACATGGTCTCAGAAATTTCAGAAACCATATAAATCAGATCCACTTTAAATCGGCAATTATAAACATTTTAAATGAATTCGGGTCTAATGATTACTATGCTATCTTACATATTTACTAAATCAAATATAAATGCTGTAATGATTGGCACCACACCCTCCTTATCTTCGTACTCTTTATACTTGCAGTTAGATTAACTATGTCGCATTGCACCTTTAATTACTGTCACTTTGACAGCCCGCCATAATATCACATCATTGTCAGAAAGTAATTTTGGAAAAACACTTAAAGTTATGAGCATCTGATCAGCACAAAGATGCTAGGTATCACATCTTTACTTTGCATATTCAATCTTTACCTTGCATATTCAATTATCAGCAAGCTTTTAAGCTTTTGAAGAGCATCAGATGGAACAGGATGCAAGAACGGTTGGAAAAATATAAATGAAAATACAATTGGTAGGTTATTAGGTCCACATTGGTTGAGTGATAATACAACTCATCTATAGTGCAGGAGGAAATGTAAATTGTCCCTTCAGATGATTTAGTCGCTAGCGCATGAGGTATTGTCACCATGAGGTCTGGGGTTCGAATCTCAAAAAAGCCGAGATAAATGTAAACACTAGTAGCCGTCCGTGATTTACCTTCTCTATGTTGGCCCCAGGACGGATTAGTAATGACGCTGAGGGTGAACGTACTTACCTTTTGCCACCGGGAAGAAATGTAAATCTAAATTCAAATTATACTAATTCAAATAATTTTTTATGTGAATGCTATTGTATGCAGGGGACCACGATCATGACATAAATGTCTATGTGAATCAGTCGATGATTATTGTCACAATTCATTGTTGCTTGCTCGAGTCCAAGTATCACTGAAAGCATTGTGCAAAATCCATATGCATGTTCAAGTGTGGTGCCACAGCATGCCTACTCAAACTGCCGCATGTTGCTACAGATGTCATGGCATATATTGCATGTTGAGCGGTTATTCACGGTAAAGGCATTTCTTCATAAACTTGTGCCTTGTGCAGATGAGAGACATGAGAATGGGAAACCACTGTGAGTAGACGAGTGAAAATTTTGAGTCGTTTTTCAGATGGAAGAAAAGCAGAGAGAAGGTGTCCAAAAGAGAGATCCTCTCGTTTCTTTCTCTATTTTCTATCAAGCAAGTTTTTTGTTCGGCAGATACTCGTGCTCAGTTCACCATATCAATCTGTACTAGGTTGTATCATGATCTCACCATTTTATCCTGAAAATAAAAGTCCAAGCGAAACCTTTTAGGGGTGCTTGGTTGGACGGAATGGAAGTGAGGAATGAGAATGTGATTGAAAGGTAGTGTTTGGTTTGAGGGGAATGGGAATAGGAATGGTGGGGCCCACGGATTCAAACCCTCAAATATGGCTTTAAGTCATTACCAAATAAAATGGGGGGAATGGGAATGGTGGGGCCCACGGATTCAAAACTCCATTCCCATTCCCCACTTCTATCAATCCTATTCTCATTCTCATTCCCTCATGAAAACCAAGCGCCCCTTAGTACCGCCAGAGGGGACGAATTTATTTTAAGGAGACTGTTTCGTTGCAAGACTTGTCATCTTTGTTTCTTGGGTAACACTTCTCACGCAACTCGAATTTAGGCTCCGAGTTTGTTCAGCGTTTATCTCGAACCTTCAACATTAGCTTCATTTATTCAGCACTCGGAGCACTTGCTAACTTGACAAATTCTCTCAACGGCGTCTCGACAAATTCTCTCTCTGACTCGGACTTGGAGCAACTCCAAATGACATGGGCGATCGACTTACTCAGCCAGGTCAACAGCTTGAGATTATCAGCTCAAGCCATTTTGACGGATAAGTAAGTACTGTCTCTAAGGAAAATTATGCATAGAGATCCAACAATCTTAAAACATATTCATTTTATTAAGATGGCGGTAGAAGATGTTGAGATACAACAAGCTCAACATGTGTTGACCTCCTCTGCTCTGATTGGAAATGTTCCAATCGATTATCTAGAAAAACCAGAGAAGTTTACTAGATTGAACTACAAGTAGTGGTAGTAGAAAATGTTCCTCTACCTAACTGCATTAAACTTGACACGAATCTTGACTAGGGAACCTCTCAAATATATTGAGAGTGTAAATGATGTGAAAACCATCATTGCAGTCGACAAATGAAATGAGTTTAAGTTCCTATGTCGAAACTATATTCTCAACAGTCTTGCCGATTTGTTTACATTGTGTACTGTGGGAACAAAATGATAAAATAATTATGGGAGTCATTGGAAAAAAAATACAAACCAGAAGATGCTAGGGCTAAAAAGGTCATTGTTGGTCGCTTCCTGAACTAAATGACAGTTAACTTTAAGTCAGTGATCAGCCAAGTCCAGGAGGTTTAGGTGATCTTGCAGAAGATTCATTCAGAAGGCATGACATTGAGTGTAACCTTTCAGGTGGCATCAATCATTGAGAAGTTGTCGTTTGGCTGAAAAGACTTCAAGAGTTATCTGAAACATAAGTGGAAGGAGATGAATGTAAAAGAACTCGTTGTAAGAATTCAAATTGAAGAAGACAATAAGAGTTTAGAGAGGAAACTATTCTCTTGGGCTACTATAAAAGCCAACATGGTCGAGCACGATCAAAGCTTGAAATGGAAGAACCCAAAATCTTCCAAGATAGCACCCAGGGAGACAATTTCAAGAAAAAAATCTCAAGGAAATGCTACAACTGTAATCGAGTTGGTCACAAAGCTTTAGAGTATAAAAATCGAAGAAGTAGAAGGCTAACTTGAATGAGAAACCAGACATGAACCTCTGTGTCATGGTATCTAAAGTGAACCTAATAGGTTCCAACCCACAATAATGGTGGATCGATACCTGTGCCACCAGACATGTTTGCTGCAACAAGGAGCTACTCAACAACTTTGAAGAAGTTAAAAATGGAGACAAGTTGTTTATGGGTAATTTAGCAATCTCAGACATTAAGGGTCAAGGGAAAATGGTGTTAAATATTACCTTTGGCATAGAACTGACTCTGAACAAGGTATTGTATGTTCTAGAGATTAGAAAGAATCTAGTATCTGGATCGCTTCTCTATAAGCATGGGCTCCGAATTGTGTTTGAGTCAGACAGGGTTGTGTTGTCGAAACATGAAATATTTATAAGAAGAGGTTATGTAAATGCTGGGTTATTTAAGCTTAATGTAATGACTATTCAGCCTAAAATAAATAAAGTCGAAAGTTCTTCTGTATATATACATGAATCTTCTAGTTCATGGTATGGTAGACTAGGATATGTTAATTACACTATCTTATATAAATTAAATAATATGCAAAGCATACCTATATTCTACTTTGACCCGGAACATAAGTGTGAGACTTGTGTTGAAAAAAATTAACAAGATCATCCTTTTAACATGTTGAACGAAGAACTGAACTACACGACCTAAGTCACATCGACGTATGTGACCTTTAAGGTACACTGACATACGGTGGGAATAAATACTTCATCACTTTTGTAGATGATCACACAAAATATAATTATGTATATCTTCTCCAACATAACGATAAAGATATAGAGAAATTTATTCTTTCTAAGAGTGAGATTGAAAACCAACTTAATAGGAAAATTAAGGTGGTTCGAAGTGACGAAGGCGGTGAATATGTGTCACTGTTCGCTAAGTTGTGTGCTAAACATGGGATCAGACACAAAAGAAAAGCTCCCTATTCTTCTCAACAAAATGGTATTGTTGAGCGAAAGAATCATACTCTGAAAGAAATGATGAATGCTCTTCTATTGAGTTCTAGACCATCAGATCAAATGTGGGGAAAAGTTGTGCTCACAGATAATTACCTTTTAAATAAGAACCCCTAAAGAAAATAGAAAAGAGCTCATATGAGTTGTTGATTGGAAGACCATTATTCTACAAATACTTGCGAATATTGGGGTGTCTTAATAAAGTGTTGGTTCTTAATCCGAAGAGGATTAAGATAGGGCCAAAAACTATTAATTACATATTTCTTGGATATGCACATAATAGCAGTGCTTATAGGTTCCTTGTGTTTGAATATCAAATATCGGAGATATACAATAACTCGATTATTGAATCAAAAAATGGCTCACTCTTCAAACATGCATGTGTTTATGTATAAGACCCAATCAGCACTCCTCAAAATGGGCATATGAAACACAAAGAAAAGAATAAGCTGATGAACCTATTGAGGTTGAGCTTAGATGAAGCAAAAGAGATTGGGTGAAAAAAATCTTTCATAACGGATTTTATCACTTTCATGTTAGAAAGTGATCCCCAAAGTTATTCAGAAGAAATAAGTTATTTTGAGGGGCATTAATGGAAAGAGGCAATTACATATGAAATTGACTCTATAATAAAATAACACTTGGGAACTTATGGTTCTTCCTTCTTGAAATAAACTACTGAGTTACAAGTGAATTTTTAAGAAGAAAAGGAAATCAGATGACATGATTGATAAGTAGAAGGCTAGATTGGTAATTAAAGATTATCGACAATAAGAAAACCTTGTTTATTTTTATATGTATTATCTAGTATCAAGAATAACTTTCATAAGAGTAATGTTAGCTATCGCCACTCTATGAAATTGGGAAATATATTAAATAGATGTAAAGACCACTTTTCTAAATAGAGATTTAGAAGAGAAAATTTACATAGAGCAACCTAAAGGGTTTTTTGTTCTAGGGAAAAAATAAAGTTTGTAGATTTGTTAAGTCGTTATACAACTTGAAATAAGCTCCGAACCAATGGCATGAAAAGTTTGATACTGCCATGAAGGAAAGTGGATTTTAGGTCAATGAATGTGATACATGTGTCTATATGAAAACTACAAGAAATAACTATATCATGTTATGTTTAAATGTAAATGACATCTTTATCATTGAGAATAGTGATAAGATAATCAAATCCACTAAAGTTATCTTAAACTTAAAATTTGATATGAAATACATGGGCCTAGCTGATGTGATTCTAGAAATTAAAATTTATAGAACAACAAATGGACTTATTCTCAGTTGGTGTCATTATATGGACAAGATTCTTAAGAAATTCAACAAGAGTGATACTACGTTGGCATGGACTTTGATAGATATGAGTCAATATCTATCGAAAAATTAATATGAGAATATCTCTCAAATAGAGTACTACAGGGCAATTGGAAGTTTAATGTATTTAATGAGTTGTACACAATCATACTTAGTTACGCAGTAAGCAAGTTGAGTAGACACACGAGTAATCTCAGTGTTGAGCACTTGAAAGGGATAACAAGAGCATTGAGATACTTGTGGTATACTCGTGATTATAGATGTGATTATAGCTTGCACTACACAAGATATCCTATTGTGGTCAAAGGATACAGTGATGCAAATTGGATATCGACATAAAAGACTCTAAGTCCGCAAGTGGATATGTATTCACTTTGGGAAGTGCAACCATTTCATGAAAAACTTCTAAGAAAACTATAATAACTAGATCTATAATGGAGAATGAGTTTGTAGCTCTTGACAAATGTTGTGAAGATGCTGAATAATTATGATAATTCTTAGAAGATGTTCCTGGATAACTAAAACATGTGTCAACATTTGCATACATTGCGATAGTCAATCGACAATTGACTAGGCATAGAGCCATATGTATAATGATAAGTCTCAACATATAAATCATAGACATAATACCATTAGACAACTACTCTTAATGTCGTTATTACTATTGACTATGTATAGTCAAAGTATAACCTAGTGGATCCATTAACTAAATGGTTAAATGGAGAGTTAGTTGCTAGCTCATCACGAGGAATGAGCTTAATGTAAGTGTCAATGCTGATTGTAGGTGCAAAGAAAATCAAACCTATGTTAACTGAAGATCCCAAGAACTAAGTTCAAAGGGACAACCTAATTACACTGAAAGGCAAACACTATGGGGGAATGACCCGATGAATCTGTTTAAATGAAGGGTAAGCATTCTTGCTTTTAATGATCGTAGTAGAGTTATGTGAAAGACTCTTGAGAGATCATGTATGTGAGAAACAAATATGGTTGTTTCGAAGAAAATTAGATATACAATGCTTAACGCTTCTCATAGAACCAAGAGTATTTATAGCCAAGAACGAATACACTCATGAGACCAGAGCTATATCAAGGAGAGTCCTGGGTGAGATCTGTCCATGCTTACATAAATAGTAGAAAAGTTCAAAAATATTGTGTTTACTGATAAGCCAGTGAGCAAACAGATTTTCACAAGGGAAGGTTCAATGGGTAACACCTACTTATCCTATACATGACTCAACTACTAAACGCTATCACATACATTGTTTCCATTCATGTGGGGGATTATTGGAAAAATGTGAATGAAAACATGACTTGTAGGTTATTATACCCACATCGGATGAGTGACAATATGATAAATCTATGGTGTAGGAGGGAGTGTGAATCCTAGGCCTAGATTACACTAACCCAAAGGGATTTATGTGTGAATGCTATTGCACACAGCAAACTGCAGTTAAGACACACATGTCTATGTGAATCAGTCGGTGATTGTCACAATCATTTTTGCTTGCTCAAGTCCAAGTGTCACCGAAAAGCATGCTACAAGTGAAGCTTTCTTTAGACGGAATGAGAAGCCACTATTAGTAGAAGAGAGAAAAACTTGAGCAAGAGAAGATTTCTTTAGATGGAAGAAAAGTGAAGAGAAGGTGTCTGAAAGATAGATCCCCTCGTTTCTTCCTCTACTTTTTGTCGAGAAATTTTTTGTTCGGTAGATACTTGTGATAGCATTTAGGTATACACTCAGTTTGCTACATCAATCTGTGCTAAGTTGTGTTGTGGTCTTACCATTTTATCTTGAAAAGTAGACGTCTAAGCGTGACCTCTTAGCACCGTCAGAAGCGACAAATCTATTTTAAGGAGTCTGCCTTGCTGTAAGACTCAATATCTTTGTTCCACAAGTGACATTCCTCATGCTACTTGAACTCAGGCTCTAGGTTTGTTCGACATCCATCTCTAGCCTTCGACATCAGTTTCATCGACTTGGCACTCAGAGCACTCACGGACTCAACAACTTGGCGTATCGACGTCTTGACTGTTAGATAAAAAATGGGAGGCGGATAAGAGGAGAAGATGGACAAGTGAAACACAATAATTTTTTCACACCTCCATTCATAAAACACATAGCCTATTAATAAGCTACGTACGTAATTCATGAAAAATCACTAACTCCATTTTCTACTCTACTAACTCAACTACTGTAAATATATTGAATATAGATTTTTGTTCTTTAAGCATTACTATCACTCATTGCCACCTCATCAATCCACTAACTCAATTATTAATTTTGAGTCATTTTATCAACACCCCCCCCTTTATTCAAAATTACAAACACCAAGACATAATATGAAATAAATAAACTTAACTCTTGGAAGTGACTTCGTTAAGATATCTACTACTTGTTCATGCGTGTTGTAATGTTCCAACATAATTTCATTATTGACAACTAAGTCTTGAATGAAATACAGACAAATATCATTACGTTTAGTCCTTGTATGTAAAGCTAGATTTTTTGTCATTGTAATCATCACCTTGTTATCACAAAAAATAGTACTTGCATCTTTTTGTTATTGGTGAAGATCTAGCAGTATTCTTCTAACTCAAATTGCTTGACATGTCGCTGAAGTTGCTGCTACATATTCTTCTTCCGAAGAGGATAGGGTTGTAGTAGTTTGCTTTTTTGAACTCCATGAAATTGCTCCTAATCCAATATTAAAAACACTAGTTGAGGTGCTTTTTCAATCATCCACTAAACTTGCCCAATTACTATCAGTGAACTCACAAAGATCAAATTTTGAAACTTTAGTATAATAAATTCCATAATCCATGGTTCCAACAACATAGCGTAAAATCCTTTTAGCTGCTCTAAGATGATGCTTCATAGGATTTTGCATAAACTTGAAAATTACACCCACAGAAAAGGCAATATCTGGTCTAGTATAAGTCAAATAAATTAAACCCCACTTCCATTACTTCACAAGATTTTTCTAGTATTTTTTGTGATGATGATGTAGTTGTACAAATTTCTTATTCTGCTAATATGTTGCTATAGATGTTGTGAATGATACAGGAACTGAATATTTATTTGTTGATGATATAAGTGTAGGGGATTGCACATTGAAAGTAATACCCCAAGAATCACCTGAACCAGAGTTTGAGTCATTACTTGATGATGAGGTCACAATCACCATTCTAAAACCCACAGGTACCTTTTAACATGACAAAGTTATTGTTTCTTGTGATTTTTTCAGAAAATTTCTTTAAGTTACCTGTTTTAGAATTTATTGAATGTGATGCTCATTTTGATACATTTAGTGTAGAGATTAATTGTGTTTCACTATTCTCTTATCATGAAAGTGCTCGGGAGGGGTTGTTTTTATTTGCTTTTGCAAGACACAACAAATGTTCAAAATGATTACTTAATCTGAACCGCCTCTGACCTCTAGAAAGAATTTTCAAGGGAAAAATGATAGATGAAAATGATTTGATTGTAACCACAATTACTCCAATACCGGAGTGACTTCTCTTACTAAATCTTCTTCAACCACCGGGAATAAAGGGGAGTTGGTTCCAACTTAGTTTTCTTTTGCATTTAAATTCATGCTTTGTGTTTAGTCTTTTCTTCAATAAATTCATTGTGTGCAAATGTTGATTTCGGTTTTGAGAAATTAGATCTTTACTGTAGGAAATTTTCCTATTGCATTTAGTTTTGATTTTGAATAAGAAAATGGTACCCCTTTAACATTTTCCTATAATATGTTAGAAGTAGCGAAGGTGAGCTAGATTTGAGTATCTTATTTGGGGCTTATGTCATAAATGACTTTTAAGTTTCTTAAGGTTTCTACTTAATGATGGACACTTGATTGATAAATTGAATTGATACATTTATACTAGTAAGGATGCGCCTTAATTGAGTGATGCACCTATGTTATTGTTACTCTAGAACTTGTTTTGATTCTTTCAAAATCACAATTCAATGGATTGAATCGTGTTTGTGAAGGTACATCAATTTGCTTAATATTCTCTTCCACACAATATCTTGCTATATTTTTTTGTTAATCATCATATCTTTTTATTGTATTTCAATTCTTACTCTTTTGATCTTCTACATATTTTGGATGTGGATATATTAAGTGTTATATGATGAATATTCTGAATAGAAAATGCTTTGAGTTCAGTTTGTATCTATGAGATTGATTTCATTGTTTGACATTTGGTAAGTTCTTTGAATGTGATTTGTTGAATCAATTATATAGTGTTGATTGGAAATTGAAGAGGTTTGGAAGGTTGAATCAAGAATGTACAAGGTTCTTATCAATTTTTATCAGTATGCTTCAAAATAATGAAATGCTTGGCACAAGACATTGGGTCTGATATTGTAAATATCAGGACTACATTAGGCCTGATATTTTACATATCAGGTCCACGTTGGAAAATCTAGAAATTTCAGCAACTTGTGTTTTTGATGTGGAAGCAATTGAGATACGGTCAAAGTTGATTTTGAAGCTATGGATCCTTTTGCAATTGCAAATCTTTGAGCTCCAAACCTAATCAATTTATTCTGAAGTAATATTTAGTTGACAATGCATGAATGGCTAGCAATGGAGTTTCAAGAGATGCTATCATTGGTTCATCAACCCTGTCAATTCTTTACCAAGGCATTAGTAAAACAATTTCTCGAGTTTCACACTGCAGTTTCAATCTTGTTTCCTTAACATAATGCAATTTCATTTGAGGAGTTGTACCCATGTCATATTAGCAGCTATCAAACGTATTCTAAAGGTATATTCTCAGTAACAAGATTGATGTACAAGTTTCAAGAATTCTGGAATTCTGGAATCTAGAACTATGAAGCTGCTGGAAATCTGTAGTTGAAAAGATGCTGATTGGGGAACAAGCGTAAAGGCAAAGGAGAATGTAGAATTTAGTTGAGAGTGGAAATAGAAATTTTGAAAAATCAACTTGCTGAAACTGAAATCAATGGACTTGGCTGGAAAACAGTGATAGGAGTTGGGCAACTGGAATATGATCACTATGAGCAGAATTTGAAATTCAAAGATTGAAGTACCATTCCACTGAAGAGGTAGTCAAATTGAGACATTGTTTCTAAAGAAATGAAGGAAATTATAGCTACTTGATACTATAAATAGTGAAATGCATGGCACAAGAAGTAGGGCCTAATATTTTACATATCACGACAACACATGGCATGATATGCTGCATATCAAGACTACATTAGGCCTGATATTTTATATATCAGGCCCAGGTTGAAAAATGCAGATTTCAGTGTGCAGGAATACAAGTTCTAAAATTTTCAAAAACAGAGAATTTGCAGTTAAATTTGTAGGAGCCTAACATCTGAAAAGCGATCATAACCTTCTTGCTAATGAAGATCATTGATAGACAATGAAACTGATTAAATCCTGAAACTGAAAATGCAGTAGTTTCACTTTGTTTGTGCCAAAAAGTAAGCAATAGCAGAAGTAACAGCAACATGAACCCAGCTTCCTATTGTTTTAGCGTCAAATGAGATTTCCTTATAAGATGAACTTGGGTGAATCTAGTTAGAATGTGTTTGAAGTTACAAGTCCTGAAACTTAATTTGGATTGAAACTATGGAGTTAGGCCTGATATTGTGCATATCAGGACCACATTAGGCTTGATATGCTAAATATCAGGCCCAAAGGAAATGGAAATGAAAACTGTTATTTTCTAAATTAGACCATTTTCCTTCTTGCTTTCCATGACTTCAGAAGATGAATTGGACATAATTTAGAAAGTATCAAACTGTTGAAAATGGAAATCAGTGAAGTTGTTGAAACCGTGACTGTAGCTGTTGTAATCTGACCACAATAAATCAGTATTTGAACTTCAAATGGTGAGCATCATTCAATTCATGAAGCATTTCAAAATGTAACATAAACCCTGAGAATTTGAAGAAAATTCAGCCATTTGAACTAGAAGCAGTGAAGGAATGAAAGCTGAAACTGTTTGGTGTAAATTGAAATATGAACTAAACAGAATGCAATTTTGTTTGAGGAGTGTATCAAGTTCATATTAACAGCACTTAGTTTAATGGAAAATTAAGTGGGTCTCTTACATTTTCAGTAATAAATGGTATTGCCTTACTTTCCATGTCTTCACAAATTAGATCTGGAGCTGAATCTGAAAAGTTCAAATCTATTTTTTTTTTTTTTTTTTTTGCTGAAAAGCAGGAGCAGTGATAGTTAAAGTGTATAACATCTGTGGTGATTCCCTCTCGTTAAAAAAATCTAAGAAGATTAGAGAAGAAAAACATAAATCAGTTGGTTTAGAAATTCAGACTCGATGGTGTTGTGAATATGAAAGAGATCAAGTGATCATTAAAATCTTTTACCTAGAAGTTCAGCAGTAAAGCAAAGTAAAAAAAAAAAAATCTCTCTAATTTGAATGGCACCAAGTTGGATTAAGGTCAAGTTGTAAACAGATTGTTATCAAATTGAATAGCTCGAATTTGCAACAGTTTTAGTCCAAGCAGAATTTAAGAAATGAAGGTTTTAATTCTGAAAATAAATTAAGATCAAGTTGATGCATATGTGCCAATTGGTGTAGATTTTAATTCTAGAATTTGTTAAGCTGAATATGATTTTTAGAGAACAAAACTTTGTCAACAGAACTTGTCAGAACAGAATCAGTTAGTGCCATATCCAATTTGCATTTTTGACTAGAAAGCAGCCCAATTGAGGTGAATGTCAATTTAGTGCTAAATGAAATTCTCTCCTCAGTTTAACTCTTTTAGGCCTGCATATCAAGATCACATTAGGCCGATATGCTAAATATCAGGCCCAATGAAGATGCAGTAACATGGAACTGGAATCTGATTGCTGGGGCCTGATATTCTTATAATTGAAGTTAGTATGGAATTTCCAATTCCCAAAACTTAACAGAATTAAAGATGCTAAAAATTCAGTTGATTCTTCACCCATACAGAGAATATCATGACCACGTTAGGCTTGATACACAAAATATCAGGCCTACATTAAAAAAGTAATCCAGAAATCTAGTTTAGTGAATTCCAATTCAGATTTTTCTGTAACATTCATAGATGAAGACATCTCTCAGCTAATCAATAAATAAGTGTTAGATAAGTGAAGAAATAAATTTCAGAGGCTATCATTGAGAATTAACTTCGGAGATGGAGACAAGGCAGCAAGAGCAGAATATTTAACCTGCTGAATCTATTCACTAATAGAAATAATTCCAGTTTATGTTGAATTGAATTTCTGATCCGAAATTCATATTAGTTGTCACGTCCCAGGGGAGTCCCTGTCAGAAGAAATTTCGACAACATCTCCCCTGTACGGGTAACAACCTGAACCATTTCTACAAACACAATGTACATCAGCCACATACGGCTGAAATATATGCACAACCACACAGTTTATATCATCAGCCCATTCGGCTAGAACACAATATACAACAACCACGCAGTTATATATATATTTAACAGCCCACTCGGCTGTACTAAAACCATAACACAGCGGAAAACAATAGAAAACCCAATACAAATCAAAATACAAGACTGCTAGCCGGCTAGGCTTACACCACACCACAAACAACACTCCAGAAACAAACTAGAACATAAAATTAAATACGCAAATTCCATATACCAAAATAAAAATGAACAAAGCGCGAAGACAGGTCTTCTAATGTGACGTGGGGACCAGCAGACAGGATACTCCAAGCGACTCCATAAATAACCTGGTACCTGAAAAAGATAATGCCCACGGGGTAAGTTCAACAACTCAGCGAATACCAATAGACATGCCTAGTAAGATATATCTAACAGCAATAAGTATGGAATACAACTTCCTAATCATATATAGGAAAATGCAAAACTGAAAGGTAACTGAGGAAGCTGTACTCACCAGGAACTCTTATCCAGAACAAAAAGGTCGTCAAACCAGATACACAATATGCCTCCTGTATGCATGTCAAATAAATGCATCCACCAAAATGCAACATATAAGTGCAACAAACACAAGCAAATAAATGCAATAAATGCATATGGTGCCAATGACATGTCCTGGTCACCCCTACTCTCTAGTCAGTCGTTTCACACACAATGGTGAGACCGAGTGGGTAGGGCTGTGACAACTGTGCACTCTGCCATCACTGCTCCTGATGAGTGACTGAGTGGACGGGATGCTGTCGGAGTGCACCTATCCTCCTTACCCCAAATCATAAGTAGGGGAGCTCAATGATCTCATCTCCTTGAGCAAGTCCAGAGGAGGGATCCCTGTCTTGCTACCACGCTGCGTCACACTACCCATGAGTGGACCAACGGAGCCCTTGACAGAGCAACCTGCTGCAACATACCATGCCTGATAAAAACCACTAACCCATGAGTGGTTGTATGTGCAGATCCATGTAACCGGCGATGTGCTCAACAATAATGGAGTCGACTATCGTACAGCATGCAATCATGCGAGATGATACATGACACTAAGCATGGAAATATCCTGATCTTATCCATCACTACATAATGTGTACCAAAAAGGTATACGGATCAAAAAGAATATCCTAGGTACACAGGTCAGGTATAGTAGAATAATCAATGTCCTGAACATAATAAGGCATGGTATGTCATTACCTTAAGGTCATATATAATTAAAGGAACATGTATGCAACAGCAGAAAAATAAATACAGTATACTCAGGTCATAGATAATGACATATCAATGCAGAAATGAAAATAAATATTACTACTCGTTAAATATTACTATGCATATCAAACGACTATATCTAAAAGATAAGTGAAGGTACCCGCCTGCAATAGAAAGGTCCAATCCGGTCCAAGTCCGACGTCAAGATGCTCGTCTCGTGTCAAAGTCCTGTGTCACTAATATATATACATTTTTATTCAGCAACAACTCAAATGAATAGCTAAATAAAATCCTCAAGAACAATTTAGGGAAAACCCCTAAACCATAAACCTCAACCTACCTAAATTAAATCCAACGGTTAATTAAGGTTAGTTACCTAATCACCAATCAACCTATTAGATTAATAATCCAAACCTAAATCAATTATACTAATCATGAAGTCTACCTCATACCTAATTCA
>JBBMJZ010413112.1:266514-291485 GCA_037833815.1 Zingiber zerumbet
GCGTGCGGGAGTCGGACAGTATATATATATATATATATATATATATATATATATATATGTATGAGATAATTTTAATAGATTTTAATTAAACATATCTAAATTATCCCAATTATAATTAGGAGTTGATCAGAATTATTAACCTAAGTCATTTAATTGAACCTAACTAAAAAACCTTCAGCTCTTATTCTTCGGCACCTCCAGGCCCATGTGACGCATCATCGGGCTTATGCAACACATCCGGATGCGTCACTAGACTCACGCAATGCGTCCTACGTTGTTGGGCTCGCGCAACGCATCGTGGGACCTCGGGGTACGCCGATGCCAGAGGCACACCTATGCCTACCAGTCCCAGGTGGGACAATATTTCACCTGTATTAGATAAAATGGCACGAGATTTTAAACTATGATCTAATCTCCACTGTTGAACTTGATGGATAGGGGATCAATTTTCATTATGTTTATTTAGCCTTGTGAGCCCGAACTAGATAAAACATGCAAATGCAAGCACCATATAGCTAGAGAATTTTGGACCAAAATCTCCATGTTTAAACTAGATACACAAGTAATATTTGTGAAAAAAAGGTGAGAGAAATTGCATCCTAATTTTGTTCCAAATGAAGTCAAGAGATGATGAATATGTTCTCTCTTGTTTGGCAAGTCATTAAAAAGACTTAATCAAGGATGCCATAATCAAGATCCAACCTAGGATAATCAAGGTCGATAGGTTGGGATCATAGGATTGAAGCCTAAGATTGTAAGGTCTTATATTTTTATTAAAAATATAGAACTATGTTCGACTTTTAAAATTTGTCAATATAATATATATATATATATATATAATTATAATTATAAAAAGCTCATATTTATATAGTAAGTCGCACCATCTCTCTCATTCTATGAGATGATTATAGTTAAAAGGGTTGTTCTTGAAAAATAATTTCATATATATTAATTGAAAGTTTTCTCAGATGATATGAAATTTTTTAAAAAAAAAGTAGTAAATATTAATTTTCAAAATGTCTAATTGCATGTGCAGTATACTCTATGTAGATGTGGATATTGGAATCTACAACATACTTAGGAATAGTAAGCAAGGATAGGATTAAATAGTAGTTTCACAAGATCCTAGCTCAATTGAGATTGTAGTATGAATTTGTGCTGTTTACGCCAGTTTAGATAGTATGATTATAAGATCCTAAGGTTTGGAATGCAATCTTGACTACAATATATAAACCAAATCCTAGGTAAAAGTGATAGGTGTACCTCTGTGACTACAAATGCACCTTTAGCTTTAATGTTGCAGACTAGAGGTTGTTTGGGGCTATGAAGTGAAGAATGAGCCTTAACAAACACATCACTTCTTAAATGGTAGGAGACCAAAAAGAAGAAAGACAAATGAAAAAAAAAAAGTAAAACAAGGAATGATCTTTATAACTACAATTCATATCATTCAACTTAAATCAATTCCTTAAAATGGCACACCTTCAACAATAAACTTGAGGGAAGTATATGCAGCATTTAACTTTACCTTCCTTGGAATAGATGGAGATTGAAGGTGGGCCATTAACCCCAACCAGTAAGCATTTGATTTAGTTTCAGCCTCATGTCTCATCAAAAGAGTCCTCTTCGCTTGCCATCAAAGTTAAGTTGATGTTAATTATCACTACAACACCTATTCAGTGTCAAAGTCATACTACAAGAAGTACAACTGAAGTAGATTTAGCAGTCCACATACCAACTCTTCCAATGATCAAAGTCACAAGCATAAATGTACAAGTTAAAAAAATAATTGAGATACAAAACCAAGCTGTGATAACAAAAAGAAAATCTGAGTTGGATGGTTATATTTGGATGGTAGCAAGTGCAATAACCTATCGGCTTTATTTCTCTATTAATTTCATATGAACAACTAGACTTATATCCCATAGATAATATTTATATATATCATATTGGCTAAACTATTAATTTACAAATTCACTTTGCAGGTAACAAATGAAACTAACACCAAAAATAATAAGCTAGAAAAAGGTTCACTGACCCGATCCAACTCCCTCTGGGATATCTTGTTACTGTGTAAACCTCTGAGCACAGTCTTGCAGGCATCCACAGCTTTATATACCTTAAAAACGAAATCACATAGCTTAATGCATCTAGCAATTTGAGTGAGCATAAAAGTTAACCAAGCAATTTGTAATAAAAATGCATACCTTGCTTGGAGTAGAGGTAACTGATATAACATACCATCCAAGATTCAGCCAATCGAAAAGGCTCAACTCAAATGATACATCATATGTCAGCCCAAGAGAGTCCCTTACTGTTGTGAAAAGCCTGCAATCGGATAGATGTGCTAGCATGTCATATTTATAATTTACAACCAAAAATCAAAAGGATAGGCAACCAGGTAAAGGTTCCTAAGCTTATATAAGTTATAGAGGAATGACTATGAAAAGAAAAGAAAAGGAATTGTGGGTTATAATCAAGGTCTTAAACACTCATCTGATGCTGCCTACTGGGAATCACTAAATACTTGCTTCATTTCCACGACAATAGGTACAACTTCCTAAGGATCATACTATCATAGTGATAATCCACCAAACATACTTGACTGAACTTCTTGGACAACTCAATTATCTAAAGGCAAAAGGAAAGGGTTGAAGCCATTAAGTAAATGGACTGATCCATCATCTCCTTCATAAAAAAGCCTTCAATAAAACAACCTGTGGAACAATACTCCCACTCTAGATCCAGAACCTTCAATGCACAAAGAAACAAACGAAGGTAACAGGTACTGGGTTGGTAGGAATACCACAATAAGCTCATAGTGGAGAGGTGTGAGACTGTTTCAAAAAGAGGACAAGTGATAATCAACGTGACTTCCAAAGCAATTTGAGAGACTGTTCTGTGATTCCATTTTCCAATGAAGCCAATTGCAGACTCATTCTAACAGCAAGTTAATTTCTATGGACTGGCCTTGCAAAGATAACATAGAGTAAATAGAAAATATAACAAGAAATGAAGTCAAATCTAAGCCTAGAAGATTATGATCCAAGATTCTAGCACACCATATTTTCGGCAACATCAAGTTGAAGCTCCACCCATCACTTTTTTATTTCTTATTCATCATCAAGGTATTTAGAACATATTGGGAAGCATTTATCTATATACTTGCAAGAGCATCAATGAAACAACTAAGCAAAATAAATCAATAAAATCAAAGCCAAGAATAAACTAAAGAAACAACAAGAACATTGTTTTTCTTAAAATTTGAAGGTTGAGATGGCTATTCCAGAAGGAACAAAGAAACATAATTAAAGTGTTAAAAGCGATCTTCCAGAAAGAATGAAACATTGAACAAGAGTGTACCTGGAATTTATAACCTCAGCTAGCAAACCCAAGGCAATGCTGAAGAATAGGGGATGACTTCGAAGACCTTGTTCAACATTCTTTTCAATGGCTTCATCTTCCAGAATAATTGATTCATTTGTCTTGGGCATTTCTCCTGTATTTGAATGAGTCATCAGCTTGTGCGGTAGAAGAAATTCACGTGCTATGTGATTAGGAAATATTATCACTTGAGAAACACCTCAATAATTTCTAAGATATCATTATTTCTCTTTTTCCAAGCATAAGTTCCTTATAGTGACACTAGTAAAGAATTATTATTTTTTGAGGAGAAAATGGGAGTTACTGAGTAGTCAATAGTTCAGGCCACAGGGGAACTAGGAATTATCCAAACTAATTTTGACAAACATGCTTTTTTAAGTCTTTTCTCATTAGTTTGTTTTATTAAATAAACATCTATAAACCAAATTAAATTTTTTGAAACATTTGTCTAACTCTTAATTTATTTTCAATAACCTTTCACAAAGTTGCATGTTATGGCTCATTGTCTAGATTGGATCAATGTGTACTGCCTTCACTCATAAATTTGCAAATATATTTTTCCTCTATTTTTAGGCAACTTAGTTGTAAAAGTATTATTGAATAACTTAGTTGACCATATTATACCTGATCCCCTAAATTCTTCCAAGCTCAAATATTTAACTTAGATGTTAAAGATGAATCTCACCTAGATCTAGATTTATACCAATTTCCATTTTCTTTAAAGATACTTTAATCTCACTCAATCAAATATTTCAAATAAAAACTTGTTCCTAAATTTGATAATTTTCTGGACACAATCAGATTTGTTTATGAATGCTCATTAAATAATTTGTAAAAATATTTTTTCACCTTAGGTTACTTGTATTATCATCAAAGAAACCTTTTGAAAAACATTGGTTACTAGACATGAACCATCTCTACATTTAATGGTTCAACACAGCATTGTATGTGGAGGAATAATAATAGATAAACGAATCCAGCAATTTGACATAATTTACCATTCATACTTGATGGATTTATCAATTCGAAAAGGTCTTTTCCTTCAGCATTGAATCCCCAACGGCTTGGGGCTGGGCCTGCAATATATGCGCATGCCCTCTCGTCAGTGTCTTTCAAGTGTACCTGTTAATGGGAAAAATACTTTTGAGCAACCATATTATGCATCTAAACACTGAGTATGTCTTTATATCAAGAAACAATAAAACGGTTGTTATCCACAACATAAGCCAAGCAGTTCCTAGGTGAAGCAAGATAGCACCGACATAAGAGAAAACAAAATAAATAGACGATACCAAGACTCCCTACTACCAAATCCATTTTAGCCTAATCATTTTCTAGTTATTCTATATTTCTCAATCCAAAAGATGTAACCAACAAATCCAAATTATCCTTATTCACACATAATTTGACACCACTCATGAACACAAGATCAAAATAGCTAACTCAATGGCATCTAGGAAAGAGATAAAGTGCAAGTAAAACAAACTTTTTATTCAAACAAGGAGACCAGTATCTCCAAATCTCAAACTTCATAAATTGTTTTTCCCTATTTACTTTCCAAAATTAAAGGTACTGAATTCTCTAATTTCCAACATAAATAGTTAAGCCCTTGAGGGTTGTAGCCTACTGTAGTTGGACTAGGGTATATAGGTGCCCATTCATTTGGTGGAAATCTCTATGCAATCTCAAACTCCAGAAATTGATTGTCTTCTACTATTTCTCATTTTTCTTTATCAAAATAAAAATGTTTGTTACTTGTCCAGACACCCTTAATATTGTTTGATAGCCAATCTCACTAAAGAGAAGGATTATGATTACATACTTGTTGGAAATGCAGGTCAGATGGGAAAGGCCGGAAAGTAATTGGTTCAATATCCTGCTTAGCTTTGGAGCTTGTTGAACTGACTGTACCCAGATAATCAAGAATGCAGACTTCAATGTCTTCCTCAGTGAAATCTCCAACGATACTAACCTACAAGAACAACAGATGGTCAAAGACACTCTAATGTAAGCATCCAACAATATTTACTGGTTTATGCCTTATCAATAACCCAACAAAGATAAGATTAAAAGGATAAAAAGTTCAGTACAAAAAGAAATGAGTTATAAAGAAAAAAATGACGAGAAAAAATTGTCCACCTCCATATTGTCTGCAACAAACTGATTCATAACAGCATCTTTAACTGATTGAAGTGTCAAATTTTCTAATGACTCCGGACTTGGCTCAACAAATCTCTCATCAGCATTTAGCATTCCAAGCATAAGTTTGCAAGCAGTTGAACGTTCCAAGCTTTTTGGGATTGAACGATAATAGGATAAATATAACTGCTTCGCTCTATCAAATGCATCTTCTAGCCAAACACTGTGCTGAAAGACAGTCACAATATGAAACATATAAGCTTTAAGTTGACCTACTGTAAATTTAAAGTACCCTTGATTAAAATTTTCAGCAAAAATCAGTTTACATAATAACTATGAATGTACAGCACAGGAAATTAATCTCTACAGGAATAAACTTGAAAATGGATTTGGAACAAAATCGCTACCTCAAGTACCATGTGAAGAAGTTGGAAAGCTGCACGCATTCCATCATCTCTCAAAGTAAAACGGAATTCCATTGCAGTGAACTCCTCGGTGGACTCTAGCGAGCAATTGATTAAGTGATTAACACAGAAAAGTTCTACCTGGAGTAGAGAAGAAGAATCAACATGTTGCAAAGCTGTTCAAGAAACAATACATTTCACTCCCATAATTGGTTGGAAACCTAGATATTTTCTCTGATATTGCTATGTTAATAAGTGGATCATTTCTTTTTCATAGTATACAGTTCAGTTTGTTGTTAATTACAGTAATAGAACTATCAATCCCCATTGATTTAGCAACTTTCTTTAAGCAACTATACAAAGCACATAAGCTGTCTTTACCAGAAACCCATCTATTTGTCATCGAAGTATTGCCTGGCTTAAAAGAATATATAAGTAGCAATGAATTTCTAAAAAAATATCAATCAGGATTCAGGATCATCAAAAAATGCATCCCAAGACAGAGCCACTGCAAATCCACGCTAATAAACATATAAAACCAGTTAGTTCTGATTACATACAAACAATTTGAAGTCGAAACTCGAATTCAAGTCAAAAAGATACCGCAACAAATTCTAAAATCTGAAAATTTCCATGTCTATGCACAATAACATTTTAAAGGGGAAAACAATCAATTTCAGTTTTACAAAGAACACACCTGCTCCCTGGAAAAGTTACCAACACATCCACCTTCACTTAAAGTTCGAACACCTACTACAACAGCACCTTTTGATTCAGATGTTTCAGCTGCTCTTCCACCACGCACGATGAGGCGCATGACACCACACCTAGCTTCATTTTTTGTAATCTATACAAAAAAAAAGCACAGAAAAAGAAGAAAAACAAACATTAGTTGATCAAAGAAGAAGAAATTTCAATCAAATCCAACAACCAGAAAAATTGAGCCAAATCACTTTTATCAACATCTTTCCAAAATGAATATTGGTTATGTCGTGGGTCAACCATATCACTTGCATAGGATTTTTTAAATCTTAGTATAAACAAGTCAACAAAGTATAACAAGCACCTCAACTTATAACATGCCTTACAAGACATTGAAATATTTTTAAATACTTGAATAAGTGTGTAGTATTAAATGAAAACATTGAAATATCCATCGTGAACACCATACTTTTCAATTGGTCGAATTACATAATATTCCTAGGCCATTTTCTATTTGAATTGGTTAGTCCACATGTCTATCAATATACATTGGATGAGTACTAGAAATTAGAATCACAAAGCATGAGCCAGAGAAGGCATATGTACAATATAAGTAGGTCCCAGAGCTTACATTTGAATAATTGTTATGTGTGAGGGAAAACCCATAGTACCAGGAATCTGAACTTTAATTATGGGTTTAAAATGAGTTATCATGTGTTGATTGATTACTTAATATAATGCTTGTATACAATTACATATGATACGTTGTTCAAACATGAATATTAGTATGAGACATGGATGTGGCATCTAACATGACTTTACACATCATGAATAGGACCAAGTGTTAGCTCAGAGTGTCAGGTATCCAACATAGGTTATGGGTAGGTAGGCGAAATAAATATCAGAAGTTACACTTTATATTACATATCTAAACCTTTAATTAGCATAATTTATATGTTCAATTGAGTAACACTTGGAAATGGATCCAAGTTAAGTTAATTTGGGTTTAAATGACTTAAACCAGTTTCATAGGGTTTTAATTTTCATTACTTAATCAACAGGTGATACATGGGGGTGGCACAGCCTAACACTGGTGAACCATGTAAATTTCACTTATGATAGCTAGTTTTGATTTTGGCAAATTGGTGTAATGATATTTATCATCCACATTGACCAAGACAGAACAAAATTTTAAACTATACCTCTCTTATAGGTCATGGAGGAACCAAAAATTGAGGGGGGAGGGGGTTACTAATTGAAACATGTTTAGGTATGAACAGTAATAATTATATAGAGAAAATAGTTTTCCTTTAAAATTCCATCAATTGTTTTGGTAAAATGGTATCTAATTTTTGTAGTTTAGCGCCACATGGGATATTATCCTAAAAGTTATTATGTTTGTTTTATAGATATGAGCTTAATTGGTTTCTCTTCAGTTTTCAATTGAATATAATTGCTCGATTGTTCTCAATATTGATGATCTTGATGTTTTTAGTTTGATCCCTAATAGCTAATAGGTCCTTGTTGCTTGAAAATGGACTGCATAGTTTATGCACAGACAAGTAGATATAAAATCAAGATCACAATCACAAAACATTTCAATGGAAACACTACCTTGTAGTTTACAGGAATCCCATTTGAAAGACGGCACTGAGTTATGCCAGTTTCATTGTCAAATATCTTAGTCAAATTCCCATCCTTTAAGATGGGAACAAAAGATGGGCTTTTTTGCACTCTCAACTCCTTCAGCAACGACTCGCTTATTAGCTCTTTTGGTACATCAAGCTGCAGAGAGAAACCAACAATTAAGGAACCTATATGATTGCAGAACACATGCCATTTATTCTATATAAATTGAAACCATTTTTTCAAGTAGAAACTGATAATTGAGCTGGATGAGAAAACCACACGTTTCAAAAAAAATACAAAGCCAACAGTAAAAGCAGCTTTTGAATCATCACTTACATTGGCCAAATTTTGCAATTTTATATGTGCCATTTTCTTGTGCTCATAATTTTTTAAGGAATTAAGCACTAACCAGATCAGGACTGCTTAAATCGATCTTACATTTAAACATGTAGACATTAGATTTGCATTTACACTTTTCACATTCACACTGCTGGTGCTGCCCTTAATAATAAACACATCATTTTTAATGTTAATATACAAAATTCAAATTTGAATTATACTTACAGTAGCCAGAAATATATATATATATATATATAATAGTATCAGATAAGATTTGAAGAAATTCAAAGTAAGGTGGTTAAGAATGATATAAATGTGTACAAGAGATTAATGAGAAATTAAACAATGGCCAGTCATACAGATGATTATAGATATCCATTAGCATTGACCAAGGATCATATTTATCCAAAGATTACTGATCAGTTTAACTAATTATTCATGTTCTCTTCCTTTTTGGAAGAATGCATGGCCCATCATAGTTATCATAGGTTCGCAAATTTGAACAATGAACACAAAATTGGAAGTTCTAATAAAAAATACAAGGAAATTGGCAATATATGCCTGGAACAATTTTAGATCCCACTTTACTTTCAAACAAAACAACGCACTATTACCAGTTTTGTGTCATTTCTACACATACTTCCAAGAAAAGATGTACAATCTAGACAAGAGGGAAAGACATGAAATCAAGAAACTTAACATGGGGATAGTTAGACATATTCACACATTGTGAAGATATTTCAAAACTAGAAGTTCACTATGAGCATAAGAAGCTGGGCTTGATGAAAGCAACATAAAAAAAACTGTAATTGCTCTAACTTCAATATAATTATGATGAAAGCAACCTTATTTCAGATTACTTTCTTATAATTATCAATATGAGTTTAAACTTGAGATCCTTTTCATGGAAATAGATCTTCAAATTAGATTATGATAATAGCATTTATATTACTATGCAGAGTACAAACCATAGAAAAAACTGATCAGAAACTAGATTCCAAGGTAGGAAAAGATATACCTCAGCTTCAGCATGTATGGGTTCCCTCAAACCTGCTATTATAGCATCATTGATTTCATGAGGATGGATTTTAAATTCTGATTCTCCCACCCCATCAGTATGTACTTTAGTGGGAACACATGCAACAATAGCTGCAGGAAGTGGTGCGGTAGGTTTACCAAAGTCTGAAATGAACTGCAACACTTCTGCACCTATGGAGTTAACCTGAAAGCAAAAGTGGGCTATTAGCATCAACAACAACAACAACAATAACCAAGTTTTATCCCACTAAGTAGGGTCGGAGCTATTGGCATCTAGAAAGATAAAATTTGTTTATAATGAATAACCCTTATTAACATAAACTATAATATTACTTCTTCAAGTGTTACTGTTTCAGCAACCGCAACCAAACTCTCATGTCCCAGTCTCTGGTCCATTATAGTATGACCAAGAGCATCACTCTCCATAATAAATTCCAAGTTGTCAACAGAAGGAACACTGTCAACCATTGCAGCCAATTGCTCACTATCTTTCAACAATGCATCCATGTAACGAGTTAGCTCTCCTTTCGTGACACCAAATTCCTTCAGTCTTCGAACCTGAAAGCACAAATTATGGACCTCAATAATATCCAAAAGATATAACACCAACTCCACTACACTTCACAGTTTTTTTAACTTATGCAACCAAGTGATAATAAATACTAAACACGTTTATAACAAAGACAAGTAAAATATACAATAAGCTCCAAGTGGTTATGGATTGAATTATTGAGACATTTAAGACACGTCGAATGTGCAATTACAGAAACAAAAAAAGGTCATGCAGTGTTGGTGCATAAAAGGGGAATTCTGAAGTGAGAATAAATTGGGCCTACAAATTTTGCAGGTGGTTGGAGGAAAAGTCAGGCTAAAAGATCTAAGATTCAACAACATATAAAGCTTGAATTGGCATGGAAATAAACAAAATACAGGATTATGATTCATCATCTAGAAACAATTGTCAAAAAGTTATCTCAATCAATCAAGTTATCAAAAAGTAGTCTCAAATCAGCCATAAATTTAAATTTTCAGATACAATATTAAACCCACAAACTTTTTTTCAGTAGCTTTAAAAAATACATTATTCATAAAAACCTCTTGAACAGCAACTTTTACAGCACTCTGCCAATTTTTAGGTTCTGCTGTCACAGTAAGAGTGGTAACAGTGCATCCCTCCCTTCCGGAATCACTATGATCCAACTCAATTGATGTAAATGGAGGATTTGAACTCTGCAAATTTCGAGGAGCCATAAAATACTAGAAGCAATTTAAATCAAAAGTACTCACAAGTCCATTTTCAAGATTCATACATAAAAATAACAAATATGAAATTTACATCATTCATAAAGCTCAAGTTACATCAGGAAATATCCATCAAATAGTACGTATAGGTCAAGGTATTGTAACCCAAGCTACCCAATTGCTGAATATAATGTTACTATTATTAGTATGATATAGTTGGTATGGACACATGAAGCTCAAGTCGAAGGGTAACTGTATTTTTTTAAAGGAAAACAAAAACTTGACTACATAATATTTACTCGGGATAAGGAGTTTTACATCATCATGTAGGAACAACACTAGGGTCACTAGATATAATTGAATGAGGTCATATTCCCTGAACTTTAAGGCACTAGTTTCATCCAATTGCAAAAGAAGGAAGCATGTGCATGCTAAATAGGTAGAGTTCCTCAAAGATATAGTTACCCTGACGCATATTCCCTCTAACTTTAAGGCACTAGTTTCATCCAATTGCAAAAGAAGGAAGCATGTGCATGCTAAATAGGTAGAGTTCCGCAAAAATATAGTTACCCTGACGCATTCCTAGAACAGTAGAACTAACAAGAGTTATGATTCCATACCATTTTAGTGATTGTGGTTGGATTTTACCAAATAGCATGTTTTAATATGTGTAAAAAACTAGATGATGCGTCACATACAACTAAACTTTTCTGGTAAATGTGTGGAGTACCTAGGATTTTGAACTGAGGGGCAAACTAAAATATTTATCCAAGGGGGCAAATCAAGGTGTAATTAGCAATTTTCGAATGTGTTTCCAAACATCAGGCAACTGACCTATGCTACGGGAGGGCATATGTGGAAGAATATACAACCAAAAATTTTGATAAAATGACTAGCATATTTTGACTAAAGTACACTAATTAATCCATCCAATTAACAACTCTACCTAGAAGAAAATATATGTCATCCACGCAATGTAAAAAATAATAATAAAACAATGTAGCACAAAAATTATTCAAAACTTGTAATTTACATTATAACAAATTTAATACACTATTCCACAATCATAAAAATTAGAATTCTTTAGTTGAGAATATCTTTTTTTAGATATTTTTAGCTGAGAAAAATCATCATATAAGTTCTTGAGTAGTAATAAACTAAACTATGTTTCCTTCTAGATGGCTTCAAAGGCACCAACTAACCTACCTAGGAGATTGGATCCCCTTAAAAAACCATATATCAAGCCTAGGTCATTCTTTAGAACATTGTGAGTATTTTTGAAAAAAAAAAATCATGATCAATTTTTAACATTTTGTAAGATAACAAAAATTTAGGAAAGAATAGGACCGATCTACTTATTCGGATGCTCAAACTAAGATTGGAAAATCTAACTTAAACAACCTCATTAAGTGACTAATTAATGAAAAACTTGAGATATGGAACGAGACTCGATTTTGCATGTGCCCCAACAAAGAAATAAGAATATCAACCATTATAATGATCCTGAAAGCATTGCCTCAAGATAATATCCTTGGAAATAATTACCTTATATCGAGTGTTGACGCGGAAGTGCAAAGCTGTCAAAAATATTCTTTTCATCAAGACAGCTCGCAGGTCTCCATATTTGCAAACTTGGTTCACAGGAATCTAAAAGAAAAAATATATAGAAGAGACATTAGCCAGTTCCGTGAGACATATCCTAATGAAATAGAACAGGTTTTCAGAAAGTTAACAAGTTAGGATGTGTATTCTGAATGAAACATCATAGCATAATACACCACAACATAACAAAAATGCTTTCAATGTGGTCAAGTATAGGGATTTTATCCCATTCATGTTCCTGAGGTTGTTGACATCGTTTTATGATGATTGGTGGGTCCAATGCAACCCTCCCTGAGAATGATCTGATTATCCAGTCACATCTTTTATCAATAGTGAAAGAAGCTTTCAGCTTCATTGCCTTTTGCCACACACTCACAATGAATGTCCAGGAAATGGCCACATTGAAATTTCAGTAATAAAAACACACACTTATAGTTGTCAGACGGGCCGACACGTAGGGCAGCTCATCCCGTTGCAGACCGGCTATTTGGCGGGGCGGACCGACTTGGTGGGTTAGGAAATTCCCAAACCAACCCAACTCAAGGCTGATTGTGGGTTAGGCTGGCCAACCCACAAGCCCATGAAAAAAATAAAAATATATATATAAGAGATTATAAATTTTAAGTTTGGATTAGACAAGCCAATTATGTATTGAAAAAGTTTAAAATCTAGATGTAGCTCTTCTTCATCAGTGTTTTCATTGGAGGTTGTTTAGTTCATTTATTCTTCTATTGTAGGCGCATCTAAAAAATATTGCATTTAATTTAGTAAAACGAAGCACTTACTTTTTGAAAACTGATTTACCTATACATTTTTACAAAGACTAGAAAAGGGATGGCATCTAAATTTTAAGTTTTGTTCTATAACAGATAGGGAGGGGAAAAATAGAAGGTTTAATCAAACTCTAGTTAAAATTCCAAATGAATTTTAATTCTCCCATAGAGATTTAATCATCTAAGCAAAATATTTTATATGTAATTTAGGTACCAAACCAAAAAACAAGGAAAAATATATGTGCGATGGACTATTTTATAATTGAATTGTAGTTAATATAAGTTTGGTAAATACTTTTGAACCTGAAGGCCAAAGGACTTAGATGATTTGATTCTAATTACAATTAAGATAATTGTTGAATTAGTTGAGGTGAAGATGAATGAGTTGAAACTTGAAAGAAGTGGACTAGGTCCATAGAGAGGAGAGTTGTATTCTTTCTTTGCTGGTTCAAGATCAGTGGAAGAAGAGGCCAAAGACTAAAAATAGATTACACCAGACCAACAAGAAGATGAAAGCATCAGAAATGACTAAGCCACACCCACCAGCCCATTCAATTTTCCAATTTAGTTTTAAGTTTTAGGGAAATTTTTTTCCTCAACCCAAGCCTGCCACAGGCCAACCCCTGCAAGTCGCAACCCAGGCAGGTCAGCCTTGGACCCATCTTTAAATGGGTTGATAAAATTTCAACACAACTCGCTTAAATTGTTTGGTGGGATGGCCAACCCGACAGAACCAACACAAATTGACAACTCTACACACACACATAGTACATAAAATGTTTAAAATTCAAAGGTTCCATCCAACATAACATACCAAGATCAGCAGACATGAACAAGGCAGCAACGGAAAAAGCCATATGTAGATCATGTCGATGAAACTATATGTGGGATAGTTTTCTAAGATGACCATTTTGTTTCCTGAATTAGCTTTGCTTCAAACATTGCAAAAAAAATTTACATCCAACATAATAATCTGCAAGACATCGTATTGAATAGTAAAACATTCCCATAAGTCACATAGAATGCAATCAAACTTGGCCAACTTTCATATAAAAAAGCAGCAAATAAGTTAACTCAAGGTGGGTTAAAGCCAACAGCATTCTAGTTCACTATGGATGTTGCTAGATGTGGCTTTCAGAAGTCATCATATTCTAGAAAGTGCAAAATGTGCAAGAGAATGCTCTACAACAAAATAGAAGATAATAGTCAACAGATCCAAGTAATGTGAACTATAGAAAGAAGTCAGACAACAGGCCTAACCTGATTTCTGATTTCCATCAAAATAACTAATTCACAGATGATCTAACTTTGAACAAGGTTTTACTCTCAAAATATTCTACAAGTTAAATAGAGAATGCATTCATGAAGTTGTTATTACATACAAAGTAACCTCCTAGATAAATTATCTATTGGTAATGTGTTACCTTGCAAAACATGTTTAATGAGAAATTCTGAACCAACTCATGCTGGAATATTTCTGGAGGCTTAGCACTGTGACCTAGTCCTGGAAGTGACCACTGATGTTCCACAGGAGGCCTGACGGACTGCTTCTCTCTTTTTGTCAACATTGGTTGATCAAATGAAATGGAAGATCTTTCATTAGAAAGACCTCCACCAAGGCCACCAGGCAGCTTTGGAACAAGAAAACTAGCCATGGCACCAAACTTACTAGGAGTATTAACATTTTCTGTTTCATTCTTTGCAAGAGTTCCTTCAAAGACAAACTATGTTACAATTCAATAGTTAGTACCAAATATATGAAGTTATAGCACATATACAACTAGGAAAGGAACTGTTTCAATTAAGCTCACCTCAATTTGAGTGACTATCTTCTGGATGTCATCGATATCACCTACTAAGTACAATGTAGCATTTGCAGGAAAATACCATCGCTCATGAAACTTCTGGATTTTCTCTGGGTCCCATTTCTTGATTTGCTCTTCCAAACCAATTGGAAATCTTTTGCTCAGTTTGTTTTCTGAATGCAAATGTTGAAGCAACTGCTAGGAGAACACCACAGATATTAATAATTGTCGATTCTCGAACATGGAGCACATGAATGCCTACATATCAAATCCTACTCACCTGACAATCAATACGATACTCTATTGTGTTCATCATTTGCAATTCCGAAAGAATAGCTCGCCTCTCCTTCTCAACACGGGATGGAAGAAACTTAGGGTGAAAAGCAATCTGAAGATCAAGATAAATTTGAAAATGTAAGTCTTAACAGTAAGCTGTTTTCATATAACTGACATGTCCAACATAGTGATATTATCAAAAGCACAAACATATCGCAGATAATGAACAATCATCCATGATAATGGCAGATTTAAAATGATACCTTGAGTAAATACTGTTTTAAAAAAAAATAGTTATTTTCTTAGGGAAAGACAACAGCTAAATTTTTACCTCATTAAGAGCATCAAGCACACTCGGAACCAAATCTGCATGAGAGTCCTGAAAGAATCAATTTATCGATTAGTAATCTCAACATCATGAAGAGAAGTGCCCACAATATTTATATTTATATATATAAGAACAAAATTAAATTTGATTTCATACTAAAGAAATATATTAATTTAAATCAATAACTATATTTTATAATATTATATATTTGGATGTGAATAGAAAAAAAAATATGTGAAAATTTGTTAGATAACACAACATATGAATATATGATCATTGACAAAGATATCATTAGGTAAACAGCATCAGAATTCTACTTCTAGATTTAGGCTTTATATCATGACCAAAATAAATCAATGTAATTCTTGTACATCTTCGTACCACATGAGTTCTATTTAGAATTTTTCTTGCATTAAATGATACCTAAAAAATAATATCAATTAATATGAACAGGAATTTGACACCTAAAGGCTAGAGGAGAAAAAAAAGGGAGTACACTAGGAGAGATGGCAAGAGTAAAGAGGAGGGGAACAGAACAAAATGAATGGATGTATAATAGTCATACTGCATTGTCTTATACCAAACAAGCATGGTTTCTCATATTTGGCAATATTGATAAAAATCCTGAGTGGCATCAGTGTCACAAAGGTTAATCCAATCTTCCCTCAAAATTGGCTCTCCCCCCAAGATCAATAAAGAAGTTTTAAAAAAAAAATAAAGAAAAATAGTAGAAATGAGTTAGAATCCACTAAAATAGATGAAAAAGGTTGCAATTGGTTGAATCTAGAGTGAAAGAAAAGAATCAATTGAATTTGGCCAAATTAGGTTGATTTCAGAAATGCCAAATAATCTGGCATTCTAAGCTACGAGTATGAAAGAGAAGAATATTTGCCACATTCCAACTACAACTTGAATCACTAAGCCTTCCCGCCAATGGAGATATGTTAAAAGCACAATGAATGATCATTCATCCTTGCTCAGTATCTCATTCATCCGTCTTGCATAATGTCAACTTAGAAAAGTTATCACTGATATGAAAATACATGCCTCTCAATCAACATTGACATCAAAATTCTCTTCTACAAACTCAATTGAATTGAAATTTGATTGATCCCAAATAAATCCCATATAATTTTAGAAAACAAAATACCTTGTATCAGATAAAATAATCTACAATAATTTTAAAAGTGAGTTTATTATTTATTATGATGATATTATTAACCTAAGAATAGTAATATTGGATATTGTTGATCCTAAGATAATATATAAAATGTGTTGCTAACCCAATTCATCAATTCTAAATGCAATGCTATTAATAATCTAATATTTAGACATTATTTGTTATCTCCTATGAAATTATTATAGTTTTATTTTAAAAAAATATTTTCTTAGCAAATTCTGATTTCACTAATCCCAACAATTAAATACAATCAATACATAGATTATTTAAGAATCTTATCCAAAACCAATATTGATTTCAAATTTTTCACAGTTGTGCAAAGAAAGTGTCCTCTAGATGGTTTGCATATAGATATATTTAGTGAAACCAATATCTAAAAATTTGAACACTTAATATTAAATTCATTTTCCTCTTGAACTATCATGTTCACCGAATTTTAGTAACAATATAGTAAGACAGAACAGACATATTAACAATTCCAGACACACAATAAAGTTAAGTGCCATGTATGAAGGAAATGATCAAGTGAAAATCTCAGCCTTGTAAGGAAATGTTAAAAATATGAACACAAGAACTACCTTTGTAGTAGTCGGTGAATGAATGTGAAACACCGTGTGGTGGAAATCCGTATATGCATTAGATCTGGCTCCAGTTCCAAGAAGTTTTTCACGCTTTTTACTACCAAGAAATGCCACATGCTCAATCATATGTGCAATGCCTTGCTCGTCCTCTTCCTCGTCAATAGATCCAACATGAACTTCCATATGTGCCTCAAACCTGTAATATCAACATATTAGTAAGAAAAATGAACCTTAAGCCAAGTTAGTCTCAATTATTTGCTACATGGATCTTGCCCTTTATTAAATTTAATATAGGGATATATCAGGTGGACGTTGATGAATCACAAAGAAGGCAATGACCTAATTGTGTGTCCACTATCACATGATGTACTTAAGTAAATCTAATTCAATTGAAAACTTAGATCATACTTTTTTTTTTGTTTTTTTTTTAATAAGATCCTCATTCAAATAATACCAAGAGTACATGATGACTCAGACAAGTCGCATATACTACTCGAAATTAATTGAATTGTCTTGATGAGCACCTGTTTGCTGGAACTTTATTTGGCAGAATAATATATCGAAGACCATTTTTGAGTTGTCCTCGGTGAAGTCTTGGATGAGAAGGAAGTGGAGAATTTAGAAATCCTTCAAGTTCTGCTTTTTCAGATTCCAGGTCCAAGAAACTTAAACCTGGCTTCTCAAGCACAGTATCTGACCATGTACTTGCAACATGTGGTTCCTCGGGGCCTAAAGCATGTGAAACATGTGCCAATTTCACCTGATGAGCACCAGGAAAAATAATTCACAATGTCAAACAAGTGCCCAGTTCATGAAAAATTATATAACTGTATAAAAAAATGAAACTTGAAGATACTATGACATTTGCTTTCTATAAAACATAGCATACACCATTGAAAATACAGATATAATAAGTTTCTTTAAAATTAATTTATCTAATTAAAACAAATCAGATTACAATTTAATTTTATATTATTCTATTTCAACTTGACTTTAGATAGAATCTTATTTTATTTCTAAAAAAACCTTTAAGGTACACCTAGTCTATATAATCTATGTTATACTGAGAACCATGGTATTCTAAAGCCCATTAATGTCCTATTGTCCTAATCATTCAGCAAAAGTACAAATTTTCCTACTTCCAGATGTTCTCTTCTCCAACAAAAGTACCAAGAGCCAGCAAACAATAAGATAAAAGCAAAATGGACCTCTCTGGAGCTTCCACAAGTTATATTGGAGACAATTTTATTTTTAAGGAATTATTAGGTTGCATGTAACCTTCATTTATTATATCAGATAAAAATGTAAATTTTATTATTTATTCTAGGAAGTCCCTTAGGATAGTTCTCAACATAAGTTCTTGCCCACTCAGCCACAACTTGATGGTTGAAGGTTGTCAATTATACCTTAGGCAGTTTGCTTAGTGTTCTAATTGATGAACTTGGCATACAAAGCACTATTTTGCTAACTATCAAATTTGATTACACCAATTTCATTAACTGATATATGTATAAATGATCATCTGAATTTGTTTATAGATATCTATCTCATCAACCTATTGATTTAATTTCTTTGTCACTCTTCTCAAGTATTTGCCTTTCTTACAATTCTCCCTAAGCATTAGTGAGAGAAATATTAATATCAAAATAAAAAAACATTAACATGTTGATGCACATCGTAGGACGGAGCATAACTTGGACTATTTGTAATACCTCAAGCAATATAAAGGAGTCTCCTTCGATGAATTTCATGTAGCTCAACTTTATTTCATGTTATGAGAGAATTAAGTTCCAATACTTTTTTTAAAACTTATTGATGTCTGATTTTTAACATTCAGGATTTGCTACCTAACTAACAAAAAAAAAGGTAAATCAACTACCTTAGCGGCCCCCCTAGTATCGGCCCCATGGATATGGAGAGAGGTACATGCAGGTACACAGACCATAGGCGCATAGTGAGGTAAACCTCAAGTCGTTAGTTCCTAAAAATCGACCCCTGGCCATTACGCCAGAAATATCATGCGTCCACCGTCTGCGCTACGCTCTGGGGGCACTACCTAACTAACAAAAACTTGAGTCTGTCTTTGTTTGTTGATTTCCTAGGGAGCACATTCCTTCAACCTTGAAACTGGTACTCCCTTCTATGGCCCAATTAATCTCACAAATGAGGATATAATCAACATGAAAACAAGGCTATCTCTGCATGAAAGCTAATAGTAGTAACCAATCCATGTTAGTAATTTCCTAGATATATGTGACATTTAGACTTCATAAGATAAGATTTGCCTAATCAGCACATCATTTATCTAAAGTCCAACAACAAATGTGAAAATTAACTTCGTGAAGGACTTTCCTCAATTTATTACTTCATACTTGTGTTTGTTGGTGGAAGACCTTATCGTGATTTCTAATTTACTCACTCATTGTGATCAAGTTCTTGTTTATGGAGAAAGATACACAAAAAATTAGACAGCTTTAAACTAAACTGGTTAATGATTTTATATACATTTTTATTTTTTTTCTACTTGTTCAAACATAAAATATCTTTTGTTATACTTTTATTATTTTAATTACACCTAGACCAAGACAATGAGATAAGATTATTGTAAATCACTCACCAATAAGAAATTATATATTTTCATATTTTTCCTTCTCTCTCACAATAGAACGCCAAGATATGAAATTTAATGATAAAATTAATTGTGACAGTTATATCTGGTGTTGCATAATACAGCATAAGAACAAATTGTTATATATAACAATTCCATGTTGACAACTTAAAAAAAAAACTGAAAGTCATATCATACACAACTGTAGAGTATTTTCTTTTACCATAATACACAATGATTTAGAAACCAATTAAAGTTGAATTTAATAATGATTCTATATGTGTTCTGTTTTATATATAGGGTGCATCATATTTCTTCCAGCTAGTAATTTCCCCAATTACTGATTGGAAGCAACAAAATAATTAACTAGTGAAAGCTTAATCCCTCCATGGACAAGAGTTATTTATCAATTTATTATTTTGATGAAGAAACATTGCGCCAACTTCCCTTAAACTATTTACTTAATCATCTTGAGTTATTGCCTTCTTTTTTTTTTCTTCTTGTAAATCCCTGCACATTGACTTCTTGATCTTAACTTAAAGAAATAACACTGTTGTCTATTTTACCTGAATAAAATGATTATTAGGTCATTGCAACACCAATAGCATAGAGATTTGCAAGTACAACACAGCATACACATTAAAAGCATCCCAACTTGTTAATGGCATGGTCATCTTTGTTTCTTTGAATTTTTTTTTTTTACCGTGAGTCATCCAACAATGGCTGATTTGATATTGTTCAATTTTCTCCAACATACCTGCTTCTCCAAAACATCTAATATAAATCCATTTAGATACTTTACAAGGTGTAACTTACTCTGGCAATGCATCCTTAACATAGTTTAAGATGAACTAGAAAACACATGAGATATTGACATGTAACATGTCCTTATATGTACAATGTTAATGAAGAACAACCCAAAGCTCAACCTATGCAGTAAAGCAAAGGGAAAGGTTGATAGTAACCAAATGCCTATAGACATTCATCAAGTAAAATAAATAATCTTCTTCCTTCCAGCAGAAAGAATCAGCAATTTGTCTGATGAAAATAATTCTAAAAATTATCTCACAGTGCTCTGAGGGGAAATATTAAAACAAATTATCATTAAAAAAACAAACTTACTGATCTACTCCCAAATAAATGTCTGTGAAACTGACAGGATGATGTGTCCACAAAGAAGCCTGGTGTGTATCTCTTACAGAAATTCCCACATCTATTGTGTGCTCGGAAGCAAGATATAGGATACACGTGTCTAGGAGATGGCTTTGTAACAGTTGCTCCATGACTGAATTTTGTGGCAGCAAGTGACTTCTTCTTTTCACTAAAAAGTGAGCATCTGCATTCAAGAAACCAAATGAGTGGAAACAACCAAGCATAACCAACGGAGTTAAAGACTTGTAAGAGAATCTCAAAGTATAGAGTTAGAGACTAGGAAAGAGTTAAGACACAAACATGCAAGTCCACAATTAAGATATCCTACATAACAGGAATCCTATGGATTTTGACATAGTTTTAAATTTAGTTTGGTTTGAATTGTAGTTTGGTTTGAACAAATATAGAATTTTATAATCAAGCAAACATATGAAAGCAAAAAACTCACAAATTCAAAAGGAAAGAAAACAATAAATCCTTTCAACTGAAGACTAGTCTATGAACATATACACCATATAAGGCAACATTTTACAAGAATACCAATAAACTATCCTTGATGTCGTTTATTTAGAAACATGCCACTGCCAAATAAGAGTCTTTCAAGTGAAGCTTATTCTGTTGCAAACAAGCATGCCAACAAACATGAACACAAAGATGAAAAGGATGCTGACAAAATAGAGGCAATCCTCCAATTATTTCAGCTTAAAGGCATAAGAAGGTAAATTGACGCAGAAATTTTCACATAGGCATGTCTAAACTAATTCAGATCCTTCACATTTCTTACTCCAAAATTCTGCAACAAGAAGCGTTAAGCAATATTATTCTTTCAAACACAATGACGACATGATAATATGGGAAAATGGGCGTAAAAGGAATAGGAACTCCTCCAAATATTTATTTTTAAGAATACAGGAGGCTAATGAACCCTAAAATTACTCTCCTTAGCGTTTCTTATCCAGTATCCCACAGCTAGAATTGGCAGCCTGGATTATTCTATTCAGCATAAGAATGCAAACAAAAAAAGAAGAAAAAATGGAACGCGAAACACAGAATCAAAAAAGGAAACCCTCCATAATTGTTCAAGCAACCGTTTTAAATATATAGGAGACCAAAAATCCCTAGTTTATTCACACAACCGTTTTAAATAGGCGTCTCCATAATCGTTCCTAGTTAGGAATTTTAATCCCCCAATTCCACAGCTCCAATTGTCAATCGAGCTACGCAATAAAACAAAAGAAGAAGCAGCCGTTGACGCATGAGCTAAGCAAGGGAGTAAATTACGTCCGCTGGAGAGGGGAGAGGGGGAGGCGACAAGAAGCGCGGAGACCGGATGAAGAGCGTCGTCCCGCGATGGGGCGGGTTCGCAGGGTGGCCCTCGGGCAGCCACCGGAAGAGCCGGCGCGGAGGCGGAGGTGCGGAGCGGGGGAGAGATAAGGAGACGTCGTCGTCGTCGTCGCCGCCGTGGTCGCCGCAGCGGATATCGGAGAGAAGGAAGCCATGGCTCTCGCTCGTGTGCCCTCCGGCCCCCCGTCCGAAGGGGCGGGTCGACTTTATATCTCGCGGTCTGCCGATGGGGAAAAAATCGTGGGCCGAGTTGTGGAGTAGAATTCAAGTGGAAGAGGGCCGACGGTGTTGTGCATTCAACTAAAATAAACATAAAAACAAAGGGAAATAACACTTTGCCCCTCAAAAGTTTTACTTTTTCAAAATAACCCAACTTTTACTTCTGTCGTGCGTGTGTGGTATATATATCATACAGAATCGTTCCCCTTGGAACGCTGCAGACCTGTCCCCGTGGTAGGTCCGTGTCAACTTTTTTTTTCCGCGTCAGTTTTTATCCTAGCAGTCCTAATTTTTCGCCCATGCATCCGCCGACCCCTTCCTCCTTCGTTGTGACGCACCCGCCGACCCCTTACTCGTTCCTCCCTCCTCCTTCGTCAAAGAGTTCTCCTTCCTCCTCCTTTGTCGAAGAGTCCTCCTTCCTAGGGGTGAGCAAAAGTTCGGTTAAACCGAATAAACCGACCGAATTTAAAAATTCGGTTCGGTTTATTCAGAAATTTGGTTTTTTGTTTCCAAAAATTCGGTTAATTCGGTTCGGATTCGGTTTTAAATTTTTTTTATTCTGTTAAACCGAATAGACCGAATAAACTGAATTTTTGATCCAAATCGATTTTTTAGACCATAAATTTTAGACCAAACCAAATTTTTATTAAGCCAAACCAATTTTTTAGAAAAAATCGGTTTATTCGATTTATTCGGTTCCGTTTGTTCGATTTTATTGAAAATTCGGTTTAGTTCGGTTCGGTTAATTCGGTTCAGTTTTAATCGAATACTCACCCCTACTCCTTCCTCCTTCGTCGAAGAGTCATCCTTCCTCCTTCGTCGCGACGCACCCACCGCAAGGAAAATCCACAGCCGCCTTCTCTCGTCGTGCACCTCGCGATTCACCGCCGCACCCGAAGCTAGGGTTTCCGCCCCTTCCTCCTTTGTTGCGACGCACCCGAAGAGGATAACCCACAGGCACCTTCCTCCTTCGTCGCGGAACAGCTGGGGTTTCCTATCTATTGTTACTTGATCGGCAAGCTGAAGTTAGGGTTTGTCCACACCTTACACCCCTTGTTCTCTTCGACGGTACACTGCAATATCTGGTTATTTATGCCTTTATGTTAGTTTGATATTGATTTTACCTAATTTGACTTCTCATAGTTGAAAAACGAGAGCACTATGTTTAACTTAGAGGATATCTTTAGGGACTTATCTAGTTTGTCAATGCAACAGAGATAGACAAATTACTCTTGCCTTGGGAGTTCAACAATTAGTTTACCCTTAGGCAGTTCTCAATAAACCAACTAGTTTAGCTTTGCAATCCCTATCCCAAATCTTCAACTATTCAAAATGATTGCTAATAGAAAACTAGGATTAAAAATAAGAGGAAAAATCATTATGGACATATTGCATGGTCAATCCGTTAGAAACGAACAGAATAGTAGAAATATAATAATAAAAATAACAAAATAGTTGAAAAACAAGAGTGTTGTGTTTAACTTAGGGACTTATCTAGTTTTGTAGGGGTTATTTATTTCTTCTTATTCAATTTAGGCGTTTTCTCTATTAAATTGTTTGCAAATTTGACTTTATAAAAAATAACTTATATTTTTTATTTATTTATCTACTTATATATTGTCAAATGTAATGCGAGGAGCTTCAGAAATGGAAGAAAATACAGTTGATGATCAAGAATTCATTCCCTAAGTTGCAGATGATAGAAAGCCAAAAATTGGAATGGAATTCTCATCACTAGAGGAGGCATATTTGTTCTATAATTAATATGCACGAGAAACTGGATTTAGTTCAAGGATAAACACAAACAAGAAAAATAAAATAACAAATGAAGTAACGTGGAAATAATTTGTTTGCTTTAAAGAGGCTCATACAGATCTAATGCAGTGGAAAAAACATGCAAAAGTTGATCATGTATCAAGGGAAAGAGCACGTGGCGCAGTTAGAACGGGTTGTAAGTCGAATATTGTATTTGTCAAGAAATAGGCCGGATTTAATTGGGTTGTCAGTAACTTCATAGAAGCTCATAATCATCCACTCCCGACTCCATCAAAAGCGCATTTGCTACGCTCACGTCGTAATGTTTCAGCAGCAAAGAAAACATTGACAAAATAGTTTTCAGAGACCAATGTACCAACTTGTCAACAAATGCGAATATTGGAGATAGAGTATAGAGGGCATGAGGGAGTGGGTTGCACAGAAAGAGATATTAGAAATTTTGAGAAAAAT